>JARHVA010002930.1:355000-627500 GCA_037957365.1 Torreya grandis
TAACTTTATAGTTGGTGTAACTTGGGATAATGTCAAAAGGATAAAAAGGAAATCGATTTCGGGTTTTTATTTATTTCTTCCATAACAGAAAGATTTTACCTCAACATTTAGAATAAGGATGGTTTTTTTATATCAACATGTAATCATATGGGGAGGACTGTAAGTTAACTAAAAATTTGAAGAATTCAAGAACTAATAAACTAAATTAGGATAATGGTAAACATAAGGGGGAAGTGAGGATATTTTTTTAGACATTTAGATCATGCATGATTTATGAAAAATTATAAAATATAAGAGGAAGATATAAAATGGGAGAATGGTGAAGGGAGGAGGGAGATGTTGGCAAGGAGAAAGAGAAAGCTACAAATATCTATAATTAGAACATTGGAAAATCCTTAATTAGACAAGTAAAATTTTAAATTGGTGAGAAAATGATACTTGGGTTATTTTTTACAATCTTAAATTTATTTAAGAACAAATAAATAAATGTTTGAGATAGGACTTACATTGTAAAATTACATATAATGGTATATTTGGAAATTTGGATATTGTTATAGCTTAAATTTTCACCCTTTGAGAGCATGTTTCAAGTCATCTCAATATAATCTTCACATGGGAACAATCTTAGGTGTGGGTGACCTAAAGAAATGATTGAACCTCTACATAAGTTATATCTTCCTTAATGCATCACTTTGGACTAGGTAACTAATCTACTAACTTTCAAGGAAAAGAGAGAAAGAAACCATTAACTAAAGGGGTGATACATCTAATCTTATGACCACTACCATTGATTTGCATGTGTGTTAGGACCTATAAGACTACAATAACATACACTTCTCTAAAAAAATCATAGTACATCAATGATTTGCAAAGGAGTAATGTAATATGAGATTATAAGGGAAGATATTTTCCACTTTTAACCCACATGAAACCCCTGATGATAGTCTTCACAACAAGCAATAGAGAAATAAACTATAATAAGGAAAGAAGAATAGTACAACAAAATAAGTTGAGCTAAATCTAAACTTCCTTATATCAACCATTTAAAGCTTCACACTACATATAATCATAGAAGGAGGTAAAAATAGTCACTTATTTATCAATACGCATACAAAAGAGTAGGGATATTACATACTCTTGGTGGAAGGATTCATTACAATGCCAAATAAGGTAGTACATATAGGATAAAGAAGAAGAGAGAGAGAAGAGAGGTGTCAAGAACCAACAGTGTTTCCAAGTCATAAAACAAGTTTCAAACAAGAAAACCTACCAAAGGATAGTTTTTAAATCCCCGTTAAACATGTGTTCACTTCACTTGATGATGATCTTGTCAAGGTGGCATAAGAGTTTTGTCTTTGTTGATGACTCATTCATAAACTCTTGAAACTACCCCTTATGATTGATTAGGAAGTGACAATTCATATTATTCAGGTCTTACTACTTATAATTTCCATATAAAATTGTTTTATAGCTATAAAAAATCATCTTCCCACCTCTATTTTTCAATTTAATTCATAACTTTCACATTTGTTTCTTTTGAGGTATATTCTGTGTAACCCTATGTTGACACAAATTCCATATTTTTTAAATATATAAAACAATTTTAGGAAACATAAATGCATTTTTACATACCCTTTATCCCATTCCATCTTCACCTAAAATTTCATAACTCAACTCCCAATGTAGACCTACTAACCCAACACCTTGTTTTCATAATTACACTTAATTGGGCCTAAAGCAAACACACAGTACTAGAGACCATATAATAACATAATTTAATACTCTAAGACCATAAAAATATAATATTAGACATTAAATAATGTGATACTACAAAATTTCATGCAATCCCAAGGTTTGAAACTCAAGTTATTCCACATGCAAGATATAAACCTTAGGTTGGTCTACACACAAGCCTATGTTGGTCGAGAGCAAATAAAACAAAAAATATTGATTTTTAGAATTGTTAAAACAAAATAAATACCTATATTATTTATTTATTAACTTTTTACACTTTTTTCAATAACTATTTATGCATGGTCAATCTCAATGAGTTCCCACTAAGCAAATAAGAGGAGTTTTATGTATAAAAGAGGACTATGCCATGGAAATGTAAAGTTTGAGATGAAACCTACTATTTATAAATGTAATTAATAATTTATAGGGTAATTACAACTTATTAAAACCTATCCAAGAGTTAATTTACCTTATTCAATCACTAATACCTCCACCACACACTTATACCGAGTTTTGAATGCACTAAGTAAGGTTGTGTAGAGAATGTCAAGAGAAGCTTTGTGTCACTTATAGGTCCATTTAAGAAATGTTTTAACCTTAATATTATATTATAATATTATTTAATACTTTTTTAGTGTTAAATATATCCTATTTTAATCAATAAACTAGTCATTTTTATTGGTTTTTAGATAAGGTTGAATACCCAAGAAGAATTTGTCTTATAGGCCTTTACACCTATCAGACCTTGCATTCCATTACCTATGAGACTTAGGAGGTCATTAGTGAAAAAAAATTAACCTAATTTTTTTTAAAATATAAATTGAGAGGGGTGGGTGGAATCAATAGATAAAAATGTATATTAAATTCCATTTACTTCAATCATACATCAACTTGATCTTGCAACAACAACATGAAAACACATACATACAAAACATGAAATAAAACCATACATCACAAGAACATAAGAGATATTTGGGAAAAATTATTGGTAAATAAAACCCACAAAACATTCACATGTACTATAATCCTATAATTACAATATCTAATTTATACCATCACCAACTGATCAAGGAACACTCACCCCTCGATTTAGTCAAGCACCCACTTGACCTTTAGCTAGATCCAACTAGCAAGGAGGATACAACCCCATAGGAAATAAAGAAAAAAATTAAATACCTTGATAATAATATACAAATTTTTATTATTTCTAACATAACTAATTATGGACACCTTTTTCTTACAGTCTTCACCCTTCAATCTCTCTCAAACAACCTCTAAGGCTTACTCACTCAATGTGCCTTCTTCTAGGCTCATTAGGTCTAATGACCTATGTATTCACCTACACCAAATTGATAAAACAAACACGATATATCCTATTCACCTTATAATTGTCCTCACTAACCTTTTCTTTCTCCTTCAAAGGTTATCTTCTTTGTTTAGCTCTATATTTTTTCAACTAGCATAAATAAGCCAATTAGGCCTTTTACTTATACCACATTCTTACTATAACCAATTTTTGTCAGACAATATTATTAAATCAATTTAAACACACTAAAATTAGGTTCATACATATGTTACATATTTGTAACACACACCCCATATGCCTTCCATATCCCTCAAGACCCAAATCCTCCATTAGGCCTAGTTGAGACCTAAAGAAATTGCATCTATCCATGCACATGTTACAACTTGGACTCCTTGGTCCACCTTAATCCTTAAAAAATGGATGAAAAATATAAAAAAAATTCCCAATATAACCTTTATCACTCCCAAAAATATCCATAACACCTATAAATCCAATTCACACCTTGAACCAAGTAATTAGGTCTCCTCACTCTTTAGGCCTTCAAACACAAAAACCATTATCTTCTAGAAATGAAGCATACTATCAATTTTATCAAAAAAAACCTGAAAAATTACATTAATAGGTCACTAATTACTTTTAAAACATCACCAAATCCATTTGGATTCACTAAAATGGCCAACAGACCTTAAACCAAATTTCTCTAAATGACCACTGAGACTGGTCACACATAGCCAAAGTATAGTCAAATGACTTTGAATTTCCAATCTTGATTAGGAATAAAACATGAAATAAAATGAATTATAATAAATATTTTATAATTATATAAAAACTTAAAACTCATTGGATGCTCCAAATGTATTCAAACAACTTCAAACTTACTCTTTCAAAATGACCACTTAAACTGCTTGTAGCTACCAATAGCACAATCATGTAGTTGTTAATGTATAACACATGAAATTATGTTTACATGAAATAAATAAACATTATAGGTCTTATTAGTCTTCTATATCAACTTAAAATATTTAATTATCTTTTTAAATTAACATTCATTTGTCTAACAAACCAATTCATCAAACTTATTTCTCATTGTCTTCACTACTTAGACAAGCTACTTTGAAAGACCTAATTTACCTATGTATGAGCAACATAAACACTTAAAATTAATGTAACATAAGTAATAGGTATTACATAAATACCCTAAATAATTTTATTCATCCTTAATTACCTATAACTCTTCCCTAAATACTTATTCACTTGACTGGCTTTTTTTCACTATTTGCAGATTTAATGATAAGACAAAGTAATTGACCAAAATTATTGACACAATGAATGATTCATTAAAAACTAGTGAAACCCATATACTACCTCATGGGTGCTTCAGGATCATTCCAAACCAAAAACCTAATTAGTGTTTCATTGTATGTGCTTAAATAACAACCTTTAGTTCTACCACATATCACCATTCAAAGTTATAACACATGTTGTACACTTTTGAAAGACACCATTAATGCATGAATTAAAAATATATTAGTTCAAATAAGACATAAATATATACTTAACATTCCTTGATACTTATTTACAAGGCCTCAAGATAGTACAAAAAACTTAAGCCTAGATGGAGCTTAGGTGGTCACATAGCAATGTGTATCAAATTGAAACTTATAAAAAATTAAACACTTGTAATTGAGAGAATATATTACATATCCAACATTATATTTTCATAAAGGGATAATAAATTCAAACTTACTCAGTCTTAGCAATGCAACTCATGGATTCTCATACCTTATCTCTTGAATTAAACACCTTAATTTTGAAGGATAACTTATTTTTACATTCTAATTTCCCCCAAATGTTTCACACATATAATTAAACCTTCTTGGATCTATTAAGGTCTTCAATTTATTGATATAATACTTAAGGATCTTGACTTATCTATTGGTTGGGGTACACTCCTTGTAGTTCTATTTCCAAGGTCTCCAAGCCATATCTTTCCTTATACTACCTTAATCATGACTTTGATGATATTTTTAGATACCCATTAAGTCCTTATACACCATACTTCAAAATCAATTGGGATTCTTTTTTAGAGCTTTGTATTTTCTTCTTTAAGCCTTTCACTAATTTTCCATCTATTTGTACAAACCTCCTTATCCTGACATGTGTATGTATTTTATCTCCAAAATAATTACCATTGATGTTACCTATTAGGCTCCTTCAATTGAATCAATCACTTTTATAACCTCTTCTTTAGACAAATCCACTTTTCCTAAGTTACCCTCACTCCTTTAACTCTTTCTAAGCCTAACACTTGGCATACAATCTCATTTTCATACTTATCCATATATTAAAATCACAAAATAACCTACATAAATTAGATAAAATCATTTTAGGAAAAATTACAAGTTTTTTAGATTTTCCAATTGTTATTTTTTTCTTAATGGACAAAACCCTAGAAACTAGGGTTTCTATCAACTGTTAAGGCTGAGAGAGTACAAGAATGCATATCTTTCCTTATGAGTCATTTCAAGACAAAAAAGTGGTAGGGATATGTATATTTGGACCTCATACATATTTTTTATTCTTTTAATGATTTAATTTAACCCCTTAATCAGTTCTAACAAGCCAATCGTCTTCCAATTTGACTGTGTATTATTGATCATGATAGGGTATACTGAGTTTCTTCCCAAACCTAAAGTCAATAGGCCTTATAACCTATACTGAGACTCTTCACATGTTTTTATTAACACCTTAATCCTTCATCAAGTTACCTTCAATCACAACTCAACTCTTTTCCTTTATGCATTTAAATCCATGACAAGTTTCCATACAACGTGACATTAGTCTATAAGAGTGCATTTTAATCTTGTAAACAGGATATACAGAGGGTGTATAGTTTCATTCCTAGGATACTCCTAAAAACTATACGATATTTATAAAATAATTTAATCAAGTCCTAAGACTCCCTTATTACTTGCTAAGGTCTCTTTTCCAATCAATATAAGATTCAATACCAATGGAAATTATTATTCATAGACCTGAGTATGGTTGGACTATAGGCTTCCACAATTAAACTTAGTTATGATTAGATCAATATTGATCACCATATCATTATGTTAAATAAATAAATATATATAAATATACTCCAAATGTGTATTCCACTTCGACAAGGTTTATTATTCAAATAAGTAAATTCTAAAATAATGATGGCAACTGTATACTTTTGTCAATAGACTTATTTGTATCTCATACCAAAATTGTCATAATTTCACTCCAATGTACATTGAATTAAATTAGTGACATATATAAATAAAAATCCATCAAAAATTAAATATTTTACTATTTTAGGATCCAAACATACCTTATAAATTTAGTTTCAACCCTACAAGAACAATACACTCAAAAAATGACTCAGTCCTATTTCCATCATTCTTCTTTTAATCACCTATTCATCCCATATCCTCTAAATGAATTGAGATGTATAATTCTCTTTTTTTGAACTATTCCCTTCTTGGGATATAAGACTAAATAAAGAAGATTTTATCATTTAAAAAAACATGTTATGTTGAGGGTCTTTTCCAAGACTCTCTTAATCACTCTCCTTATTTACCCTACATGCCAAGTTTGGTTTTCAATGTGGGAAACTCCATTTAACCTTATATAAATGGCCTTATTTACTTTATTCTTTTAACTTTTGACCTTTACAAATTACCAATACTCCTCCAAGATCAAGTTTTGAAACCTTTCTCCTTGAAGAACATTTTGGAGGGAAAACATATTTGAACTCAAATTCAAATTTTACACATACTTAAGACATAATTTGAACTTTGTATGGATCTTCAAGGATGATCCTACATCATAATTCCTTGTTAATAAAATTTTGAACTGCATTTAAAATGTTTTTGTGCTTCCTTCTCAAATTTAGTCTTCTTTGTAGGCTTGGATCCCATTATCTTTCTTTTAGTTCTTCCTTGATGTATTCTTTATCTCTCCTCTTCTTATTTCTCTCTTTATTATTGTATGTTTTTCTTATTATCTCTTTCTCAGATATAATGTCCCATATCCAAGCTTCACCTTCATACATGACTTCAAAATTTATTTGATGTCCTTGGTTTATGAGATTGTCCAATGGATTATGGGTTTTATTCAACTTCAACACTTCAGGACCTGCATTCAAAACATCAAATAAAATGTTAGGAATAAAAATTTGAGACCATGAAGTCTCTTGGCTACCTCCATTCTTCTAATCTTTGGTCAAAACTTCCTTTACCACCTTGGTTTATTCTTTTCTTGTCTCATTCTCTGTATCATCAATGATGTTTTCATTCTAATTTGTACTTGTATATAGCTCTCTTGAATAACCTAACAACTCCTCTATCTTCATCAAATATTCACTCAAGGTGATATAATCTATATCAACATACCCCTAATCAAACTTGGGATATAGCTTCCCTTCTTCACCTATATTCTCTTCTTATAAATTTGATTTACCACCAGTCACTAGCCTCTTAAAAGGCTCAAACAACTCCTCTAACATTCTAATTTATTATTTTAATGAGAACTCATCCATTTCTCCATTCTCTTTATCAAATTTGGGCTCATCAACCTTAAGGATTTATTGTCCTTTGTCTTTACCTATCTTTCTTCTCATTTCATCCCTTCTTGGACTGTCTTCAAATAATAAATTAGGAACATACACATAAACCTCATATTTCAAATCATCATAAATAATTTGTTTACCTTTCATCTCTCTGATGTACCTCTCATGTTTTTTGTCTTCATAAAATGCATCTTTCATGCTCATCATTTCACATTCATGCTTTGGTTTTTTTGAATCAGCTTCAACCCTCCTCCATTGACCCTTTGCACCTATCCTCATTTGCTCAAGCTCACCATCACACACATCTTCTTCACTTTTTGTCCTATTAGGCACCCACAACTAAATCATCCTCTTACCGTATAACTTCTCAAGAGATTTGGGCACCTTGTAATCATGATCTTGTGCCAACACTAAAAAATCAACTCTATTTATTCTTCCATCATCTTTCACATCTACGCATATATTAAGAATATGAGAAAAATCAGTCTTAGAATGTAAAATTGCCTTCTTAGTCACTTGTTTCTTGGGTGTATGCTTCACCATCCACTTAGGCACTATGTATCCATGGTTTATTGCTTTGTATGAGGGTTCCAACATCTTCTTACATTCTCCAACTTAAAAATCAATATTTTTATGCTTATATGAAACATTTACACTTGAATTCACCTTTACCTCTTTGATGGACTACTCCATGGATTCTTTAGCTTGCTTTGTTTCATAAGTGCTTGTATTTTCTTCTTTTATGCCTGGCTATTGACTTGCATCTTCCTGGTACTCCATAACATCATGGAATTCAAATTGATCTTCCTTGTATACTATTACTTATACAAGGTATTCAATAGTTATCTCATGCATTGGACAATGTACCCCTTCTTTCTTAACAACAACAAACTCTTCTTTCTCTCTTACACACTTACTTGTGTACTTAGTTTCTTCTCTTACACTAGTCCCTTCACTTTTCAAAGGTCTTCCTCTTGACCTTATTTACAAGGTTTATCACACCTACATTTTCCCATTTAAATATAATATTAGATGTAAAAACAAGAGACCAAAAGGTAACTATGAGTGCTCTCTTCACTAACACTCTCATCTTTTCAAGTGATCTTACTAGCACTTCATATTCTATTTATTCTTTACTCTTTTATATACAATGAGAAACTTCTTCACAACCTCTTCATCCTATTTCTCACTTTAAAACTTGATCACACTCTTGCCTCTATGGGCTTCACTCTTAATGGAAATCTTCTTTTTCCTTTGTCTCCTCTTCATCAGGAGATCAACTAGCCATCTCAATCTCTTCTTCACTGGCCATACCCATAATTTTTTATTCAACTACATCCAAGACTAAAATTCATCTTCAACCATAGCTAAATATTTATTCAAACTATCAATATATTTATCAAAATCAGTACTAGTCATACCTTTCTTATTTTGAATGTGTGTTTTCTTCTTGGTGTTCTCATGTACCTTGCTACTCTACGCTTTTCTCAACAATGTCTCCATCTATTTATTTACTCTTTTCTTTTCATCTTTACCTTAGTACTCACTTGGACCTATTTCCTTTAACAAGTTTGTTTCACCTTGTCAAACCAACCTTGTTCTCTTCCCCTTGAGCCTCAGCTTGCTCATACAAAGGCACTAATCCTATTATCTGCTCAATAGACTTGTGCAACTATGAATACATCAAGAAATAATTAAAAATATTTTTCATTTATGAAATATAATAAAACAAAAATATCTTTTAGGCTCTGATACCATAAATGGTGTAACCCATCTACTACCTTATGGGTGCTTTAGGATCATTCCAACCCATAAACCTGATTAGTGTTTCATTGTATGGGCTTAAATAAAAACCTTCAATTTTAACCCATAACACCATTAAAAGTTATAAAACATTTTTTAAAATTTTTAAATACACCATCAATTCATGAATTAACAATTTCTTAGTTCAAATAAAACATCAATATTTACTTAATATTCCTTGATACTTCTTTACAAGGTCTCAAACTAGTACAACAAACTTAAGCCTGGATGGAGCTTGGGTAGTCAAATAACAATGTGTATCAAATTGAAAATTATAAAAACTTACACAATTGTAATTTAGATCATCTATCACATATCCAACATTATATTGTCATAAAGGGATCATAAATGCAAACTTACTCATTGTTGGCAATGCCACTCATGGAGTCTCATAGCTTCTCTTAAATTGAACACCTTACTTTTTAAGGATAACTCATTTTTACATTATGATTTCCCTAAAAAAATTCACACATATAAGTACACCTACTTAGACCTATTAAGTTCTTCAATTTCTTGATAGAAGGCTTAAGGATCTTGACTTACTTGTTAGCTAGTGTATACTCCTTATAACCCTATTTCCAAGGTTTCAAGGCCATATCTTTCCTTATACTTCCTTAATAATTACTATAATGATATTTTTAAATACCCATTAAACCCTTAAACAACATAATTTAAAATAAACTAAGGTTCTTTTATATGGATATGTGGTTTCTTCTTTAAGCCTTTCACCAATTAGCCCTTTATTTATGCAAACCTCCTTGTCCTGACATGTGTATAGATTTTATCTCAAAAATAGTTATATTTATTGTTACCCATTAGGATATTATAAGTGAATAAATAAATTTTATACCCTCTTTTTTAGACAAATTAACTTTTCCTAAGTCACCCTCACTCCTTTAACTCTTTCTAAGCCTAACACTTGGCACACAGTCTCATTTTTGTACTTGTCCATAAAATACAATCCTAAAATCACCTTCATCAGTTATATAACATGATTTTATAAAATATTACAAGTTTTTGAGATTTTCCAATGGTTATTTTTTCTTAATGGATAAAACCCTAAAAACCAAGGTTTTTATCAATTGTCAAGATCAAGAGAGTACAGGAATGCATATCTTTCCTTGTGAGTCATTTCAAGACAAAAAAATGGTGGGGATATGTATATTTGGACCTCATAACTCTTTCTTCATTTTTTAATTAGTTACTTTAACCCCTTAATCAATTATAACAAGGAAACCTTCTTCTAATTTGATTGTGTATTATTGATCATGATAGGGTATACTGAGTTTCTTCCTAAATCTTAAGTCAATAGGCCTTATAACCTATATTGAGACTCTTTCCATGTTTATATGAAATCCTTAATACTAAATTAAGGTACCTTCAATCATAACTAAACACTTATCCTTTACACATATAAATCCATGACAAGTTTTCATACAATGTGGCATCAGTCTATAAGACTATATTTTGATCTTGTAAATAGGATATACAAAGGGTTTTTAGTTTCATTCCCAAGATAATCCTAAAAATTATATAATCTTGATCAAATAATTTAATCAAGTCCTAATACTACCTTAGTCCTTTTTGAGGTCTCTTCTCTAATCAATATAAGATTCAATACCAATGGAAGTTATTATTCATAAACCTAAGTATGGTTGGACTGTAGGCTTCCATAAACAAACTTATTTATTGATCTAATGATCACCATATCATTATGTTAACTGAAAAAATATCTATCATTCTAATCTAAATGTGTATCCCACTTCCACAAAGTTTAATATTCAAAGAAGTAAATGATAAAATAATGATGGCAACTGTATACTTTTGTCAATAGACTTGTTTGTATCTCATAATAAAAATGTCATAATTTCACTCTGATGTACCTTGAATTTAATTAATGACATATCTGAACTAAAATACATCAAATATTAAATATTTTGCTATTGGAGGATCTAAACATACCTTATAAATTTAGTTCTTAACCTTGCAAGAATAATACACTTAGAAAATGACTCGGTCCTATGCCCATCATTCTTCTTGTAATCACCTGATCATCCCATATCCTCTGAATGAATTGAGATATATAATTATCTTTTTTTAACAATATTTATCCTCTAATATTCCCTTCCTAGGATCTAAGACTAAATAAATAAGATTTTATCATCTAAACAAACATGTTATGTTGAGAGGTCTTTTCCAAGACTCTCTCAACCACTCTCCTTATTTACCCTACATTCCAAGTTTGGTTTTCAACATGGGAAAATCAATTTAAATTTTTTTACATGGCCTTATTTACTTCACTCTTTTCATGTTTTACCTTTACAAATTACCAATACTCCTTCAAGACAAATTTTTAAAACCTTTCTCCTTGAATAACATTTTGGAGGGAAAACATATTTGAACTCAAATTTAAATATTACACACAATTAAGACATAATTTAAACTTTGTATGGATATTCAAGGATGATACTACATCATAAAATTACTACATGGGCTTCAATAACAAGTCTTGACCTTCAATCTCCATGAAATTTCACGTGTTGACATGGTGAACTCTACCTGTAGTACCAAATTCTCTAAAAATAAGCATATTTATATGCCTTTTACTTACCACCCTAACACACCACTACCACCTAGAGATGCATATATGATTCATCTACACCATCCAATAGTCAAACTTGGATAACAAATCCATTTTTAGTCCTTTATATAAATATCTTTCCAATCACTCTACTATGAGGGTTTATAGGAGGGTTTTGACCAGTTTAAATTCTTAATGAATGTTCATATATATCACCTAAAAACATTGAAAAATACTATAAAAACATAATTAGGTCCATGTCACACCTCTCCCAAAAGGATCACATCACCATGAAAATTCTACATGTGCTAAGGATCAACTCAACTTCCTTCTCGGGCTTGGAAACCTTCATTCTACATACATATGAAACCTTCTAATCATTTTTCTTGTATTTTATTTATCCTTAATATTAAAAACTTATTAAAAACATTTTAACCAACATATAACACCTCATTACATGCTTAAATTATCTTTACCATCTTTGAAACATAACTTGACCCTCCATTTGGACCTCACTGGGTCTTTATGCACACTCTAGGTCTCAACCTTGACCTTGCTACCACTATGAAACCTTTTCAAATGATCTCAAATCTACAAATACGTGTCATAGACCTTCATTCCATGAAACATTGACTCCAAATTTTTTCTCCCTCACCTCAATTTCTTAACACACTAGTTTACCAATCTTATGCCACTACACAAAGCTACCAAGCCTATGCTAACATATTGTTCACATTCTTGTCTTCTCTCCTTGACCTTGATTATCCTTATTTGACATCAATTAAATTGATAATATTATTACATCAAAACTTTTTCATTACTCTTTTCATCAATTCACATGTGACATAAATCCTTTAACATCAATTTCAACACACTTTCTGATAATCTACCCCTTTGTTATTGATTGTAACCTCTTCTTCTCCTTCTCCCCCTTTGCCATTGATGAAAAAGTGGATATATAATCCTCTCAATTTCATATACATATTATTATTATCCTATAACCTAACAACATAAAAATCTCCTACTTTTTCCATGCATGAAGATTCAAAACATTGTCAAAACACATGACTTGGTTTGATTAAGTCATCTTATAAAACATATTGAGTTCGCATCTTGTAGTAGACTTCTCCACATCTCCATCATGACTGAAGCTTGAAAATGTAACATCTTACATATTCTCCCCCTCACATCATGTAAATATATTCAATCATCTCAAAATATATGATTTATCTCACCCTAACTCCATACTCCACCTGGATCAAGACATCTTCAAATAGGTCTTCAAACATTAGCCAAACAATCTTGCTTCTTCTTGGTTAACATTGACCTCTTTGGCCTCAAATTCCATCTAAAATAGGCATGGAATAACTTGAAAACATTTTAAATCATCTCCTCATACATAAAATTTCTATTCTTCAAGCAACACAAGCCATTAAGGCTTAAATAACTATAATATAACTTCTCGGTCAATAACAAGTCATATTAGTTGTGTGAGACCTTATACATTATATTTTAGATTTTACACAAATTTGACTCCTTAAGATCATAAAATAAGGACTAATCATAATTATTTTATCATCTATGACATAAAGGTCATATTCATGTTCATATAGTACACAAAACTTTCATGACATTCTTTATATTCACTTAAAGAAACAACACTCTATGCACACACAAAACCCTGCTTAAGAAACTCACAAAATATGTCATCTTTAGATTACTCAAACTTTATTCATGAAATCATATTCATTCCATCACACTCCTTAATTACCTTATGAGGTCACCTTGACAACATAAGACTACCAATAGTCTCATAGACCATTCTTTAACTAACCCAATCCTCTGTTCTAAAACTTTCTTGTTGGACACTACCTTGTACTCAAACATGCTTTATAAACATGATAACCACAAAAGATAATATTGAATTTCATCCCTATAATATTCAATAAACTCTAAAATAATAATAATTAACTTACTTACTTCATAATAACTCTCATAGGGTTTGAAGAGATAAACCATCTTGAAACCCTCAATACTTAACATTTCACCTCTTTAGCTAGCATTTTTCCTTTTAGGAATCAAACGGATCATGCACAAAGCATATGAAGATGTTATATGAATTTTTAAAAATTTTCATATACATTGGTTCATTTTATTTAGTTTTAAGAGATACCAAACAACTCACCAAATGCCACTTGTATCCCTTAAGCCTGTAGTAGGTCCCATAGAGACCTAATATAACTTCATTAAACAATTTATGTCACAATGACCTAGATGGCCCTTAAAAATTACCCAAAACACTTAAAACACTTTTAATTGAAACATATATGAGCTTTATAAATTTTAAATAAACATTAGATCAATCTCTTACACTCTAAAACCTTAATTAGGCCTTATATGCCTATTAGGCCTAAACAATCAAGAAACATTATCTCCACACATCTAAGGAACACATTAAAATCTTCCACATATTCATATGATTAGATCACATGGGTGAAATATTTAGGACCTAATATTCATGTGCATGAGCTTCAAACACTGAAATGCAAGGCCTAAGACCTCTAACTTATCATTCTCAAATGCTCACATAGATATGCCAGGAACCTCAAAACCTAGTCTTCAAAGACAAAGGTCAAACAAATTTAATATACATATCCTAGGCATAATCCATCTATGAATGAAAATATAAATATCTCAAACACACACACACACACACACACACACACACACACACACACACACACACACACACACACACACACACACACACACACACACACACACACACACACACACACACACACAATATAACATTGTTCATCCTTCAAATACTTGAAAACACCACTGTAAAAAGCCTACTTAGTATTGCTAGTTCACTCAAAAACTTAGTGAACAAACTTTGACTATTCACGTCAGCATGGACACTTTCAAAAAATCTCAAAACATTAATATTAACCTTATTCATCTTATTAACACCTCAAAGTATTCATACAATGAGGTTTTATAATGCTAATTGGTCTTTTAGGCCTCTCTCACTATCTTCCATTAAACTATCATTACATAATTAGGGTTTGTAATTTTCTTAAGAAAATTTGATCACCACACACATTATAACTTAGTCATGTCACTAATAAAACACCACGTAAAATTTATAAAGTGAACCACACTAACTATCATGCCTTTTCATACTTCTATATACTGAAATAATGTCTCTATGAAGCCTAAAGAGAGATATCCTTACTTCATAAGGACTTAAAACAATGTGAAGCTGGGAGATGCCCTCATCTCCTCTCTCACTTCCTTGAGACTTATGTACTTGGTAGACTAATTGTCTTCCTTCTAATACCTATTATCCTTGTCAACTATCTTTGGCATACTAGCCTTAACAATTCTATTCTTTTCTTTATTTTATGTAACCAACTTTTTACTTCAGTCCTCCTCTACCTCAGCAAGTGAACGTTCTCCACTCTTGGATTCATCTTCTACTGATTTTCCTAAAATTGGTCTCCACGTACATGTGTGATGTTTCTTGTGCATATTAGAATTTCCACATCCTCTGAGATACCTTGATGATCTAACAACTCCATTTGAGTAGAATCTTACAATATGACAAATCTTATGACAATAGTAGTAAATAACCTTACTCATATCTTTTGTTTGAGAATGATTGAGATCTCCTTTGGGCTGATATATTATTATCATTCAATATCTATATTTATGACCAAAAATATGAAATATAATAATGACCATGAAAGGAATACCTAATTGTATTGATCTGCCTTGTTGGTCTTCTTACCTTGCTCTTCATACTATCTTCCTTCTCTGTCACTGTCTCTTTGCCTTTCATGTCTGCATCCTTATTGACTTGATCAAGATGATATACCTTCATTTTAACCTTTATCATCTTGTCTATGATATATTAATGATTAAAATTCAAAGCACTAAACTCAGTATTCAAACTTGAACATTCTTCCTTTCTTGAACAAATATTTGTCTTTATAACCTTTAGCTATTCCTTAAAGTCTTAAGTAGTCATCTTATCATTTTTTCCTATTTCACTAATTCTATAAAATTTGTTTTAATATGAATTCTCTTATCTTCATATTTCATAAAATAATTGACCTATTCTTTGAGGTTCTTAAGCATTGACCTCAACCCCTAATTCTCTTTCCTCAATTGCTTAGCCATATTATGCTATGTAGGATCACATTTAAGTTGTTAGGCCTACTCCAAAAGGAATTGCACTGATACCAATTTTTGGAAGTAGTTACTAAAAATGGGTGAGGCGAATCAATAGACAAAAATGTATATTTAATATCATTTACTTATATCATACATCAACTTGATCTTTCAACAACATGTAAGCATATACATATAAATCATGAAATAAGAGAATAAATCACATGAACATAATAGAGATGTGAAAAAAGATCTAGGGAATAAAACCTAGTGAACCATGCACATGGAATACTACACTATAATGACATGATCTAATTTATACTATCACTAACTGATCAAGGTGCACCCACCCCTTAATTTAGTAAAGCACCCACTTGACCTTTAGATAGATCAAACTAGCAAGGAGGATACAAACCCCTAGGCAAAAAAGCACCAACTCATCTACCTTGATACTAATATCCAACTCTGATATGATGTATAACACACTTGATGATGGATTCCTCTTGCTTACACTCTTCACCCTTCAATCTCTCTCAAATAACTTCCAAGGCTTACTCGCTCAATGTGCCTTATTCTAGGCTCATTAGGTCTAATTATTTATTAATTAACCTATAAATACATGATAAAACAAAAATTAATAATACTATTCACCATCTAATGTTCCTCATTGACCTGTTCCTTCTCTTTCAGAGGTTCTCTTCTTTGCTTAGCTCCACATTTTTCAACTAGCACAAATAGGCCAGTTAGGCCTTGCACTTATGCCACATTCTTCCTCTAAATCATATTACTTGTAAAATATGATTAAACAATTATAAACACACTAAAAATAGTTTCATACATATTTTATACACACTCCATATCTTATCCATATCCATAAGACCCAAATCCTCCATTAGGCCTAGTTGAGATCTAAAGCAATTAGGTCTATCCATGCACACACTATAACTTGGACTCCTTGGTACACCTTAAAAAATAAAAAATATATGAAAAATATAAAAAATAACTCAAATATACCCTTTCTCACTCCCAATAATATTCATAACACTTGGAACTCCAATTCACACCTTGAACCAAGCAATTAGGTCTCCTTGCTCTTTAGGCCTTCATACATAGAAAACATTAACTTCTAGAAATGAATCATACTATTAGTTTTATCAAATAAATAAATAAATAAATTTCATTAATATTTATTCCATGAATTCAAAAAAAATCACCAAATCCATTTGGCTTCACTAAATTAGCCAAAGAACTCAAACAAACTCTCTCAAAATGACCATTCAAACTAGTCACACATAGCCAAAGTACAATAAAAAAATTTAATCTCCAATATTGATTAGGGATAAAACATGACATAAAATACCTTATAATAAATATATTATTCTTATATAACAACTTAAAACTTATTGGATGTTCCAATCTACTCAAACAAATTCAAACTTACTCCTTCAAAATGACCACTTAAACTACTCGTAATTGTCAACATCACAATCATGTAGTTTTTATTTTATAGAAAATAAATTGATGTTTATATGAAATATAATAAAAAATTATAGGTAATATTAATAGTATATAACAACATTAAATATTTATCTCCCTTGTTCTAGCAACATTCATTAGTCTAATAGACCAATTCCTCAAGTCTCTTTCTCATAGTCTTCACTACTCATATAAGCTACTTTGAAAGCACTAATTTACTTATGTATGAGAAACATAAAAAATTTAAAATAATTATAAAATAAGTAATATTTCTTACAAAAATACCCCAAATCATTTTATCCATCCCTACTCACCTGAAACTCTTCCCTAAACACGTATTCACTTGACTGGATTTTTATCACTATTTTCACTTTCTACGGATTTAGAGATGGGACAAAGTGATTGACAAAATTGATTTAAAAATTGAATATTTCATGAAAAACCAAATACATGTAACTTAATAAAAAAATTAGCCTTTAATCTCCATCAAATTTCATGTGTTGACCTGGTCAACTCTACCTATAGTATACAATTTTCTAGAAATAAGCATATTTCTATACCTTCTACTCACTACCATAACACACCACTTCCACCTTGATATTATGAGATGAGTCATATACACCATCCAATAGTATAACTAGGTGAACCAATCCATTATAGGTCATTTATAGAAAGACATTTCCAATCACTTTAGTATGAGGGTTTATAGGAGGGTTTTGACTAGTTTACGTTCTTAACAAATGTTCATAAATATTTGTACCTAAAACCAATAAAAAATACTTATAAAAAATTATTACTTATATTTTACACTTCTCCAAAATTTATAAGTTCACCATGAAAATTCTACATGTTCCAATGAGTAACTTAACTTCTTTCTCAAGCTCAAAAACCTTCATTCTGCATATATAGGAAACCTTCCAACATTGTTTCTTGCCTTTTTTATTTCCTCAAGACATATAACTTGGTAAAAAAAAATTAAATAACCTATCATACCTCATTATATTCTTCCCTGAGCACTTCCATCTTGGAAACAAAACCTAACCCTCCATTTGGACCTCACTAGGTCTCTATGCATAGACTAGGTATCAACCTTGACATTTTTACCACTATGTAACCTCTTCAAATGCTCTCAACTAATAAAAACATGTCATACACATTAATTACATGATCCATTTATTCCAACCTTATTATCCATCATACCATTATTCTCAACACACTAGGCTACCAAGCCTATGCCACTACACAAGGCTACTAAGCCTATGCCAACACATTGTTCACATACTTGTCTTCTCTCCTTGACCTTTCTTAGACATATTTAAAATAAATAACATTGATCATAATATTAATTAAACACTTAATAATTAATCTTTTCACCAACTCAAAAATGACATAAATCCTTTAACATCAATGACAACACACTTTCCAATAATCTCCCCCTTTGTCATTGATCAAAACCTCTTCTTCTCCTTCTCCACCTTTGCCATTGATGATAAAGTGGATATATAATATTTTTAGGTTCATATACATAGTATTATGATCCTAAGGCCTAACCAATTTAAAATCTCCCCATTTTTTCATGTATGAATATTCAAAACATTATCAAAATGTATGACTTGGTTTGATCAAGTCATCATACAAAACTTCTTTAGTTCACATCTTGTAGTAGACTTTCCACATCTCCACCATGACTAAAGCTTGAAACTGGAGCATCTTACATATGATCCCCTTCACATCATGCACATATATTCAATCCTCTCAAACTATATGAGTTATCTCCCCCTAACTCCATGCTCCACCTAGATCAAAACATCTTCAAATAGGTTACCTTAACCAACTAGGTCTGTAGACAACTCTTCAATCATTATCCACATAGTCTTGCTTCTTCTTGATTAACACTAACCTCTTTGGCCTAAAATTCCATCACAAATAGGAATTTAATAACTTCATAACATGTAAATTAATATACTCATACATCAAATTTATATTCTTTAATAAACACAAGCCATTAAGGCTCAAATCACTCTAAGATACCTTCTTGGTCAATAACCAATCATATTAGTTTTGTGAGACTTTATACATTATAGCAGATATCTGACACAAATTTGAAAAATTTAGATAATAAAATAAGGAGTAATCAATATTATTTTATCATATAAGACCCAAAGTTCATCTTCATGTTCATATAGTACACAAAATCTTCAAGATATTCTTCAAATTCATTTAAAGAAACAACACTATATGCACACACAGAACCCTGCTGAAGAAATTCAAAAAATGTGTCATCTTTAGATTTATAAAAATTTATTCATGACATAAAAATAATTACATAACACTCCTTAATTAACTTATGAGGTCACCTTGACAACATAGGACTGCCAATAGTCTCATAGACCATTATTTAACTAACCCATTCCACTGTTCTGAAACTTGATTCTTGAACACTACTTTGTACTCAAGCATGTCTTATAAACATGATAACCATTGAATACAATAGTTAATTTCATATTTTTTATTGTATTTTAACTATAAAATACTAATAATTAACTTAATTACCTCATAATAACTCTATTAGGGTTTGAAGAGATAAACCATCTTGAAACCCTCAATACTTAACATCTCACCACTTAAGCTAGATTTTTCCTTTTAGGAATCAGAATAATCATGCACAGTTCATATTTATATGATATATGTCCTTTTAAACATTGTAATATATATTTTTTAATTATATTTAGTTCCCAAAGATACAAAATAACTCATCAAACACCTCTTTTAGCACTTAAGCCTTCAATAGGTCCCATGGACACCAAATTCACCTTTACATAACATTTTGAGTCATTATGATCTAGATGACCATTAAAAATGACCAAAAAAACTTTAAAAACATTTAATTTAAACCTATAATATACATATTAATTTTTAAAAAACATTATATCAATCACTTGTAGTTTGAAACCTTCATTAGGCCTTAAAGGCCTATTAGGCCTAAATAGCCCAGAAACACTATTTCCACACATCTGAGGAAAACACTAAAATATTACACATATTTATATGGTTATATATCATGGTTTAAATATTTAGGACCCAAAATTAATGTCCATGAGCTTAAAAAACTCAAAAATATGGCATAAGACCTTGAACTTATCATTCTCGAATGCTCTCTTAGATATGCTATGTACCTCAAAACCCAATCTTCTAAGACAAAGGTCAAAAAACTTAAATATACTTATCATAGGAATAATAAATCTATGAATTAAAATATTAGGACATTAATAACATATCTAGATACATTAGACAACTTATTTTATATTCTAAAGACTTGAAAACACCACTATAAGAAGCCTACTTAGTACTGCTAGTTTACTCATAAGGTTAGTGAATAAAATTTGACTATCCAAATTAGCATGGACACTTTAAAAATATATAAAAAAATTAATACGAACCTTATTATTAATAATAATGACTCCAGTCTTTCAGATAATAAGGTCTTATATGGCAAATTAATCTTTTAGGCCTTTGTTAGTATCTTCCATCAAAATGTCATTACACAATCAGGGTTTGTAGCTTTCTTGAGCAGGTTTAATAACCACACACATTATAACATATTAATTTAACTCTTAAAATACCATTTAAATTTTATATAATCATCCACACTATTTATTCATGCCTTCACATGCTTCCACAGACTGAAAGAATGTCTCTATGAAGCCTAAAGAGAGGCATCCTTACATCACAAGGTCTTAGAACAATGTGAAGTTGGGAAATTCCCTCATCTAATTTATCACCTCCTTGAGAATTATATATTGGTAGAATAATTATCTTCCTTCTGATACCTATTATACTTCTCAACCATCTTTGGCATACTAGCCTCAATAATGCGACTTTTTCCCTCATTTGATGTAACCAACTTCTTGTTTGAGTCTTCCTCTACCTCAACAAGTGAACCTTCTCCACTCTTGGATTCATCTTGCACTACCTTTCCTAAATTTTTTATCCACATACATATGTGATATTTATTTTTCATATTATAAACTCCATGTCCTTTGAGATACCTTGGTGATTTAACAACTCCATTTGAGCATAATCTTACAATATGACCATTCCTATGACAATAATAGTAAATAACCTTACTCATATATTTTGTTTGAGAATTAATGAGATATCATTTGGGATGATATCTTATTCTCATTAAATATCTAGATTTATGACCAAAATTATTACATATAACAATTATTATGAAAGAAATACCTCATTTTATTGATTTGCCTTGCTAGTCTTCTCACCTTGTTTTTCATGCTATCCTCCTTTGTTGTAGTTATCTCTTTACCTTTCATGTTTTCAACCTTATTGACTTGATAAATATGATATAAATTATTTTCAACATTCCTCATCTTGTATATGATCTATTCATGCTCAAACTTGGAAGCACTAAAATTAGTTTTCAAACTTGAACATTCTTCCTCTTTTGAACAAAGATTTGTCTTTGTAACCCTTAACTATTCCTTATGGTCCTAAATAGTCATCTTATAATCTTTGAATATTTTAATAATTATCTAAAAATTTGTTTTAATATGACTTATCTTATATTCATGTTTCATAAAATACTTGAAATATTCACTAAGGTTCTTGACCATTGACCTCAACCCCTGTTTCTCTTTCCTCAATTGCTTAGCCATTTTATGCTACTTAGTATCACACTTAAGCTATTAGGCATAATCCAAAAGGATATTATATGAAACCAATTGTTAGAAGTAGCTACCAATAATATTTGGAGTGAATTAGTAGAAAATAATGTACATTCAACTCCATTTAATTCAATAATACAACAACTTGATCTTTCAACAACATGAAAGGATATACATACAAAGCATGAAACAAGCCCATACATCACATGAACACAAGAGATATATGGGAAACACATTATGGGTATAAAATAAAATAAACCATTAAAATTTACTCCTTTCCTATAATTAAATGATCCAATTTATGGTAGCACCGAATGATCAAGGAGCACCCACCCCTCAATTTAGTCAAGCACCCACTTGACCTTTAACTAGATCCAACTAGAAAGGAGGATACAAACACCTAGGTAACCAAGAACCAAATAATATACCTTGATAATAATATCCAAACATGATATTATTTTTAACACACTTTATGATTTAATCCTCTTTCTTACACTCTTCACTCTTCACCCTTCAATCTCTCTCAAACAACCTTTGCGGCTTACTCACTCAATGTGCCTTCTTCTAGGTTCATTAGGTTTAGTGATCTATGTATTCACCTATAAAAAATTTATTAAACAAGAATTAATAATAATATATACCATATAATGGTCCTTACTAACCTATTCCTTCTCTTTCAAAGGTTCTCTTCTTTGCTTAGCTCCACATTTTTTAAACTGACACAAATAAGCCACTTAGGCCTTGTACTTATAACACATTCTTATTATATCCCATATTGGTTGGAAAATATAATTAAATCAGTTTAAATAAACTTAAAATAGGATCATACATATGTTACACACACTCCATATGTTGGCCATGTCCCTTAAGACCTAAATCCTGCATTATGACTAGTTGAGACCTAAAGCAATTAGGTCTATCTATGCACACATTACAACTTGGAATCCTTAGTCCAAATTTAGCCTTCAAAAATAGATTAAAGATATAAAATATTACTCTAATATACCATTTATCACTCCCAAAAATATTCATAACACCTATAAATTCAATTCACACCTTGAACCAAGTAATTCGGTCTCCTTGATCTTTAGGCCTTCATACACAAAAAATAGTGTCTTATAGAAATTAATCATAGTATCAATTTTAAAAAATAATAACCTAATAAAATTAAATTAATAATTAATACATGAATTATAAAAAATTACCAAATCCATTTGGCATCACTAAAGTGGCCAACAATCCTCAAACCAACTCTATCAAAATGACCACTCAGACTGGTCACACATAGCCAAAGTATAGTCAGACAAATTTGAATCTCAAATATTTATAAAAAAAAAACTATGAAATAAAATACATTATAATAAATATTTTATACTTACATAAAAACTTAAACCTAATTCGATGCTCCAATATACTCAAACAACTTCAAATTTAATCCTTCAAAATGACCACTTAAATTTCTTGTAACTACTAACAGTATAGTCATGTAGTTATTGTTTTCTATCACCTAAAATGATTTTTTCATGAAATATAATACTAATTTTTAGGTAATATTAATATTATATATAAAACTCCAATATTAATTTCCATTTTTCAAGTAACATTTATTGGTCTAACAGAACAATTCTTCAAACCACTTTCTCATAGTATTCACTATTCAAACAAGCTACTTTGAAAGCACTAATTTACCTATGTATGAGAAACAAAAGCACTTAAAAACAAATCTAAAATAATTAATGGGTATTAAAAAAATACCAAAAATAATTTTATCCATCCCTACTCACTTGAAACTCTTCCCTAAACACTTATTCACTTGAATGTTTTTTCTCACTATTTTCACTATCTACAAATTTATCGATAAGACAAAGTGATTGACCAAAATTATTAAAACAATGAATGTTTCATTCCAAACCAAATACATTTACTTCAATAAAAATTATTGGCCTTTAAGCTCCATCACATTTCATGCATTAACCTGGTCAACTCTATCAGTAGTACACAATTCTCTAGAAACAAACATATTTATATACCATTCGCTCATTTCCATGATACACCACTACCACCTAGAGATGGTTTGAGGATTTATATACACCATAAAATAATAAAAATTTGTAAACCAATACCTTCTGGGTCTTTTATATAAATATCTTTCCAATAACTCTATTATGAGGGGTTATAGGAGGGTTTTGACTAGTTTATATTCTTAACAAATGTTCATAAAGATTTATACCTAAAAACACTAAAAAATAATTGGAAAACTAGATTATTTACATGTTCCACCTCTCCCAAAATTATTATTTCACCATTCAAAGTCTACACATGCCAATGAGAAACTCAACTTCCTTCTCGACATTGGAAACCTTCATTTTGCATATATAGGAAACCTTCCAACATTGTTTCTTTCCTTTTCTATACCCTTAGGACCTAAAACTTGGTCAACAAATATTAAATAACCTTTTACACCTCATTACATGCTTACATGGGCTCTTACATATTGGAAACATAACTTGACCCTCCATTTGGACCTCATTAGGTCTTTATGCACAGACTAGGTCTCAACCTTGACATTAATACCAATGTGGAACCTCTTAAAATGGTCTCACCTCCTCAGAGACATGTCATATATGTTCATGTTATTCTCCATGTATTTAAACCTTCTTATTATTCACCTCAATATTCTCAAAACACTAGGCTACCAAGCCTATGCCAACACATTGTTCACATACTTATCTTCTCTCTTTGACCTTGCTTAAACTTCTTTAACATCAATAACATTGATCATACCATGACATCACCCATTTTTAATTAATATTTAAATTTATTCACATATTACATAAATCCTTTAACATCAATGAAAACAAACTTTCCAACAATCACCCCCTTTGTCATTGATCACAACCTCTTCTTCTCCTTCTCCCCTATTGCCATTGATGACAAAGTGGATATATACTCCTCCCAGGTTCATCTACATAGTCCCATAATCCTAAGACCTTACCACTTAAAAAAAACACCATTTTTCCATGCATTAATTTTAAGAACATTATCAAAACACATGAATTGTTTTGATCAAGTCATCATAAAAAACTTCTTGAGTTCACATCTTGTAGCACACTTCTCCACATCTCCACCATGACTAAAAATTTAAACTAGAACATCTTACATATTATTCCCCTCACATCATGCACATATCTTAAATCCTCTCAAACTATTTGATTTATCTCCCCCAACTCCATGTTCCACTTTGGATCAATACATCTTCAAATATGTTACCTTAACCAACTAGGTTTGAAGACAACTCTTCAAACATTATCCACACAGTCTTGCTTCTTCTTTCATAAAACCGACCTCTTTATCATATAATTCCATATCAAATAGGCATGGAATATCTTCATAACATGGTAAATAATCTCCTCATACATCAAATTTATATTCTTTAAGAAACACAATCCATTAAATCTCAAATCACTGTAAGATACCTTCTAGGTCAATAACCAGTCATATTAGTTGTGTGAGACCTTATACATTATATTTGAGATTTTACGCAAATTTTACTCCTTAAGATCATAAAATAAGGACTAATCATCATTATTATTAATGAATTTATGAGGTCACCTTGACAGCATATGACTACAAATAGTCTTATAAATGATTATTTAACTAACCCATTCCATTATTTTGAAACTTATTTCTTGAATACTACCTCCTACTCAAACATGCTTTATAAACATGATAAACATTGAAGACAACATTAAATTTCATGCCTATGATATTAAATAAACTATAAAATACTAATAATTAACTTACTTAGCTCATAATAATTCTCTTAGGGTTTGAAGAGACAAAGCATCTTGAAACCCTCAATACTTAACATTTCTCCTCTTGAGATAGCTTTTTCCTTTTAGAAATTAGACCAATCATGTAAAAAGGATATTTAGATGCTATATGACCTTGTAAAATTTTTCATATACATTTTATGATTTTATTTAGTGACTAAATATACCAAACACCTCTTTTAGCCCTTAAGCCTTCAATAGGTCCCATGGTAACCTCATTCACCTTTATGGAACACTTTGAGTCACTATGACCTAGATGGCCCTTAAAAATGACCAAAACCACTTTAGAAACTTTTACTTACAACCTATATGATCCTTATTAATTTTTAATAAACATTATATCAATTTCTTACACTCTAAAACCTTCGTTAGGCCTTAAAGGTCTATTAGGCCTAAATAGCCCAGAAACACTATCTCCACACATCTGAGGCAAATAATCAAATATTACACTTATTCATATGATTATATAAAATGGGTGAAATCCTTAAGAACTCATATTCATGTCCATGATCTTAAAATACTCCAACATAGGGCATAAGACCTCTAACTTATCATTCTCAAATGCTCACTCAGATATGCCAGGAACCTCAAAACCTAGTCTTCAAAGACAAAACTCTACAAACTTGAATATACTTAGACTAGGAATAATCCATGTATTAATAAAAATCTCAAAACCTGAGGAAAATTTATAGATATATTAAGTAACTTCATTTATCATCTAAAGACTTAAAAACACCACTACAAGAAGCCTACTCAATATTGATATTCACTGAAAAACTTAGTGAACAAACTTTGACTATCCACATCAATATGGACACTTTAAAAGTATCTGAAAACATTTGTAATAAACTTATCAATATTAGTAAAACCTACAAGCATTCATATAATAAGTTATTATATCCTAATTAGTCATTTAGGCCTCTCTCACTATCTTCCATCAAATTGTCATTACATAATCAGGGTTTGTAACTTTCTTGAGAAACTTTGATCACCATACACATTATAACTTAGTAACCTCACTCTTAAAACACCATTTCAAAGTTATCCAAGTAACCACACTAGTAATCATGCCTTCACATGCTTCCACAAACTAAAATAATGTCTCTATAAAGATTAAAGAGAGACATCCTTACTTTACCAGGTCCTAGAACAATGTGAATCTAGGAGATGCCCCCATCTCCTACGTCAGCGATTTGAGACTTATGTAATTGGTAGATTTATTACCTTACTTTAGATACCTATTATGATTTTCAACCATCTTTGGCATACTAGCCTCAACAATGGCACTCTTTTCCTCATTTGATGCAACCAACTTGTTATTTGAGACTTCATCTAGCTTAGTAAGTGAACCTTCTCCACTCTTAGATATATCTTGGACTTACTTTCCTAAATTTTGTCTCCAAATCCATGTCTAACCTTTCTTTTTTATATTATATTATTTTTGTCCTTTGAGATACCTTGAGGATCTAACAACTCCATTTGAGTAGAATCTTGCAATATGACCATTCTTATGATAACAATATTAAATAACATTACTCATATATTTTTTTAAGAATGATTGAGATATCCTTTGGGTTAATATCTTCTTCTCATTAAATCTATATATTTATGACAAAAAAATGACATATAACAATGACCATGAAAGGAATACCTCATTATATAGATTTAACTTACTGGTCTTCTCACCTTGCTCTTCATGTTATCTTCCTTGGTTGTAGCTATCTCTTTGTCTTTCATGTTTGCATCATTATTTAATTGATCAAGATGATCTAACTTATTTTCAACCTTGCTCATCTTTTCAAACTTCAAATCACTAAACTCAATTTTCAAACTTGAACATTCTTCCTTTTTTTAACAAAGATTTATCTTTATAACTCTTAAATATTCCTTAAGGTCCTGAATAGTCATCTTATCATTTTTGACTATTTCACTAATTATCTCAAAATTGGTTCAAATATGACCTATCTTATCTTCATGTTTCATAAAATACTTGACTTATTCTCTAATTTTCTTGACCATTTATCTCAACCCCCTAATTCTCTTTCCTCAATTGCTTAGCCATCATATCCTACTTAGGATCACATTTAGGCTATTAGGCTTACTCCAACAGGACCTTATTTGATAACAATTTTTAAAAGTAGGTACTGTGAGGGGGTGGGGTGAATCAGTACACAAAAATTTATATTCATTTCCATTTTCTCCAATCATACAACTTGATCTTTCAATAACAACATGAAAGCATATACATATAAAGCATGAAACAAGAGCATACATCACATGAACACAAGATATATATGGTAAAACATCTAGGGTATCAAATCAATTGAATCATGCACATATAATAATATCCTATATTTACATGATCTAATTTATACTAGCACTAATTGATCAAGGAGCACCCACCCCTCAATTTAGTCAAGTACCCACTTGACCTTTATCTAGCTCCAACTAATAAAGAGGATACAAACCCCTAGGAAACTAAGAACCAACTCATATTACTCGATACTAATATCCACCTTTGATCTGATGTCTAACATACTTGATGATATACTCCTCTTGATTACACTCTTTACCCTTCAATCTATCTCAAATAACCTCTAGGGCTTACTCGCTAAATGTGCCTTCTTCTAAGCTTATTAGATCTACTGATATATGCATTCACATATACCAACTTGATTAAACAAAAATTAATAATAATATTCATCCTTTTATTGTCCTTACTATCCTATTCCTTCTCTTTCAAAGGTTCTCTTCTTCGCTTAGCCCCACATTTCTTTAACTAGTATAAATAGGCTAGTTAGGCCTTGTACATATATCAGATTCTTCCTCTAACCCATCTTGGTTGGAAAATATTATTACTCAATTAAAAAAAAAAAAAAACAGGTTCCTACATATTTTATGCACACTCCATAGGTCATCCATATCCCTTACGACCTAAATCCTTCATTAGGCCTAGTTGAGACCTAAAGTAATTAGGTTTATCCATGCACATGTTAAAACTTGGACTCCTTGGTCCAAATTCAGCCTTAAAAAATAGATGAAACATATCAAACCTGCCTTAAATATACCCTTAATCAATCCCAAAAATATCCATAACACATTAAACTCTAATTCACACCTTGAACCAAATAATTAGGTCTCCTCGCTCTTTAGGCCTTCATACATAGAAAACACTATCTTCTAAAACTCAATCATAATATCACTTTTATAAAATAAACATATAATAAATTGAATTAATAGGTCATCAATGAAATAAAAAACATCACCAAATCCATTTTGATTCACTAAAATTTAAAATAGACTTGAAACCAACTCTCTCAAAATGACCACTCAGATTGATCATACATAGCCAAAGTACAGTCAAACAATTTTGGCTCTCCAATATTTATTAGGAATAAAACATGTCAAAAAAAAAATTATAATAAATATTTTATACTTATATTACAACTTAAAACTCATTTTATTCTCTAGTATGCTCAAACAACTTCAAACTTACTCCTTCAAAATGACCACTTAAACTACTTGTAATTGCCAATAGTATAGTCATGTAGTTATTTTTTTTAGCACCTAAAATGATGTTTCCATGAAATATAATCCAAATTTATATGTCATATTACTCTTATATATAAACCTAAAATATTTATTTCCCTTGTTCTAGCAACATTCATTGGTCTAACAGACCAATTCCTCAAACCTCTTTCTCATAGTCTTCACTACTCATATAAGCTAATTTGAAAGCATTAATTTACCTACATATGTGAAACATCACCAATTAAAAATAAATTTAAAATAATTAATAAGTATTAAAAAAAAATCCAAATCATTTTATCCATCCCTAATCACTTGGAACTCTTCCCTAAACACTTATTCACTTGACTGGATTTTTCTCATTATTTTCACTATCTACAGATTTAACAATAGGAAAAAGTGATTGAAAAAAATTATTGAAAAAGTGACTATTTCAGGAAAAAATAAATCCATGGACTTAAAAAAATTATTGGTCTTCAATATCAATTAAATTTCATGTATTGACCATGTCAACTATACTTGTAGTACCAAATTCTCTTGAAATAAGTATATTTCTATACATTCTGCTCACTGCCCTAACACACCACTACCACTTGGATATGCCTAGAGGATTATTATACACCATATAATATTAAAAATTGTTCAACCAATCCTTTCTATATCCTTTATATAAATATATTTCTAATATCTCTATTATGAGGATTTATAGGATGGTTTGACTAGTTTACATTCATGATGAATGTTTATAAATCTATGTACCTAAAACCAATGAAAAATACATGTAAAAACTTATTAGGTACATGTTACACCTATCCAAAAATTATAAATTCACCATGTAAATTCTAAATTTTCCAATGAGAAACTCAAATTCCTTCTCAAGCTTGGAAACCTTCATTTTGCATATATAGGAAACCTTCCAACATTATTTCTTGACTTTTTTATATCCTTAGGACCTCAAAATTGGTCAAATTTTTTTACCCAACCTATCATACCTCATTACATTCCTAAATTAGACCTTCCATCTTGGAAACACAATTTGACCCTCCATTTAGACCTCACTAAGTCTCTATCCACAGACTAGGTCTCAACCTTAACCTTACTACCATTATAGAACCTCTTCAAATGCTCTCACCTCCTCAGAGACATGTCATACACATTAAATCCATGATCCATAGCTTAAAAAATTACTATCCCTCGCCAAAATATTCTCAACACACTAGGCTATCAAGCCTTTTCCACTACACAAGGCTACCAAGCATATGTTAGCACATTGTTCACATACTTGTCTTCTCTCCTTGACCTTGATTAGAATTCTTTGACATCAATAACATTGATCATACTATGAAATCAACACTTTGTGATTAATATTGTAGATAAGGCACACATTACATCAATCCTTTTACATCAATGATATCACACTTTCCAACAAAATATTCTTCATTGTATCTCATACAGGCATAAGACAAGTTGAGTCAACTTTAGTATCCTAATGGATCTCCATGATGTTCTCCATAGTCATATTAGCCAATCCTTCATGAGGAGTTGTAGGTGATCATTGGTATTTTTGGGATTTATAAAAGTGGTAAAGATGAAAAATATGTTTTTAAATGAATCCCAATCATTATATGAACATTAAACACCTTAGAATACTCTCTTTTTGGCCAACATAATATGTTGGAAATATGTTTGTGTGTAGGTATTTAGGTGTACATTTTGAACATGAAATCTCATTTCAACCCTATTGAAACCATGAGGTGGATTAGATAATTTGCATTAAATGGATTTGTATGGTATTTTTGAGGATATAAGAACCATTTATCCTTCATGAATATTAATTCATATGAGAAAACATGCAACCTTTGTTAAGAACCTTCCTTATGATATTCTCACTTACAAACTATGCACAATCACTTGGTACAATTGTTAGCAAAATTATTTGACCTTTTATAACTAGTGTTACTTTGAGAAGGTTTTATTTGAATTAAAAATTTATTTAATATTATAAATAACTTATTCCTCGTTTCCTTCATGCATTGAAAATCTCATATTAATAGTATGTTTCCTGCTAAGTTAAGAAACTACTAAACTTCAGGTTTTCTACCCATATGGGTTTGATAAATTAATTGCATGAAATACATATCTATAATATGGTGTTATAGGGACTAGTAAGGGGTATAAATAATTCTCTTCAATCAATAAAATGCATCCATAAATCTCATAGCTACTTCTAGAAGGAGAAACTAAGCCTATGGGGGTTAGGATGGTTTAAGAGCTTCTTGCACTCTTAGCAATGGTTCATAAAGTACAAAACTTATAACCTTGAACCAATGTGTGGAATTTAAATGGAACATGGACCCTTATCTTATCCTAATTTTTTTGACCCGAATCATTTTCATATTCATGAACTATTGTTATGAATCCTACCCTTATTGGTCTACTAATGACCCGATGGAGTTTCTTAAGTGGGACTTGCCATGTTTTATCCTATTACACCTTATTAAGCATGGATGTGAATTTTATGAGAATTCATGATAATTTAAATGAGACTCACCACCTGGTACCATGATCCTCTTGGATGGAGAAGGTCAATATCATGCATAGAATCCTATAAAACTCATCTAAACACCTTCTTGATGTAATGGAATTCGATTATTTGGTCGAGTGCCTTATTAGATTCTTATGATATATATTCATGGAGTATTTACAATGATGTTTAATGAGAATTTAATGTAAAAAATTCATTCACTCTCCCTTTTCTTGTTAATATTTCACATTGAGACATGATTAGAATTGAATTAAGGAATAAGAAATAGTTACAAAATTGATATGAATTTGAAAAGAATGTTTTGCCACCTCTTGAAGATTTTATGGACTCTATGAAGTATTACCTCACCCTACATGATTTCCATATGGAATTAAGTGACTTATATTTGTGTGTTTTAACTCATTATTCTTGATTCTCTTTAGTGAAGTCACCTTGACATATAAACAAATGGACCTTAACCTTGTCAAATTACCTTAACATTTAAAAAACATGGGATTTTAATGTTTATTTTGTTAGGTTTTGGAGCTAAAAGCTTCACTGATGCAGACATTGGAGGAGGGTAATGAGTGTCACAGTCACCGACGTTGATCAGGCCAACTGACATCGATCAGGAGGAGATAGGAAGCTATCGACGACGGTCAAGGATCGGTCGACGTCGGTCACCTCCAGGCAGACATGGACTGACGTCAGTCACCTATGCAGTTCTAGAACTATTAGTTGTATGAACAATTAGTTAACTAATTAGTTGTTTGCATGTAGAAGGCCAATTATAGACTAGAAGCTGTGGATCTAATTATTGTAATTAGGTGTCTAATTACTATTTGCATGAGATCTATATAATATACTCATGGGCTGTATTGTAATTTCTGTTAGAGAGTAAGAGAGTAAAAATTAGCTCCTTTAGAGTGAAGAGAGCAAGGTGTGTTCCTCCTAGTGCCACAGTGCCAAGTATGGGTGTTGGTTTGGAGAATTAGAAGGATTCTTCATGTATGTAGGATCTTGGTACGTAGGTGTGCAAGGCCACATTTGGAGATCTACATGATAAGTAATATCATTGATTTGCAGGTGTATGTGTGTGTGAGATCTGGGTTTGCAGGTGTGTAAAACCAAATTGATTTGCAGGTGTGCAATATCAAGGAGGTTAACAACACAACAAAGAGCAATATCAGGGGATATCTACTTGGAGTATGGTGTGTACTCAGTTGGAGAACAAAGAGGAAGGCAAGGTAGATCCTTCCAAAGTAAGATCATTTGAGTTACAGGTTGGTGCAAGTTCATGGGAGATCTACTTGGAGTACGTTGTGTACTCGATTGAGGATGTGTGTATACTTGGTGTACTGGTAGTATTGTTATTAACTGGTTGATTGGCATTGTTGTTACTGGCTGGTGGAGGTGAACACTAATTTTGTGTTTGAGTTGTGTGTTGGGATCGTAAGAGAGAGAGTGAGCTCTTGAAGAGATTTATTGTTTATGCTCTAGATGTGTGTGAGCTCTAGAGATGTAAAGAAGAAGACTACGGCATCTTCTTTGTTGTATTTTCATCTAGAAGAGTATTAATACAATTGGGTATTATCTCTCATATTCTGTGTTGTTTCTGATTCTAGTTACTTATTGCTTCTAGTTATTTCTACATGTTTAGTTGCTTGGTAATCAATTGTGCTTCCTAGATCCTGACAAAGTGGTATCAGAGCTAAGGTTGCAGGGAGCAGGTTTGTGTTTGGCTACAGGTCACTCTCAAGGGTTTCTGATTGAGTGGGAGTATAGCAATGATAGAAGAAAGTACACTAAGAATGGAGGAATTCAAAGGCATGAATGGTCAATTATGTTGTTATGGAAAGGAAGAGCAGGTAAAGAAATATTGTTGGTTGGTAGCAAATCAACATAAAGGAACTGAAGATGCAGATGTTGCAGGTGTTGTTGCATAGGATGCTCTGGGATGTTCCTTAGATAAAGTAGAATATTGGTTCATATATTCTGTTGCCTCTTTCCATGCAACCTAAAATAGAGGGGTTGGTGAGCCTTGTCAAAGTATTGGCAAAGGGAAAGTGCGGCTGAAATTGTAGACAACCAACACATGGGTGTTGAAGGAGGTCATGCAGGTCCTAGTCTTGAAGATGTGGCTAATTTCTTTAGAAAAGTTGGGTGATGAGAGATGCACAGTAACTCTCATAGTGGATTCTTGGAATGTTACCAAGGATGCACTTGAATTAGCATGTGGTAAGAAAGCAGGTACTCTTTATCTGCTTGCTTGTATTATTGATTCCACTTCTATTACACAGGTGTCGCTTTGTAGGCTTGGTCACATAAGTGAGAAGGGAATGGATGTTCTTGAGTTAAATTATAAGAGATCAGCTTCAGAGAGCATAGACCAAGCTTTTTGTGAGCAGTGGGTTGCTACAAGAAAGGATTGTGTTTATTGTAGGAAAAGGAAGACTCGTGTATTTGACAGACCTAAGAACTAGAAAGCCTTGGTGTTCTTGGAGGAGATGATGGATAGAGATTAGTGGAGGGGGCTGGATACTTCTGAGCAGGGTAGTTTGGACATGGGTATGATTCAAAGAAAGCTCACGGGTAAAAAGTCATCACTCACAGGTGAACATAGGTACCAACATTGGTCAAGGGTAATCGACGTCAAACAAACAGGTACCAATGTTGGTCATGTGTAGACCAAAGGAGTCAATGGTGTCAGTTAAGTGGAGACCAATGTCGATAGGATAATCAACGTTGGTGACCTAGACAGTCGCATGGAACTGATGTCAGTCAGATGCAGACTGTGTGGTGATCGAGGTCAGTCACTAAAATGGATTTTGGGTGGACAACAAGCTGGCAAGGAGTCTCAAATGCCCATATGGAGGACTGAAAGTGTAAGTAAGCCTCAAATTCATTGTTCCTCTTCTTTATACTCATTGCTCACTACAGAGTAGGAAAGATGCAGGAAATAGTGGGAGCATGGCATGAATAGGATGCAGAACCAAACGGGAGATTTGGTAGGGTTGCCATCCAGTATGAAAGCACTAAAAGATGAATGAATACCTTAGTTAAAGAATAGAGAGAATGGACACGTGAGATGGAAGGCCAGGTCATATGGTCTTGAGAAAGTTACAGGATAGTGGTATAGGTTTTGATAGGGGGATGACAACGTAGGGCTTTAGTCAATGTCAGTGTAACCATTGTGTTTGTCTTACTAGGTGGATGATGGTCACGACATTATCTTGTTACTATATGTGGTTGATATGCTAGCTGAAGGTTTAGACATATAGGGTATTGCTGAACTAAAGGTAAGTTTAGTTGAGTGGTTTGCCATGAAGGATTTGGGAGCAGCGAAATTCTTTGGCATGAGTAATCCTAGAGATAGGGAAATCACAAGTTGATGTTGTCACAGGATGATTGTGTGAAGGTAGTGCAGGATGCAGAACAGGGCAGCACACCTATGGATGGACAATTTACAGAAAAGGGTCCCCAATCACATGATGAGGTTGAGTACATGTGTACTCCCTGATTTTGCCCAAGCAGTGGGAGCTGTTAGAAAGTTTGGAGCTGATCTGGGAAAGAAGCACTGGAGGGCAGTTTAGTGGATTCTTAGGTATTTGAGAGGGACCAAAAATAGGTCAACATGCTATGCAGGGTCAAGTTCTTTTCTACATGGGTTTGTAGATGTGGATGCGGCAGGTTACTTGGATGATAGGAGGTACACCACATGATTTTTGGTGGTTGGTCATCAAGATTGAGCTTGAAGAGGGATACAAGCTAGGAAATAGATTAGATGGTGTATAGGTATAGGTATAATGCAACTATTTATATCCAAGTAGGAGATTGTTAGGTTATGGAGCTAAAATCTTCACTGATGCAGACATTGGAGGAGGGTGTTGAGTGTCACAGTCACCGGCATTGGTTAGGCCAACCGACGTCAGTTAGGTGGAGACAGGAAGCTACCAACGATGGTTAGGGATAGGTTGACATCGATCACCTCCAGGCAAATAGGGACCGACATCAATTACCTATGCAGTTCCAAAACTGTTAGTTGCATGAATAGTTAGTTAACGAACCGTTTGTTTGCATGTAGAAGGCTAATTATAGACTTGAAGCTACAGATCTAATTATTGTAATTAGGTTTCTAATTATTTTTTGCATGAGATATATATAATAGACTTAGGGGCTATATTGTAATTTGTGCTAGAGAGTAAGAGAGCAAAAATTAGCTCCTTCAGAGTGAAGAGAGCAAGGTGTGTTCCTCGTAGTGCCACAGTGCCAAGTATGGGTGTTAGTTTGGAGAATTAGAAGGATTCTTCATGTATTTAGGATCTTGGTTAGCAGGTGTGCAAGGCCATGTTTAGAGATCTACATGGTACGTAAGATCATTGATTTGCAGGTGTATGTGTGTGTGAGATCTAGGTTTGTAGGTGTGTAGAACCAGATTGATTTGCAAGTGTGCAAGATCAGGGAGGTCAGCAACACATCAAAGAGAAATATCAGGGGAGATCTACTTGGAGTATGGTGTGTACTCGGTTGGAGAACAAAGAGGAAGGCAAGGTAGATCCTTCCAAAGTAGGATCATTTGAGTTGCAGGTTCATGCAAGTTCATGGGAGATCTACTTGGAGTACATTGTGTACTTGGTTGAGTATGTGTGTATACTCGGTGTACTAGCTGTATTGCTACTAACTGGTTGACTGGCAGTGTTGTTACTGGCTGGTGGAGGTGAACACCAATTCTATGTTTGAGTTGTGTTTTGGGATCGTAAGAGAGAGAGTGAGCTCTTGAAGAGATTTAATGTTTATGCTCTAGATGTGTGTGAGCTCTAGAGATGTAAGGAAGAAGACTGTGGCATCTTCTTTGTTGTATTTCCTTCTAGAAGAGTATTAATACAATTGGGTATTGTCTCTCATTTTTTGTGTTATTTCTAATTCTAGTTACTTATTACTTTTGGTTATTTCCACATGTTTAGTTTCTTGGTAATCAATTGTGCTTCCTAGATCCTGACATATTTCTCATGAATTTTATTCCTCATTCACCTTCTCACTATGAAAATCATGCCATCTTGATGAGTTATCATGTCAGTGATGTCAAAAAATACACTAAGAATAAAATTAGACTTATAAAAGAATATTAACATTATCAGAGTTACCTTAAACAATGTTAAGAGTGTTATGATAGGACTGAGACCATGGATATTGATTATGAAACTAGGGATCATGACTCTTGGACCTAGACTAGTCTTCGAACACCTTGACATAACCTAATGACTTAATGAGGAAGACATCATCGAATGACAAAGCATGACATCAACACTAAAGTTACTAGAGGCTATCAATAGGGTTATATGACTTGAAAATAAAGTTTTGAATGATAATCCCTTATGGTATCCAATTTTGGCTAAAAAATATCATGGTTATAGACTTTGGAATAGAATTTTATTCCCTTCCTAGAACTACAAAAGTGATACTAAACCCATTCTCTTTTAGGAAGTTTGGTATAATTTTATCAAAGCTATTATGATTCACCTTTGATGTTTTAGTGGTACCAAATTTTTGTGTTTTAAATATAAGTTAAAATGAGTAAAACAAAATTGGAACTAAATTATAGTGTCTTTTCCTAAATGTTTCATAAATTTATATTCCATAGCAGGATGTTTGAGGTGTGTGTGTGTGTGTGTGTGTGTGTGTTGTTATTTTTATATTTTTTAGATCCTCTATGAAGTATTTTAAATGAATTTGAATATAATAAAAACTTTATTTGAATAGTTTTTAGGATTTATTATTGCCTATAAAAATTGTATCTATAAATTTATTATATTATATTATGTCATCCTATAGTGGGTGGTTAGTAATACCTTGATAATTAATCCTTAATATATGTAAGAACATATATATTCATATAATTATTATGATGTTCCTTAGACCATGTGAATGTGGTTAAATTCAAAGACTTGAGAAGGTTATGAGATTTACCAATGGGCATGCACAACTGAGGTACACATCTATGAAAATGAATATTATGATGAATAAATTCATGTGTGTGTGTGTGTGTGTGTGTGTGTGTGTGTGTGTGTGTGTGTGTGTGTGTGTGTGTGTGTGTGTGTGTGTGTGAGAGAGAGAGAGAGAGAGAGAGAGAGAGAGAGAGAGTTTTAATATAATAAAATTATGTATATATTTGATTTCCATTTAGTAATCTAGTTCAGTTTTAGATATAAAGAAATGATGTCATAGACCAATATAGTATTTTCCAAAGAATAAGCAAAGTGTAGACATCAAAAAATGTCATTTGAGTGAAATGAGTGTTACTTGAGACCAAATTTTCCTATCTTGGTTGTATACCTACCTTAAGGCCTATTTTTATCCTTTTTTATATTTTTCATGTGTTTAGCCCATTCCTAGACATACCAAAAGCAGCACTAAGCCACCCCCTCAGCACCCAAGCCCCTTATTCACCTGTTCCTACCACCTAGACATTAACATGGCCATTTTGAAACTATCACACTATGTTACTAACCTAGGGACCACACTATAATCCTTTTGCTCCTTATTCCCCCCAAAGATATATTTACATTCATCAAATCATTCCTAGGGTCATCCTAGAATTATTTAACATCTTAACAAGTAATAGATCATTATTTATATACCACTTTCATTCACTCATCCACTATATATAAATTAGATGTAAATATTCATAAATAAACTCAAAAATAATGGTGCAAATCAAGGTCATTAATCCGTATTATACCCTACTTCTACATATGACCATCTATAATAGCCTAGATATTAGATTCCTCAAATTTAGTCTCAATTCATACTCAAAGAACTCAAACTATCACTCATACTAGTATTCCATTTCACATACACCAACACCTATATTGGTAGAACTATATTATGTTTGATACCCTTTTGAGGTATATGTATGTAGGAAATGCTCAACACATGGGGTGTTGAGGTCACATCTAGCCTACCCTATTAATGAAACTCTTTTTCTAATTGTGATCCTCAAATACCTAATAAACATGGAGTCCTAGGGTTTTTCATTTAAATTAATCAAAATAGGAAATATATAGCAAACCAACATTCATCCACATAGGCACAAACTCCCTAAAATAGGAAGCTCCACCTAGAATTTTATTGTCCCTACTTTCAAAAATAAACTATCACATCTCAAACAACACTAACATAGTATTTTACTATCTAAAATATTAATATATTATCCAGGAGGGTTTCTAAATTCTAGTTGTTTATGATACCTAGTACAATTTTGACACTAGTTTTTAGCCTATCATTCATAGATCTCTATCAATTTATAGATAAGTACATCTCTTATAATTCATTTTATAATCATAAAATTCAGCTATTGTATAAATAATAGAATGTAATTATTACATATTTTTCCCGTGATTTATTATTCCAACTCTTTGAATTGTATAAAAACCTTAGACATAGATTCTCCTAGGTTTTGTATCCTTATTTTTTCCTATTTCCTTTTATTAAGCCATGATTTTCATATTTCATAAATTATGTTCTAGTATCCCTCTTTCATTTTATTTATTATATACCATCTAAAAATGTATATCTCTTCCTTTACAAAGAAGTGTTAGGATTAATGGTAACCCTATTGAGCATATCCAAACTCCTTATATTCGAGACTATACCATGGATAAATGACTAGTTACAACCCCAATAATTTATCCTTCACATCTTGATTATATATAATTTAATGACAATACATTGGAACATGATCAATACAATTAATATATTGATTATACACAAGATAGGACTTGGGAGACACTTCCCCCTCTCAATTATGCCTCTCAATTATGATAATCTAATAATTAATAAAGATGAGTTATTTAAAAAAATTAGAGATGGACTTTTGGAACAACCCCATAATCATGTATATATTTTTCAAGTTATATTGGAAATCAATAACACATCACTTGGTCAATCCTCCAATCACACAGATAGTAATAATATTACACCTTGTGTGAGGATAACTCATACTCTATGAAAAATATATATAACTATCAAACCCTCACCAGTGGCATAACCTTTTGTGGATAGTACACATCCTTCCTATTTAGATGTATAATCCATTTGATAGGAAATAAATTATATGTATTCTAAGGTGTTACATATTCAATAGGGTGCTAATATACCATCTTATGCCTCAGATTCTCACATACTCCTACATACACATTTACCATATCGTATAGAGACAAATCCTTTTCCCTCTAAATTTGTGGCACCTAAACTTACTTTGTATGATGGTAAGGCTAACCTAGAGTATCATCTTATTGATTTTTATGTAGCTTGTTTGGACTACATTTCTAATGATTCCCTCCTAACTAAGTTGTTCCTCAATAGTTTAAAGGACTAGGCATTAAAATGGTTCTATGATATTATTAATTAGTCCATCATAGCATTTAATCCACTAATATATATGTTTTTAGCACATTTTTCCATCAATATTAATGGCAAGGTTTCATATGCTCAAGTTGCACAACTCTAAAAAACTCCAATGAGCCAATAGCTAAATATGTCTTATGATATTAAATTATATTAACAAAGATGAATAACCCCATGGTAGATAGATAACTCTAGTACATATTCAATTAGAGTATATTACTCACTTACATGAAGTTATATTATTTAAAATGTTTCTACAATTCATAGATCTATGCTATACGGTGAAAGAATAAGAGGTCAATCTTCTCTCCACAAGAAAATTAAAGTACACAAATAGATCAATTTCAACTAATAATAGCTCCAATATGCTCCCATATAAGGTGAGGTCCACTACAAATAAGAATGATAAAATGACAATGGTTAAAGCACCTTTAGTTCTAACTCCTCACATGGTTTTATCATCTCCTCCAATAATACCTTTCACAAATATTCTTGAATCACAAACACATGTTGTACATAAACTATTGGAATGCAATGGCATATATCTCCCTCCCATCAAATATGTTTATACATCTAGGCTTCTTAACAATAATTATGTTTGTAATGCATTCTTGGATTATCATAGGGTACCAAGCCATACTATAGATAGATACGTAACCTTACGAAATAAGGTATAAAATTTGGTAGATGATAATAGCATTGATGTTGTCACTCTTACAGAGGATCCTATATCACAACCAACATACACAAAAACATTTAAAATATTTTAATATCCATTTCTAAAACATAAAACTAATGAGAAAATAAGTAATTCAAGTGTTCATTATACTTATTAGACACATCTACTACCAGCATCTTACAATATTCATATGATGGACACACACCCTTTAAATAATATCATTGGTGTGTATCATATTACAATTCTAGATAGAACTCTCATCACTTTCTTAGAGTATGATATCATCGATGATTACTCAAATTTATATTCATTCTTTTTATGAGATTACATTGATCATCATCCTATTCAAAGTGTCATGGTTGATAATGGGTTAAAAGTTAGTATGTGTACTATTACACTTCTACAAAAATTGGGTTATTTAGAGTAGGATATTTATTATACAGATATAGTTATTTTAGGATTTAGTGGCCATGTTCAAATATCCATTGGGGAGATATTATTTCCATTACTTTCTATCCTCACACATGTGGCCACCAAATTATTAGTGGTTCTTACTTATGGCCTATTTGACATGTTATTGGGTAGGCCTTGGATAAATTATTTTTGAGACATTCCATTCACCATATAAAAATGTATTATACATAGATACACAAATTTAACATTGATACATTTTCCCATTTGGGGCATCATAATACATAGCTTATAGTTTACCAAGTTATATATTTCTATACTCCACATCATAGATTTAACATTGATTATATCTTGATATTGATCATCTTATAATACTCAAAAAAAATATTGACTACCACTATTATAGACTCAACTTATGTACATCTTTGCTCTTATACAAATTTTTACCACATGTTCATGCATTATTTTCATTTATACATTTCCTAGTTTAGATTTGATTCTATATCTTTACTTCTACATCTATTAGAGGGGATTTGAATATGTCATTATTCTATGGCTCTACAACAGTTCATTTCATTAGGTGTATGCTTTGGACATGTACCCATATCCTTGTGTGTGTCTTCTTGATTGTGTATGTAACCATTTGAACATATCCTTCCATGTGGCTCTAATATATCCTTTTTTTGTGTACATATATGTGAACATTTCAACATGTCTTTATATGTTTGATTTTTATCATACTTAGTGACATCTGATAATGTCCCTTGTAGTGTGGCCCCTTGGACTACTTTGCATGCCTCATGTGTTTGTATGTATGATTTTCATGTATGCATCATAGACATCACAATTTTCTCTTGTTTTTTTTACACTCACATCTAGTTTATGGTGCCATGATGGACCTCATGCATCTCCCCTTCTTCCTTGGGTTCCTTGATTGACATCATGCCCCATGCCCCTAGGTATTTCCTCAGATTATATCTATATTTAATATTTATATACATGTTTACATTGTTATATCTATCTAGAAAACCATGTGAAATCTATATCTAACATAAATCATTCTTTACCAACTTCCACTTAGATTATTTTACATCCCATGTCATGTATACACATTATATTGGTTTATCACACATATATCATATGTTTTTAGTCTAACACATAGAATACATATCTTTTATTTTTATTAAAGTTATTATATATGTTTAATAACTCAATTAAAAATTTTATATATAGACCAATTTAATTAACTTATCCACTAAATGGAAATTAGATGCAAATACTCATTAATAAACATAAAAATAGTGGTGAAAATCAAGTTCGTTGATCATTATTCTACCCTACTTCTACACACACCCATCTGTAATAGCCCATGTATCATATTACTTATATTTTTAGTCTAAAGTCACATTAAATCACTCAATATAACACTCATACTAACATTCACTTCCAATTGCACCATCACTTAGAGTGGGAGAACTACATCGGGCTTGATCCCCTTTTGAGGTATTGGTATCTAGGTAATGTTTTGCACATGGGGTGTTTAGTTCACATCCAACCTACAATATTAATGCCACTCTTTTCTAATTATTTTCTATAAATACCCTAAAAAAATGGAGGCCTGCGGCTTTGCATTTAAATTAGTCAAAATAGGGGAAAAATATTTAACTGACATTCATACACATAAGTACAAACTCCTCAAAACAAGGCAAAGCTCCACCCAAAATTTCATTGTCCCTATTTCCAAAAGGACATTTCCACACCTAAGAGTATAATAACATAGTGTGTTATTTTACATTGGAAAACACTATTTTCCAATCGGTTTTATGACTTATGGTTCCTATTCATGACACCTAGCATAGTTTTTACTCTAATTTTTTACCTGTCATTCATCTATCTCGATAAATTTCTATCTAAGTACATCTCTTGTAATTCATTTTCTATTCATAGAATAATCATAAAAGTCAACTATTCTAAAAATAAAAGGATATAATTATTTCATACTTATTCCTTGATTTATTATTATAGTAATTTAAAAAACTAGCATTTTACTTTCCACAATCCCCATAAAAGTTAAATCATAGAGCCTATACTTAAGAGATTAGTTAAATTAGAAAAGTATACACTAACTATATAAATAGGTGAATGCATAGATATATATTTGTCTAAAAATAAGTTAGTTATATCCATTTATGAATACATATGCATTAGAAACTTATTTTAGTTATGTTTCCCATCATAAAAGTGATAAATAATGATAGCATCTAAAAAGGAAATTTTGATTTTGAATTAATCTATTAATTGAGTATTTAAATAATGAGGTTTATGCATAGAGTTCTCAAAACCATAATGATTTGAATAAAATATGAATGTAAATTATATACCCATTCGGAACCCTTATATTAATGGGATTTTATTATAATTTGTGGATTTGGGTAAACTAGGAAACTATTGGAATTATAAGTCTTTTTGAGTTTGTCTAGCCACCTCGCTTAATTCCATGAGATATTTAATGTTAATTCAATTATAAATAATTAAATATATTTTCCAAGTTAATATTAACTATGTTAGTTTTGACTATATTTATATACAGTTGAGAGTGATTGATTTTGGTTTATTTGGATAAGTAATAAACTAAAAGAGTAAACATAGGCATGTCATATACTCACTCTCATATTTTACAATAATGGATTTATTTACTAATAGGAAAGATATTATTGTATTACATAACCATAATATAACCTTATAAAATCTTTTCTATATGAGAGTGATAAATTAACTAAAGGAAATGTTGTTTAAAAGGTAACTTATGATCCTAATTATGTTATAAGTTATTAATAAATACATAGGATATCATTTTCATTGAGTGTTGTCATCAGTTGGATCTACTTATAGATATGAATTATTATTAAGGGATATTTTTGGAGGGGACTTGGATTGATGTGATTCTTTTTATAGTTTCTCTTCAATATTAGGTTCTAAATATGACTTATTTAACCAACCTATACCTGTCACTTTTGTGATCAAGTGAAATATGAGATTTGTTTTTATGATTTATTGATTGGAAAAAATGAAGTTTTATGGAAGGAAGAAAGTAAATCCATGAACAACTTAATTTATAATAAAATACATGATACGCTTATAAATATTATTTGAGTTTAATGAATCAATTAAAGACTCATTCAGTTATGAGATGATGGAATGTATACTATTAGACACCCCCCCTCTCTCTCTCTATGTGTGTGTGTGTGTGAATGAATGAAATTTTGATTAATATATGATAGGGATGTATGTAATATCCCATTTCTAGGGGAACTTTCTATAGAAACCCTTTTGGAATTAAGCTCTGATACCACTGTAATATCCCCTTTCTAGGGGAACTTTCTGTAGAAACCCTTGTGGAATTAAGCTCTGATACCACTGTAATATCCCCCACCAATAGGGACTATTGTAAGACAAAAGCTCTGAATTGCTTATCTATATTTGTGCAAAATATCTTCAAATAGATAAATAAATCATAGTATAATCTCTTATTTATTTGGCATAATTAAGCTCTGATACCACTGTAATATCCCCTTCAAATAGGGAATATAAAAAGACAAAAGCTCTGAACAAAGATACAATTTTGCAGAATAAATTTCCAAATAAATAAATAAATCACAATATAATCTCTTATTTATTCACTCAAACTATTACAATAGATATCCTCTATCATGCATATTAAAGAATATTCAAATACGGTCTTAAAAACCTGAGTATTCCACAAACTGGGAATAAAACTTGAATTTGGTACTTCTCGACCTATTGTGTCAAAAACACAGTCACGGACGTCGGTTATACTACCGTTGCCTGTTGACTGGGGTTGTTAACCTACCGACGTCGATGATAGGTCAGCTGATGTCGATCACTGTGGATCTCTACCTATCGATGTCAGTCTCTGTGAAAATCTGTACAAATCTGTACGGACTTCATATGGCCACCAATAAAGTACACCCTATTTGTTGGACCCCTGATCTCAATATATATGGCTCTAATACAGAAGATCTCTATCTATATAATTTATTGAATAAAAAATTATGAAATAAATACCTAAATTACTGTGATAACTTCTATGTGAAGTTATCTCTCAAAATACCTGAAATACTGTGATAACTTCTGTATGAAGCTATCCCTCAAACTTGTAAACCCTATGATAACTTTTGTATGAAGTTATCTCTCAAATTGGTAATAGATCGGCTGATATCTCACAACTTATAAATCATACACACTGAAGAGTGGACGTTCTCCAACACAAAATGGAATTCTAGAACCCTTGGCTCAGTCTTCACAGAAGAATTCTTAACAAGAATCAATATCAATAATCAATGAATAATTTGCCTCCCTCCAGTAAGAAACCCTTATATCCTCCAAAAAAGTGTGCTTGCCCTAATTAGGGGTTTCATAATTAAGAATTAGGGTTTCTTAATTAAAATTAGGCCAAATAATTAATATTTGATTAAATCAATCAAATATTAATATCTCCCTCAATACATGTCAAATCCTCGAACCATTCGAAGCTAGTGAACTAGGGAGTGATTCTGCACACGACCATACTAAAACAAGGGTGCTTTGTTGCATGTAAGAAGTCCCTAAATAATAGGAGCTTAGGCAAAATGTGTCTAAAAGAGCTTGAATGAAAGCCAACTATAGGAATTCTACTAATCAAAGCCAAGCCAAGCTCCATCATGACCCTCTATTCATCCTATCAACCTACAAAGGTCGCATAATAGGCTATATCATCAAGTCTGAAGATGTCACCTGAAAAGGGAACATGACAATCCGCCCCTCCTAAAATTGCTTATCCCCCAAGCAATCTCGAAACAACAAACCCATCAATCCACCTGGATCCAAAATGTAGTCATGATCTATACTGATGACAATCAACACAAGCTCTTGCAATATCCTTTGAAACAGAACAAAGAGGAATCCATAATCAAATTGGTGAATGCAACTCAACCAATCTCTAACATCACAACTACCTTGGATGTGTCGATACTACAGGGCTATGTAACTTGTAACTATCAATTCCATCTACAAAAGATGGTGCCAATCCATCCCATAACTGATCCCTCTATAAAGGTGGCACAACCAGCTGTACCACACTGTCATGTGTGTGAGAAGAATCAATCTGAACACTCGACTCCACTGGTATCCCAAACTCATCAGGACTAGGTACTCCCAAATCCTGAACATGTGTGTCAGCCCCAACAACATGTTCCTCAGCTACAACTTAAGGAATGTACTCACTAACAACACTTAATGTACTGACCTCTGAGGTATACCTCCACACTCTGAATGCCAGCATCGGATTCATCCTCATCTAACTCTGAAGAAGCTGCTACTGAAACTATCGCATCATCACAATCTCCAGCTCCCTCATCCTCTGCAACTAACTAAGAGTCCAAATCCTCATGACTAAGCTCGACCACATGTCTCTCAGAATCTTAGTGAGCCACCTTCATTGCCTCTACCTTAGGCTCTGAGGCCTCTGCCTCTGACTATTCAAAACTATCCCCACTATTCGAAAGCTTCTGATTTTGAATCCTCACAATATGCCCATATTACATGATTTGCCTTGCCCTTAGGCCTCAAATGACAATTGTGATTGGCATCATATGGACATTTGTAGTATAAGCAAATATTTTTCTTAGACGCTTTAACAATGGATGCAATACTCTGTGTTAATTTGTCTTCGAATGTAGGGTCTAAAAAAAAATTCATTTAACCTCTTCAAACTTTGTTTCAGCTTCTTCCATATCATTGTCCCACTATTTCTGAGTACTGGAAGTAATCATGGGTACTTAGCTGATTCAATGACCAATCTACCCAATAGGATGGTATAATTTAGATTTGATCTACCCAAACTACCCAACAAGATGGCAGGAATTTGGCTCTAATACCACTATAATATCCCCTTTCTAGGGGAACTTTCTGTAGAAACCCTTATGGAATTAAGCTCTGATACCACTGTAATATCCCCTTTCTAGGGGAACTTTCTATAGAAACCCTTGTGGAATTAAGCTCTAATACCACTATAATATTCCTAACCAATAGGGACTATTGTAAGATAAAAGCTCTGAATTGATTATCTATATTTGTGCAAAATATCTTCAAATAGATAAATAAATCACAGTATAATCTCTTATTTATTTGGCATAATTAAGCTATGATACCACTGTAATATCCCCTTCAAATAGGGAATATAAAAAGACAAAAGCTCTGAATAAAGATACAATTTTACAGAATAAATTTCCAAATAAATAAAAAAATCACAATATAATCTCTTATTTATTCACTTAGACTATTACAATAGATATCCTTTGTCATGCATATTAAAGAATATTTAAATACGGTCTTAAAAACTTAAGAATTCCACAAAATAGGAATAAAACTTGAATCTGGTACTTCTCAGCCTGCTGTGTCAAAAACATAGTCACTGGCATCGGTTATACTACCAACATCAGTCGACTGGGGTCGATAAACTACTGACGTCAGTGATAGGTCAGCTGATGTCAGTCGCTGTGGATCTCTACTTGCCGATGTCGGTCTTTGTGCGAATCTATATGGATCTGTATGTACTTCATACGGCTCCCAATAAAGTACACCCTATTTGTTGGACCCCTGATCTCAATATATATGGCTCTAATATAGAAGATCTCTATCTATATAATTTATTGAATAAAAACTTTTGAAATAAATACCTGAATTACTGTGATAACTTCTGTGAAGTTATCTCTTAAAATACCTGAAATACTATGATAACTTATGTATGAAGCTATCCCTCAAACTTGTAAACCCTATGATAACTTTTATATGAATTTATCTCTCAAATTGGCAATAGATCAGCTGATATCTCACAACCTCTGAATCACACACACTGAAGAGTGGGAGTTTTCCAATGCAAAATGGAATCCTGGAACCCTTGGCTCAGTCTTCACAGAAGAATCCTTAACAAGAATCAATATCAATAATCAATGAATAATTTGCCTCCCTCCAATAAGAAACCCTTATATCCTCCAAAAAAGTGTGCTTGCCCTAATTAGGGTTTCATAATTAAGAATTAGGGTTTCTTAATTAAAATTAGGCCAAATAATTAATATTTGATTAAATCAATCAAATATTAATACCTCCCTCAATACATGTCGAATCCTCAAACCGTTTGAAGCTAGTGAACCAGGGAGTGATTCTGCACATGACCATACTAAAACAAGGGTGCTCCGCTACATGTTAGAAGTCCCTAAATAATAGGAGCTCAAGGAAAATGTGTCTGAAAGAGCTCGAATGAAAGCCAACTATAGGAATTCTACTAATCAAAGCCAAGCCAAGCTCCATCATGACCCTCTATTCATCCTATTAGCCTACGAAGGTCTCATAATAGGCTAATCATTAATTTTGAAGATGTCACCTGAAAAGGGGTCATGACAATGTAGTCTTCTGGGATTAATTTTAGTCTTCTCTCTCTCTCTCTCTCTCTCTCTCTCTCTCTCTCTCTCTCTCTCTCTCTCTCTCTCTCTCTCTCTCTCTCTCTCTCTCTCTCTCTCTCTCTCTCTCTCTCTCTCTCTCTCTCTCTCTCTCTCTGTGTGTGTGTGTGTGTGTGTGTGTGTGTGTGTGTGTGTGTGTGTGTGTGTGGATGTAGTGTTCTAGGATTAATTTTAGTATTTTATGGAATTATGATGGAATGAATAAGTACGCATGTATGGCTTTCATATTTTGATAAATAAATAGTTTAATAATTATTATTATTAGTTATATATGTTATGAACATGAGATGTGTTTGAAAAAGGGACTTAGAATACCCTGATTCTTAATCTAGTATTTTATGCACAATTGGTTTGAATACAATTCATTTGAATAACCTATGTTATCACTTTATGATTAAATGAATGAAATAAATGGTATTATATATCTATGATTGATTATACTTAGTTGAATAGGTTGATCTTTATTATTATACTTTTGAATCTTTATATGATTACTCAACTATATTTCATATAACAACAAATATCTATATGAGTATGCTAGTGAAAAACTCATACACTTATTCCCTAGCATTGCATGATTGTCATGATTTAGTAGTAGAGAGTTTTGTGTGATTGGAATAAACATAGGTTATTATATGTAATTTATATAATGAAAACATTGGCCAAAGTAATGCTATAGCTGAGACATTTTCATTCTATTATAATTATAGTTTACATGTGTATGTTGATGTCATTTAGATAGAGAATTGGATTCCATCATCCTTATGATTATTACATGTAATTTTGATAATAGACATAGTTCTTAGTTGATTTTTAGATATCCTTATTAGTATTATCTACCCATCTATAAAGTTTAGGGCCACTCCAAATGGGTGGGCATGCAGAAAACCATTGACATATGCTTGGCAATAAAGTACTCAGATGATGTTCACTATTTTTTCATTTGATCAACCATTTGGAATCATACTCAAGATATATTCATGGATCATAAAGTATATTATGAAAATCATTTGTAATATTTCACATACTATATTTTATATTTGACTTGTATTATAATTTTATATGGTTTATATCATTAGTTGATGGATATTTAGTATAACATTGACTATGAGATTTGTACAAGATTGTTGAATATTATGACAATAGTGGCTATAATTTTATTATAGTTAAAATGTGTATTTTATTAGTCTTATTTTACTTTATTATTTACACTATATATTTATGTGAGATACTCATATTGAAATCTAATTTAAATTGTTTGGAAAAAACTTGAATCATATTATTATCTATTGGGTTAATACATTTTTATAATTAATACTTTTTATGCATTCAGTAGCCAAAAATTAGGATTAGGATCATTAGTGATGATTTTGAAATAATACTTATGTATTTAAAAAAATAATTATCCCATTAGGGTTTTGACTCACAACATCTCTTGAAAATATCCACTTGAGCCAAGGTAGAGATTGATGTTTGATGGGTCCACACAAAGATAAGTATTTGTAACCCTATATGTTATCCTTTATTTACTTATTATATAGGTATTGCTTGTTGCTTAGTGAATTAATGTGTGTGTATCCTTGTCTAGGCTATCTATACACCTAATATCAATGTGGCTATAGGATTTCTAAGACTTTACATACTCCATTTTAGGTTTTCTAAACACACATTTGGTTGAACATTGTACTTTATCAATTACTGTGATTATAAACCCTTTCCCCTTTAGCTTAGTTTACTTTATTTTCATACTTATATTAATTACTTTCACATATACTTTCATAAAGGTCTAATAATAGTAATTTTATTGTGTCATAGGCTTATGATTTATAATTTTTTCCCTTTGAATCTATGAATTAGGAAACTCTAAATTGTATTTACATATTTCATTAGTCCTCACCCAAATTAACAAAGTATCATAGTCTCTACTTGATCATCCTTATTTGAGTCTGAGTCTATTGAGATGGGATATTTAGAAGTTAATAATATCTTGTGCATAAATTCCTTTGGTAATTTATTTTATTTTAATTTTATCTCTTGAGTTTATTGATCTATTACATACATGTGATTTTTTGGTATTTTAATTTTATCATACCTTCCCTATAGTGTTTATCCAACCTTTTAAACCTGGAGATTATCTTGGTATTCTACATTTGGCCATTGATTCCAAGCCAAGCCAAGCCAAATACAAAGGTTCTAAGGAGAGATGGATGTATCCAAGCTTCCATTGCTAAATAATTCATGAGCACAAGTCAAACAAGCTAATACAAAAAGTATTATGGAGCATCCAAGGAAGGTAAAAGAGGTTTTTTTTTGTATTCTAGTTGTGTGTTTTATTCATGTTTGTTAATTAAGCTCTCCTTAGTATCTAGGCCTGGATATGTTATTATATTAGTGTGTTTATTTCATTTTGTTTTAATTTTTAAACTAACACCATACTAACCATCCTCTCTTGAGTCAATTTCCTATATCACATTATGGCATGCCCGGTGGGCTAGACACATCTCACACCTGAAGAAGATCATTTTAAACTCTAAAATATTTATTTTTACCTTTAAAACTCTTGAAAATTGATTTTCTAACTTTATTTTGCCATTTTTGTTTGCCATGGTTTTACACAATAACTGATGTCAAAAAGTAATACCAACATTGGTTACATAGCTTAATCGATGTCAGTTGGGTAACTGACATCATTTAGCAAAAGTAACCATTGTCGATTGTAATAACCAATGTCGGTCACTATGTTTTTACAAAAACATAGACTTGAGAGCTACTTTTTCAAAGTTAATTATTTCAAGTTAAAAAGAGCTTCAAAGCTAAAGGATATGCTAACAATTTATCTACAGGACCAAAATTGACATTTACTCAAAACATGTTTAAATCAACTTTGCATGCTTAAACCCCAATTAAGAATCTTGTTTTGGTGTTTAACAAAGAATTTAGATGTTTTTGGTGAATGTTTTAAAAATTTGCAATTAATACCAAGGGGTCAAAGGAACACCACCAAATCTTTCATTTTGGGTTTAAAATCATAACCAAATCATGGATCGAAAAGTATATGCTCCCTAGAAATCCACATAAAATTAGGGGCACATTCCACCCCAACAACAATAAAACCAAGGGCACATTCCACCCCAACAACAATAAAACTAGGGGTACATTCCACCCCAACAACATCTTATCCAATCCACAAATGCACCAAACATGAAAGACTAGAATTGTATGAAGGACATTGTCTAAAGATTGGAGACGAATAATAGAGTCAAAAAGTACAATTTCGATGAGATATGCCCATATCCATTTGACTTATCTATTCTCCATAACCCCTTTTCACCTAATTTTGAGGAACCCAAATTTTAAAAATACAAAGGAAAAGGAGATTCATGTGAACACATACAATCATTCTTCCTCTTATGTCAAGTGGTTTCTTATAGTAGCGAGTACTTACTATGACTATTTCTATGAAGTTTAGCAGGATAACCTCTTGACTTTATACTTAAACTACCCAAGCGATTAGTTGTGGATTGGAAGGACTTATCAAAAAAGTTTATTAACCATTTCTCATATAGCATAAAACATGAATTAATCATTATTGACTTATGCAAATCTAAGCATGGTGATGGTGAAAGTTTTGATGCATATCTACAAAGGTGGAGAGCATTGGCAAGTTACTTTCAACATAATTTACCAGATAAATAGTTAGTTGATATCTTTGCATAGAATTTGCATCATGAATTTGTGCATAATCTATGGTTAGCTTGTGTTAACTCATTTGAAGAAATTTTGAACACAGGAGTCCATATTGAGATGGATCTTATTGTTAAAGGCCTTGTTAATATTTTTGTACAAGGTCAAGCATCTAATTAGACTAAATCACCAGCTCAAATAGTTATGTTGGATAAGTGTAAGGGCTTTAGGAAAAATAAGAACATGGTTGGAAATGGGGTGATAGAAACAAGACATGTACAAATGGTATAGGTTATGCCCCCTCCAAATGTAATTAACTCCCTCAAATCCACTACCTACCTTTTAGAGATAACCTCCACAAAAGACATTTCATAACAATTTTAGAGTCTTTATCAAGTTAGTACAATTATTTGAAACAATGTTACAAAATCTCATTATAGCTAATTTAATTATATGGCCAGTATCAAGGCCATTTCCTCAAGATCAACCAAAACTAGACTAGTACAAAGAGAATGAATGGTGTAACTTTCATGATGTTGTTGGTCATAGTTCATATCATTGCATATCACTGCAACATATTATTGAGGACTTTATTAAAAGTAGTAAACTAGAAACTATGTTTTCCCCTAATTAGGACACAAATTAGGATATGGGAATCTATAAAGACCCCTTTCTTTGACATGATCCACCACCACCAAGAAATAATCAAAATGGTCACAATCAAGGATAGAGGTAGAATTAGAATCAACAACAAGGTCAAAATCATAAGGAGCATAATTGATATTATAATGCCCACACTAATAATGTGGCTTATAACAATGTACCTTATGACTATAGTAACACTATGGGATGCATTTATACAACCAACATTACAAATATTATTGTGAAGCCATGTGGCCAATTTCATACTCTTTGCAACATGAGACCCATCATTATAGGGTCAGAACCTTCTCCCCCTAGTAATACCATGTTAGGTTTACATCATCATATTGATACTCTATTTTCATAGGCTACTAATCCTAAACAATATTACCTTTCTTATAAAGGTTCCTCACTGACCTGAAATTTTCATAATATAGTTAATCATCCATGAGTCACCACCCAAGGATCTTTGCCTCCCTCTTCTACTTATAATAACTCCTTGCTAACTCTAGGTTGTGCAGTCACAACTAGATGCCTGCAAGTTACCATTCAGGGCGCTTCACCCACTTCTTTATATAAACCCAATGAGAACATTTTGCCAATTGTTCCAAATCTAAATACTAACCCAACAAAGACTAAACTAGTTCAATCCACAATTCAAAGGCCTTATAGTCTAAAAGATTAATTAGATAAAACCCCTACACAAATTTCCATATTAGAACTCTTGTAGACATCTGATGCTCATAAAACCATTTTCAACAAACTTTTACAAGAGTCTATTGTGCCTAATGATATAAACCTTGATCAATTCTAGAACCTAGTTGGACATTTGTCTTCATTTTGATAAATCACATCTGATCAAAAGGACATGTCCACCCTCAACCAAAACCATAATAACCCACTTTACATTGAGATAATCATTGTGAATCACAAGATTAAGTAGGTTCTTATAGATAATGGTTCACGGTTGAACATCATATCTCTTAAATTGGTGTGATGATTCGATTACATGTATAAAGACATTCAGTAGAAAACTATTACAATCAAGGCTTATGACAACATTGAGAGGGAGTCATCTGGTATATTTTGGTTACCAGTCATGGTTGGGTCTATTTATCATCACACATTATTCCATATTATATATATTGAGCTTCCTTATAACATACTTCTTGTTCATCCTTGGATCCATAAAATATAAGTAGTTTCATCCAGTCTTCACTAATGCTTTAAGTTTCCCCATGATGGGATCGAGGTTACTATTCCCACTGATCAATAGCCATACCAATAATATAAACATATTGAAGTAGATTTTCATATTTATAATAACTACTGAGGTTCTAAATTCATTATAAATAAGAACAAATCCATCATTTCTCATCCATCTCCATCTAATTATATAGACCCTAGTGATCTAGCCTCCACTTTGACTAATCCATTTCCTATAGCTCTAGACAAATAAGTTATTATTAAAGATGTAGGCATTTCTATGTACCATCCAAAGGACATCCTCCATATTGAAAAATTACCAAAATCCCCTAAAACATTTGGTAAGCCTAAAACTTCCTAGACTCCTAACAGACCCAATTAGATTTGGCAACCAAAGATTAAGGAACTAAAATATCTTATGGTATTTGTACCTACAATTGTACCAAAGAAAGATCGAGAGGCTTTTACTGAGGGAGATTGGTTATATTCTAAAAGCCTTGCCAATTGTTTTCAAAATCTAAAGTATCATATCCCTAACAAGATAATGGATCATCTTGACTATACAGGGAAGGGCCTTGGCCCATAGGTGCAAGGAATTTTATAACCCTTATTAGCTAGAGTTGTCAATTGTAATCATGGTCTCATATTTAAACCACTAGAGGATGACATCATAACATTTGGTAGTGACTCTTATGAAGTGACTAGTAATGACACTCCTAGAAGTGACATAACATCCCATTATAGCCTTTTTGATGAGCTTTGTAATTTAGATTTTTTTGATTCAAATGCCATATTGAACATAACAACTATTAGAGGTTGCCATCCTAAAGCAAAAGCCCATCCTAGTGGTGCTTCCATTCTTGAAGTAGGACATTATATCTTTACCATTGGTGCTTCCCATCTTGAAGGAAACCCTCACTATAACCTATGCCTTTAACATCTTAAACTCATAGATTGGGATCAGTAAAATTTGGTCATATGCCTCAATGAGTTTCAAAATGAAGAATCAATTACAAAATACATGGGCCTATGAGATGCATTCCCCATTGGTGATCATAAGCAAGGTTTTGATTTTTCATTGAATTCTTATACCTACTTTGGAGACCAGACAAACATTCTTGGTCATAATAAAGAATAAACATTGAGATCTTTAGGTGAAAACCTCTTTGAGGCACTTGTTGATTATGGAAAAAATAAAGAAAAAGATAAGTCTTTAGGTGAAAACCTATTTTAGGTGATCCTAAGTGTGAAAGTTTGCTCATCTTCTTAGGACATAGAAATTCCATCTAGCCCAAGTTCCATATCTAGTACAAGTATCTCTTCAGAATAACATCAAATATTTGAGCATCTTGCTCTTGAGTTTCTAGAGGTTTTTGCCAATTGGCCTTTACCTAAGAAGGTAGATTCTAATTCTTCATATTATCTAGATCTTTGGGAAGAACAAAAAGAAGATGTAGTAGAGGAAAATGATCATACATTGCCTATAATTCTAAAAGATAGATCCACACTCTTTATGGAGAGCATAACATAAGTGAATTTGGGAGCCCATGAGGATCCTAAAATTATTTATCTGGGAGCTTCCCTTACTGAAGCAGAACATGAACATATTTTATCCATTATTAAGGATTATATATACATATTTTCATGGGCATACTCTAACATGCTAGGTTTATAACTATATTTAGTTGTACATCATCTTATTGTTCACCCTAATGCTAAACCAATCAAGCAAAATTTGTGAAAGATGCATGCACGGATCACCCTTTTGGTTAAGGCTGAGTTATAAAAAAATTTAGGAGCCAATTTTATCAAACCACTGGACTACTCTAAATGGATTTTTAACATATTTCTATTAAGTAAAACGACCTCAAGCATATGTGTTTGTACTAATTTTCATGATATCAACAAAGCATGCCCCTAATATGATTTTCCTCTAGCTAACATTGACATGATTATTGACTCAATTTTTGTGTTTGATATGTTATCCTTAATAGATGGATTTTCTAATTATAATCAAATAAAGATATCCCTTAAAGATCATCATAAGACCACATTCACTATTCTATGGATGATATTTTATTATCGTGTCATGCCATTTGGTTTCAATAATGCTAGACCCACATATCAACATGTAATGACTATCATATTCCATGACATGATGCATGATATTGTTGATGATTATATTGATGATATACTAGAAAAATCAAGAACAAGAGTTGGACACCCTGACATTCTATGAAGAACATTTGAGAGGCTTCATGCATATAAAGTCTGCTTGAATCCTAAGAAATGTGTCTTTAGAGTCACATCAATAAAATTTATAGGGTTCATTATATTATAATGAGGGATTGAATTTGAGCCTACAAAGGTCACCACTATTATGGAAATGCCTCCATAAAATAATATTAAATAGTTGTGAGGTCTATAAGGAAAGGTCCAATCTATACATAGGTTCATTTCTCAATTGGTAGATAAGTGCCATGCATTTATCTATCTCTTAAAGAAAGGGGTAACATTTTACTAGGATGAATATTTTCAGATATCATTTGAAAATCTTAACATATACTTGGCCAATCCACCAGTCTTATGACCTCCAACACAAGGAAATCCCCTGCTTCTTTATATATCAACCATAAAACATGTACTAGGGGAACATTTGTTTCAGCATGATGATCATGGTAAGGAACATGTGGTTTATTATTTATGTCACACATTGGTAGAATATGAACATAATTATATGCCTATTGAGAAGGCATGTTTAGTTATGGTGTTTTCCACTCAAAAATTGTAACATTATATGCTAAATAACAAAATTATTATTATCACCAAGTTAAATCCTCTCAAGTTCCTCTTATCTAAAGCAGATCTTCAAGGATGCATGGATAAATGGATTATACTCCTCAGTGAATTTGATATTGAGTACCAAAATCAGAAGGCAACCAAAGGACATGTTTTTGTAGACTAACTTGTAGAAGCTCCTATTATGGCCACTCAACCTCTCAACTTTGACCTTCTAGATGATTCTATCATGATGATAGAATAAGCATCACAAGAACTTGAATAGTGGATGCTCTATTTTTATGGATCCTTCACATCTTAAGGGTCTGGAGTAGGAATATTTTTTTATCACACCACAAGGGGATTTGATCCCTAAAGCATTCCATATACAATTTTAGTGTACAAATAATATGGCCGAATATGAGGCCTTTGTTTCATGGTTCTATCTTGACATACAATGGGACATTCACAGATTAAAGGTCTATGGAGATTCAAATCTAATAACAAATTAGACAACTAATCAATATCAAACAAGAGATGATAACATTATTATTTACAAGCAAATTGTCGATGACCGCAAAATACATTATAAATCTCTGTAGTTTGATCAAGTTTTATGAGTCAACAACAGATCTATCAATGCCATGTAAATAATTGATTCCATGATTCAAATTCATGATACTGCTAAATAGTATCAGTTCTTGATTGAAAATCTTCTTCAGCTAACACATATTCTATTAGATTTAGAGAAGATATGAACCATTACTGATCCTAATCCCTCACCTGAGCTACCATGCTACTAGGATTTTTATAATTATTTCCATAGTCATATATTTCCCACCAACCTTTCCAATAACCAAAAAAAACTATTACTTCATCACTTAACACATTATATCCTCCTTGGAAACAAGTTTTATCGAAAAGGCTATGATGGAAAGCTTCTTCATTATTTATCTTTGGGAGAATCCAAGTTGGCACTAAAGGAGGTTCATGAAAGAATGTGTGTGGCCCATACTAATGGTGTAGTCCAAGTAAAGAAACTTCTCAAAACTAGATATTATTCACCCAAAATGGAGACATATGCTTGTAATTATGTAAATAAGTGTGTTCCTTGTCAGCAACATGGTAACTTGATACATGCACCTTCCTTACCATTATAATGGATTACAACACCATGGTCTTTCTCAACATGGGGTCTTGATCTCATTAGGAAAATTAACCCAACATCTTTAGATGGCTATTAGCACATTTTGACTGCAAATAAGTACTTTACCAAGTGGATTGAGGCCATCCCTCTCACTTATGTTACTAGGAAACAAATAGGCAAATTCATTCATTACCATATCATATGTTGATATGACATCCCAACCTGTATTATATCTGATAATGGTATATCCTTTATGAACTAAGATGTGAAATTTCTTTGTGAAAAATTCAAGATTAAGCATAATAAATCCACTCTGTATAACCCATAAGGCAGTGGACAAGTTGAGGCATCAAATAAAACCATTCTATCCATCTTTAAAAAGATTGTCAATAACGTTGGCCATAATTAACACTTACAACTCTTTCCTACCCTTTGGGCTTATAGAACTAATCTTCATTCCCCAACTAGAGCTACACCATACTCCCTTATTTTTGGAACTAAGTATATCTTCCCAATTGAGATTGAGATCCCATCATTAAGAATATCACTAGAGCACATTGAAGATGATGAAGACTATAGAGCCTCATGACCGCAAGAACTAGAAATTCATGATGGTAAGAATTTAGCTACCCTAGAAAAATTGTAGGCCTATTAGAATAGATTATGAAGAAGCTATAAAAAAACACATTCTCCCTCAAAAATTTGATATTGGTAAATTAGTTTTGAAATAGAACCAAAAGAACATGAATTTTGAACCCAAAAAGAAATGAAAGTTTCAACCTAATTGGTTAGGACCATATATTGTCATAGAAAAATATGGATCAGGAGCATATCAATTGGCTAAACCTAATGATGAAGAAATTTTAGAGCCTATGAACATCATACACCTTAAGAGGTTTTATGCATTAAGAGATTTGAACCACTATCTATAATACCCCTAAATTGGGGATAACTTATGATATCATAATTTTATCCCACCCTTTTATCTTACCTTGAACATATTTTATACCATCTTGGTCCACTTTTCATGAATCCCAATAGTAAAGGCTTTGAACCTTTGGCACTCTAAACACTTTTTTCATCCCATTATGGATTGCTCTTTTTGAGAAGCATATTATTTGTTTTATCTAGGACATGTTATAAGATTGAACACTTTTTTTCCCTTGACCATTTATGATCTAAATTATGTCTCATGAATGTTATGAACATCTTTAGCAATAGTTCTACAAAGCAGTTCAACTAGGATAGTCTTATGCAGTCTCAGACAAGTGAACAGATGCATCTTCTCACTTCAAGTATTTACTTCTCTTTCTTATTTTATGAATAACCTCAATCTCATTGATTTGTGAGCATAGGCCATTGCAGTCAGCTTAACTATCTTTTTGGAACCTCTACTCTTAAGACGTGCATCTCCTCAACTAGATTGTCTAACCTTGTGTATATTTTATCCCAAAAACACCAAAAACATTATAAATACTTTGAAAAAACTAAAAATTTCATAACATGATCCATAAAAGAATAAAAACATTGTCTCATGCTTCTATACATTTGTACATTCTCATTCCACCATCCCATGCTCTTGCCATTTTACAGGAAACTATTCAGTCGAAATGCTTATGCCATTTTGTAAGCACAACAACACCATTCACATTTCATCTTATCTCATGCACTTTACATTTTTAAAGATCATTCTTAAGCATCTCATCATATTCTTGTTTACCAAACCATTCTTGTTTATTTATATCTTCCATTTATTCTATAACATTAATCATGATGGTCTAATCATCATTTTTCTTCTATCCCATTTCCTGGGAGAACTAAATTTGGCTTGAAGTTCATGTTAGAACATGCATCCATGGAACTATGTAGACAACATCCACTTGTCTTATACATCTGGAGTCAGCTCAACTAACCCCTTCCTTTTCTTCTCTTCCCCTATTTATTTTGTCATTATTCCTATTTAATTAGGGAACAATTATCATGTCATTATTCTTTGTTATGATGTGGTAGAAAGTAATGCCTCTGCCGCTCATGCATGAACATTTATCTTTAAACTACACTAACTTGGTTTTTGTTTGTGTGTGTTTATTTCAGTTTTCTTGGTGTTTTGTTGTGCTTTCAAACCTCTTCTTTTATTTCTTCTAATTTTTTTGTCTCATCTTGGTCTTGCATTTACTTATTTATTTTTGCTTATCTCTTTTGTGATTCATAACATCTTGATGATTCACATAGATCTCAATTATTTATATCTTGGTCTTATGTTATTATGTTTTTCTTGGAGCATTTTATTTATTTGATTGTTGTTGGTGTCTTGCTTTTTCTATTTAATTTTATTTTTCTCTTTTGTGTTCAAGAATACCTTGATGGTCCACATGAATCTGGATTATTCATATCTTGGTCCCATGTCATTAAGATGTTCTTGACCTTTATTTTTAAATAATTTTTGTTCCTACTTAAGATCATATCTTGATTTCAAGTTAGGTTCATTTATGTTTATCTTTTTCTTTGTCTTTGATTTTTTGTTGTTGTTTAAATGTAAATCACTATAAATCTAGTTTTACCATTATCCTTAGTTATAGGTATTCACATTTGAACTAGCTTAGTGTAATTGGAATCTTATGTCATTATAAGTTATTCATACTTATGATGCCTAATTTCTTTTTCTATGGTAAGCATTTTATGCTTAGGTCTCAAATTCTTAACGTCAACATCAACTTTGATGAATGATTATCAAGAACACTTTACAACACCTAGGCTCATGATATGGAAATAGGCATCTAGGTAACATGCATGTTAGCACTAAACTCTATTCTTAGATGTGCATATATTCACATACATTGTGATTTTAATCAATTCTCAATCATATTTCATCATTCCTCATTTTATTTTCTCCAAAACTTGGGTAAACTATATTGGCCTGAAGTTCATGCTGGAACATGAGTCTATGAAACTATGTAGGTAGCACTCAATTTCTATTGAGGTCAACTTAACTATCTCCATTCTTATTTTCATCTCTCTCATCACTTTTTTCATTCTCATATGTTTGGTTTTATACGTCTTTCTAATATATTACACCATCACATGTGTGTTTGCTCCCACTCACATTAACCTATATTTTTGGTTATATCTTGGAGCTATTTTGCTTGCCAACTTCCCATGCTAGGGCACAACATCTAAACCACATCTGAATCAAATTAGCTCTATAGGGGAAAAATCATTGTTTATTCTTTATCTATGATCAAAATTTGCCCTATTGGGGCAAAACTATTTTATCATGATCAAATCTACTCTACTGGAGTACTTATTATATTCTCTTTAGAGACCCTATTCTAGTGGTGCTTCCCTTCTTGAATCAAATCATTCTCTCTTTCCTCTAATTCCAAGCTCTCCACATTAAATCCCATGATGGTAATATTTTAGTGTGAAACTTGTCTCGAGATTGATCAATGTCATAAGTGCATAACTTGTACTCTTAAATTAGGTACATTTATAGTGTGTCCCTTACATTTAAGTATTATATATTTTCCATTCCCCCCATCCTTGGGGTCTATTATACCTCTCATTATATTTTTATCATTGATGGTAATCAAAAGTACAATCACTAACTCTTTTGGATGTGTTCCATTCCATGGGTTAACTTCTCATGTTCTCTCTCTTTTTGAGAGTTCATCCTAACATGTCCTCTTGAGGGGGCATCATGGGTCCATTCAAATTTCTCCTTGAAAAATCTTTTCTTTGAAAAGATGCTACTTCACCTGAATGTCTTGATATGCCTTCTCAAATAGGGGACAAATGTAGACATCCAATTCCTAACACCATTTATGTTGAAATTGTCAATCTTCCTCAAATTACACTCAAATGAACAATTTAGGTCAAGATACGTAAAACATCTTAAATGGTTTGAAATTATCACTTACAAGTGCTAGTTTAGGTCAAAGTATCCCTAAATAGAGTAATGCAATTTATGGGCTAGCTAACCTTGATCAGATCATTTCAATTAAAAAATACATTTTTTCCATTTAGTGCTCTGGATCACTCTTTTCTTCTAATTTATTGGTACACATCACATACCTTTGTTATTTGGTGTTGGAAACATCCTAAATGGGAATAAAGCTCCAACACATCTAACATCATCTTCCAGTTCCTCTCTAGTCAAATTATGACCTAGTAATATGACTTTTTAACCATTCTAATTAATTGAGGTCCACTTTTTAAATAATTACACAAATTTTGATTAACCTTGTTTAAGGATAATTAATCCAAATCAAGATCTTAAGTGGATTTTCCATGAGAGTTATTGAATATTTATTTTTTAAAATTGATTCCTATTAACTACATCATCAGGTGACATCATTTCTTAGGAAGACATCCCTAGGCCATAAATGCTACAAATATCATGATTATGGGTCACTCATGCCTAGTTAATGCCTCCCATGCCTCTTTAATGCCCCTTACTCCAAGGTCATGATGAAGATAATTATGGATTAAATTCTAGATATTAGGATTATCCATGGCCACACATCTCAATCTTGAGATGGATGGTCATGGTTGATCCTGACGAATCTCAAAAATCTATAGATAGAGAGTCCATGGACATGAATTTTAAGCTTAAACATTTCAAAGTTATAATTTTAAATCTTTTCCACAAGGTTTTGTATTTGATCATAGATTTTGCTTGCAATCTTCATTGATAGGCTAGTTTAGTGATTTAGAATCAAGAGCCTAGGTTTTATGGAGTGTTCTTGAGGCATTGGAGGATCTTACCACCATTTTTGACAAAGGAAGGGATGCTTGATCAAGGGAAAACATGTTTTTGAGCCACATGGGTATGGTGAATTCATTTGGGAAGGTAATATGGTGTTTCTTTCTTTTGTTTGTTTCTTTTTATCCTTTGTAATTCCCATAAGAATAAATAGGTTTGGTTAGTTAGTTATTTATGTATGTTTCATTATTTATGGACTAATTCTTGACTAATTTTATTTGTAATCCTCTCTACATCTCTGCCAAAGACAAGCCAAATTATTCATTTTAGATGGAAATTGGCCAAAAAAGTCTGATTGGAGGTTATTGGTGGCCAACTTAAGTGTCTATAGTTTTCCCCTATTTGGGAAGGCATTGCAAGATATAAGTATAGTAATTCTTCTCAAATAATGCAAAGGTCCTATATGCCTACAATTGTAATGATGATAAACTAACTATATGATACCCCCTCAAGGGAATAGTTGGTATAACTAGGTAGGCAAACAGTCCCTCAAAAAGAAATAAGAAAAATGAGGGAACTAAAGAAAGGAAAGTTGATGGGGTGAAAACACAATGATATTGAAAAAGTAGTCAAAATAATTGATAATGTAGGTGGGATGGTGTATAATTATTTTCCCAAAGGTGGTTATAAGTATTGTACCCTAATAGTGGCAACATGGTATGATAATACAATGATTTGACCAAAGGTGGTTATAATCATTGAGAAGATGGAGTTTCCCCTATTAGGATAGAAAAATAAGATAATAATATACCCTTGTATAGGTAAAAAAGGTAAAGTGGTGACAACACAATGATTTTTCCAAAGACAGTTATAATCATTGAGAAATGCAGGTGGGACGGTGTGCAATAGTTTGCCCATAAGTAGTTATAATCATTGGACCTCGATAATGGAAAACATGATAAACAGGGATGAGGATGATGATAACTTAGCAAAAAAGGTAATGATGAATTGGGACAACATACTAGTAGGGAGATGCTCCTCTAAACTAATAAAAGTTGAAATTATTTTATTGTTAATTACTCTATTTGGGATATGATTAAGATTAAATCAAGATGTCAGCGCTGAAGAGATGCCACCATTGCTAAATAGACTTATTGAATCTAAGGTTTATTATAACACGTGTCAGCAGGCATCATGATATAACATCTTGAGGACTTAGCTAAAATATGCATGAGGACTAACTCCCATAATCTAATATTTAATAAAAATAATGCACTAATGATAGAAACCATGATGATAATGTAAACATATGAATATGGATAGATTCAAGTGTAAGTGTGGGCAAAGAATCACCTAATGAATACATATAAACTGAATCAAGGCAACAGTGCTAAAAGAGAACAAATAAGCAAATAAATAAATAAAATAAGTAGAAAAAAACAAACAAATAAACAAATAAAGGAATAAAAACCCTAAAAATATTGTCCCTAGAAAATAGGTGACAACTTAACAAATGAATAAAATGGGGGAATATAAAAAAAGGAATGGGGTGGCCAAGTTATCTCCATATGCACTAGGTAAGTGGGCATTGCCTACATAGTTCCATGGATGTAATATCTAATAAAAACTTCGGGCCAAATGTAGTTCACCTAGGGAATGGGAAGTATGTGTTAACTGAGGAAAACAAATAGAATGGATGTGATAGTAGAAGAGGAATGGTATTGCAAAATGGCAAGTGTGTGAGAGAAAAAGGCCAAAAGAATGGGGAAAATAAATGAAAAGTGAATTGATTTTAACTTAGTAATCATTCCTAGAATCCTTAAGGTAAAGAAGTGGTCAATGTTTTTGTTCTTTTCTAATGCTTTTACAAAAAAAATTAGAATTTTGAAGTATCTCAACTTGGTCAAGAATGATGAGACAATAAATGGTTCAATCTCACAAAATGGTGAGAGCGTTCAAACTTAGGTCGCTCACAAAATAGAAAGAGTGTTCAAACTTAGGTTTCTCATAAAATAGTGAGTGTTCAAACTTAGGTTGCTCATAAAATGGTAAGAATGTGGCTTAGATTACTTGCAAAATGGTGAGAGTGTGGCTTAAGGTTACTTTCAAAACAATGAGAGAATTCAAACTTAAGATTCTCAGAAAATGGTGAGAGCATGGTTTAGGGTGACTGATCTGACCTCAACAAGTATTGAACACTACCTACATAGTCCCAAAGTAGGACTTCAAGTCACTGTAGTTCTACCCTTACAGTAGAGAAAGTTGACTAGTGTAGCAGTCAATTCAAACAAAGTAGGCATATTTGGTAAAAAGGCATAATATGACATAGGAAGTGGTAAGTTGGTACATCAAAGCTTAATGTTACCCCTAACTCTCCTATAGGTGGTCATAACTAGGACACAATATCATATATTGATGGTACTAATTTTCTCAAAGGTGGTTATAATTAGTAGTAAGACCAGTCATAAGAAAGGAATACAAAATGAATGATGCAACTATTGAAACTTCTATCACACTATCCCAAAATATGGTCTCTATCTAATGTACTTGAATTAGCTAATGAACTGATTAGATGCTTCGATGCTAAAACTTCATAATGAATGATAAAACTCAAGGTCAAATGGGCTAAGCTTTAGAATACACTAGGTTAGTAAGATGGAAGTGGAATGTGGATATAGGGAAAAGGATGGTATTTGTATAAAGAATAATAGTGATTAAATGGCATAAATAAAATGGTCTTTATAGACAATGCACCTTAGCACTCAAGCATAGTACCATTTGAGATGAATAATATTCATCAACTTTGGAATTTTATCACCATCTGGTGTGGCAAGCTTGAATGCTCATGATATATAATTGATAGTGATGATGAAAGGCCCTATCCAATTTGGTTTGATTTCCCTTTATTATTCTTCTCAATCATGGTATTCTTTTTTTTTCATTAAGAACAAGATCCCCAAGTTCAAATGTTCTATATTCAACACATTGATTATAGTGGCTTTTGAGTCAGTTTTAATATGTTTGAATATTATTGAGTGTGGCTACGCATTTCTCATCAATTAGGTATAGATCTTATAAGTGAGCTACTTGATATTCATGATCATCCAAGACATGCTTGAAAGAGATGCATAGTGAAGGCAATTTGACCTCAATGGGAAGGATAGCTTCAATACCATAAATAAGTGAGTATGGAGTGGCTCGTATGAGAGTACGATGATTGGTATAGTATGCCTAAATGGTAGGGAATATCTAGAGGTGCCAATCATGATTTATATCATTGAAAATATTTTTAAGAATATTGACAATAGTTTTGTTTGATGCCTCAGCTTGGTCATTACTTTGAGGGTAATATACTATAGAAATTTTTTATGTGATGTTATATTTAGTACATAAATGGTCTACATATTTGTTCTTGAATGATACTCTATTATCAAATATAATGCTAGAGGGGATACCATAATGGTAAATGAGATGGTTTAAAATGAATTTGGAAATTTACTTTCTAGTCATGTAAGTGAGGGGTATAGCTTCAAACCACTTAGTGAAATATTCAGTGGTGGTAAGGATATGTTTATGGCCATCAAATGAAGTGGTGTTAATTTTCCCAATGAGCTCAATTCCCCATGTATAAAATGGCCATAGTGTTAACATTAGTTTCATAGTTTTTCTAGGGCATGAATTAGATTAGAATGTTGTGGACATTTGTCACACTTTTTCACATATGCAGTGGCATTTGCATCCATTGTGCACCAATAATAACCAATACATAGAAGCTTTTTGGATAAGATTGCCCCACTATAATGAGCTCCACATACTCCTTTGTGAACTTCTCTTAACACTAGCATGGACTCTGTCAAAGTTAAATAATGAATCAGAGTTCCATAAAAACTATGATAATAAAGGGTGGATCCAAGGAAAGTATAATGAGTAAAGTGATGAATAAAGATATTGGTTTATTTTCAAGATAGGTTAGGTGGTAAAATTTGGTCATGAAGGTAGTTGTAAATTTCTACGTACCAGATATAATTAGAACCAAAAATATCACAAATCATGGCAATAGCTGAAGGTTCATGAGTTGGTGCTGATAAATTCTTGATGAGGAACTAATACTCTCTAGCTTTATCTCTTTGTCAAATTAGAGAGCCAATAGTAGCCATGGCATCTATAGTTTTGTTATTATCCCTTGGTCTATGCTCAAACTTAATATTGGAAATTTGTTACTTAAGATTGTCGACCATGCCATTATATGGAACTAGCTTGTCATCTTTAGTATGAAAATGATCTATAACCTGATTGATGATTAACTGAGAATCACCATAAACTTGGAGATGAGATATCCCAATGCACTACTTATCAAATTATTGCAACAAGTGCTTCATACTCGAACATGTTATTTGTACAAGGAAAGTTGATTCTAAATGATTTAGGGATTAGATCCCCCTATGGTGTAATAAACAATAGGTGTGCCCCTAATCCATGTGAAGTAAATGAACCATCATAATATAGATTACAAGGCTACTTCTCAAGGGGTGTGTTAATGATAGTCATTATGGATTCATCAGGAAATTAAAACATGAGTGGTTGTGTGTCTAAGAAGTGCTTCAAAAAGTTGATCTACAAGAGCTTTTCCCTTGATTACCTTCTAATTGACATAATCTATGTCAAACTCACTAAGAAGCTTGATCCATTTAGCCATTCTACCTCACAAAGTTATTTTAGAAAGTAGATACTTGAATGGATCTACCTTTGAAATTGTTGGTTGAATATTTTGTCTATCAGTGTACTGGTAAAAAAAATAGGTCTTATCAGTGAAAGCAAGAAGATTAGTCATCCTAATGTGTAAGTTTATCACATCAGAAGGAGACTGTTCTCTCCTCTCATCAAGGTGAGGTTCCCTATGGATATGCTATATATATGTATAAACAGAAAATAATAATACTCAAGGGTAGGACCAGACGTCCATCTCTCTTTCTTCAGAGATGACGTATACCAAAAAAAGGAAAAACTCAAGGGAATGAAAGATAGCTATCCTATTCTTTCAGGAAAAACTATTCAGCTAGCCATAAGAATACTCCTGAAAATTAAAGTAGAGCATAACTGGGAGTATGAGAACCAAAAAATCAAGACACATCACAAAGTCTACACCTGAAATACTCAAGAGTGATATACGAAGGGCAATGAAAGCTCAAAGTCTTCTCAAAGTCATTTATATAGCAATGAAAAAGCAAACACATTGAAGGCAGCTATGGGGGCACAAAGTCTCTCCACAGTTGATTCTTCAGGACATTCCTAACTAATTTACTAATCCTGCTTATTAAATTAATCAAATAGAAAAGATATCACAACACAAAGTATGAAAAAGTCCCTTGTTTTCATTAACAGAATATGATTAACAAACTAAGCACAAAGTCTCAATGATGCTTCTCAATTTCAGCAAAGTTTCATTTAGATTGTCAGAAAGAAGATCCTTTTACAATGAAAGAAAGTCCCTTATATAGCCACTTCAAGGACTCGAGAATAGTAATACACCATGATGTATTGGGAAATGTTAGCAAGACAAGCTAGAACTTTGGGGCATTTAACCCATTTGATCTTCTCAATGTAGATAAATAAGTCACGCTTATTGAAAGTTAAAAATTTCAATGTCCACCTGTTGATCTGATCTTGTCTTCATCATTCCTCCTTTCCAAATTAATTGAATCGAGCCCTGCATTCATCCATTATTCTACCTTTCCTCACTTTTAGCTAGTTTTTGTCTTGAATTCTAGAAATGCATTTAGGTCTACAAATCAAAGGCTATTTTATTGTCTTTAAAATTGATGTTTACATGCCCGTCAATATGCTTCCAATGGCTAGTCGGCTATGCTAAATTTGATGTCTTTGTGGGTGTCACCTCTTGGTCTTCTTTTGGATTTCAACTTTTTGCTTAGCACTTTTCTGAATTGGACATACCCTTTTGGGCCTTGAGAAATGATCCTTGTCGAGCCCTTTATTTTGACCCACAAGGGCACCTACCCTTCGGGATCCTTCAGTAGCCCTTTGTTTTATCAACTCTGTGGACAAATATTTCCTTGGGCTTTTGTTTTGGCAGTCCCTATAGATTTTTGCCCAGGGATTATTCCCAAGTGTTTGATTTAAAAGCTCTTTATAGGTAATTCCATGAGCATTTGTCCCACAGAAAATTCTTGCAGACAAAAGTCTAGGTAAAATTCCTATAGACAAAAAGTCTGGGGAAAATTCTGCTAAGGATTTGAACAAGTCTTTGGGTTTTACCTTAAACAAATCTGAAAAAATTACCTTTTGGCTTACTTAAAAGAAATGATCCTCCAAAAAGGTGCTTTTCTATATTAAGTGCCCTCCGCAAGGGCACTTGTCCTTCAAAAAGTCTTAATTTGGCATTGAACCGCCCCTTTGAACTTGGCGTTGAACCATTAGTTAAACCAGTCCAAAGGTTCAAAGAAGCATTCCAAGTCTCTTTGAAACAAAAACCAATGCAATGAACCATTGGATAAACTTTGATGTTGAGCCAATCAGTTAAACCAAGGCTTTGAACCAAAATGGTTCAAGCCGATGGTTCAACGAATAAAACAAGCCGATAAACTAAGCATTTGAACCAAACATTTGAACTTGCCTTTGAACCAATAGTTGAACCATTTGATTGAACCTATCTATTAAACTGGTTCAACGGTTCAATGAAGCACACCAAACCCCTTTGAAACAAAGCAAATGAACCATCCAATAAGCCAAATGGTTGAACCAAGTGATTGAACTTGCTATTGCACCTAGACGTTGAACCAACTTTTGGTTCAATGGTTCAAACAAGGCTTTGAATCGACTGACGAACCAAATGATCAAACCAAAAGATGCTAAAACAAAAGGAATGAACCATTTGAGTGAAATAAAGTATTGAACTACTTGGTTGAACTGAGCCATTGAACTATTGAACTCGTTGAACCTTTGAACCAAAGTGGTTCAATGGTTCAACAGTTCAAGCCACCTTGATTTGGTTCAATGTTTGGAAGCCGATGAACCAATTAAAGTGATTGAAATTTGAACCTTGATGAAGTGCTTAACTCTTGCCAAAGATGTTGAACTTGCTGTTGGTGTTTGTTGATGGAGATTTCTATTCGAACCAAGGCATTGAAACAATCCCAAAAAATGACTAAGTGTTTGAAAATTGATTCCTTTGACTGAAACCACCTGCAAAAATCTTTGAATCTCTATAAATGAACCTGCCTGTAGAATCTGAAGATACAAAGTCCGTAGAAATCATGTAAAATCCATTGAACTTGACTTGCAAAGTTTGTAGATTTTTTGAGAAGCTTTGAAAATGAGAAATCTGAATATCTAAGATAAAATTTTGAAAATGGAAGATATTATTTTGGTCTGTAAGACCAAAATAATTCAAATGTTGTCCTAAAAATGAAAGCTATTTTTGGGAGACAATAGCTGGCTCTAGTTGGGGAACTTCTATCAATTGCAAAATGAATTGAAAGGAGTAGAATCCAAAATCTCTAGTGTCTTCAAGTGTACCATTGGGCTTTGGATTCATGCTTTCCAAAAATGAAAGGCATCAAAAATGGAAACAAACAAAACAAAATAGAAATTAAAACTCTACAAATATACATATATACAGAGGTAAAGATCTGATACTTCAAGAATTGAAGTATTTTAGATGCTGCTTCTTAAGAGATAATGATAATGGTGCACCATCTTGATAAACCAACAAGAAAATGTTTTATCCCCAGAAATGGTGACAGGTGAATGGAGCTCTCCACCAGGAGACCAATTTTTTGCATCTTCCCCTTAGTTTCTTCTTCCTTTTGCTCAGTGGTAGGATGTGGTTTTCAAACCAAAAACTATCACTCCTTGTTTTCTTGGTAATAGATTCCTTTCCCTGATTTTGATTTGTAGCAGCATAATCCACTATCATAACTTGTTTTTATACTATTTCAATCTAGCACATGATTGGATCATTCAAGTCAAACTCCTTAGATATCTCAAATTCTTCTTTATTTAGAAGGGAAGGTTCTCCTACACTTAGGCCACACTCCACCAATTCTTTTGCTATTTCATCCTTACCTGAAGACTCAAACAATATTTGGGTTGCATGGGTTGCCATTTGGGTCTCGACACATTTGACATGATCAATTATGTCAAATGGCTAGATTGGACTAGGCATAGGGGATGGAAGTTTTTATTTTTGGTTTATGGGAGGGGTGGGAGGATTGATCTTTGAAATTGAAGTAGAAGGTGCAAAGATGTTTGGGATACTTACTTTCTTAGCAATCACTGGGTCCTTCGGTTGAATAGGCAAAGTGGTCTCACTCTTAGCAATCAAAATTATAATCTGAGGTCTCTTCTCTATTTCTCCTTTATCAGCTTGTTGAGTTGACTGATTCTAGGATTGGGTGATCGCAAGATATGATCCTTTGGATACTCCACCTTTACTTTTGGGTTCATCTTGGTAATCCAAGAAGCCAATGTGGGAGTCATTAGTTGGCTCTTCTTGATCCTTTGTGAAGAGATCAACATTATTTTCTTGATTAAACTCAGGTTGGAAAGAGAAATCATTCTCTATTTCCAAATACCCAACTATTGAGTTTGTTGGAGGTGCTTTAATGGAAAGGTTCTTCTGTGGGAAAGGAAGATGATTGGGTTGCTCTTGATGTGCCTAATTAGGGAATGTCTTCCTTGATACATCTCTGTATGAAGGAGTAGATGACATCCCTTGTGCCATTTGTTTTTTGAGGTCCAGCACTTCATTTGTTAGCTTCTGCACCATTAGATTTGTGGTGCTTGTAGATGCAAATTCATAAGATGATGAAGCTTTGTTTCTATTTGAATCTCTTATTATCTTTCCTGCTAAGATGAGATCATATTCTACTTCAGTGGCCAAAAATTGAGCTATAGCAAGATATATTTGACAAACATGTCTCAAGAGGAAACTGACTTCAGGTAGCTAAGAATTAATGAAAAAGCATTTAAGATTCTCAGTTGTAGGCTGAGCAATTACGAGAATCCTATTTCTCAGCTTGTCAAACCTTATAATGAAATCTCTCATAGGCTCATGAGGCTCCCTCTTCATCTGCGTCAGCTGGGCCAAAAGGGCATGTGCATCTTTTGCTAGTTTGAATCTAGTTTCAAACATGGCTTTGATAGTGTCCCACCCAGTCACTGATCCATTTTGCAAATGATAAAACTAGTTTATAGCAGCACCTTGTAATGACTCCACAAAAATCCTGACTGCCACATCTTCAAATTTTTCCCCTATCACACCATAGGCTATGGTGAAGGCTACAATGTGTTCATCAGGGTGGACTCTTCCATCACCAAAGAATTTAGGGAAATTATTCCTTGAACTAAGTGGTAGCTCATGCAGAGGTGGAGTCAAGTTGAGTGGGCCAAAAGAGTTACCCTAAGGGCCTCGAACTGCCATGATTTAATTATGAACAATAGGGATAATACATCTGAGTGGAGTTTTCAGATTATAGGCCAAAAATGGAAAGGAAACTATCCCTGCTTTAGCTTAAAGCTTGAGGCTTCAAATTGCACTTTCTTTCTCAGCAGCTCTAGTTTTGTAGACCAGATAATATAATGGAGATGGATGAAAATGGTAAGACTATAAATCGATAATGGGTAAGACATAAAATGGAGTCGCTAGAGTCTGTAATGGATAAGGTTATAAATGATAATGGGTTATATAGGTGATGTTTCAGTCTAAAACTTGAGGTCCTAAATTGCACAATATTATGTATATCCCTAGTGGAGTCGCCAAAAATTGTTGGTTGAATATTTTGTCTATCAACATATTGGTAAAAAAAATAGGTCTTATCAGCTAAAGTAAGAAGATTAGTCATCCTAATGTGTAAGTTTATCACATCAAAAGGAGACTACTCTCTCCTCTCATCAAGGGGAGGTTCCCTATGGATATGCTATGTATATCTATAAATAGAAAATAATAATACTCAAGGGTAGGACCAGACATCCATCTCTATTTCTTTAGAGATGATGTATGCAAAGCAAAGGAAAAACTCAAGGGAATGACAGATAGCTCTCCTCTTCTTTCAATAAAAAATATTTAGCCAGCCACAAGAATACTCTTGGAAATTAATGTAGAGCATAACTGGGAGTATGAGAACTAGCAAATCAAGACACAACACAAAGTCTGCACCTAAAATACTCAAGAGTGATATACGAAGGGCAATGAAAGCTCAAAGTCTTCTCAAAGTCCTTTACACAACAATGAAAAAGCAAACACACTGAAGGCAGCTATGGGGGCACAAAGTCTCTCCATAGTTGATTCTTCAGGACACCTTCTTGACTAATTTACTAATCCCACTTATTAAATTAATGAAAGAGAAAAGATATCACAACACAAAGTCTAAAAAAGTCCCTTGTTTTCATTAACAAAATATGATTAATAGACTGAGCACAAAGTCTCAATGATGCTTCTCAATTTTGGCAGAGTTTCATTCAGATTGTCAAAGAGAAGATCCTTTTACAATTAAAGAAAGTCCCTTATATAGCCACCTCAAGAAGGACTCAGGAACAGTCATACATCATGATGCATTGGGAAATGTTAGGAAGACAAGCTAGAACTTTGGGGCATTTTACCCATTTGATCTTCTCAATGTAGATAAATAAGTCGCGCTTATTGAAAGTTACAACTTTCAATGTCCACCTGGCAATCTGATCTTGTCTTCATCATTCCTCCTTTCCAGATTAATTGAATCGAACACTGTATTAATCCATTGTTCTGCCTTTCCTCACTTTTAGCTAGTTTTTGTCTTGAATTCTGGAAATGCATTTAGGTCTATAAATCAAAGGCTATTTTATTTTCTTTAAAATTGATGTTTACATGCCCGTCAATATGCTTCTAATGGCTAGTCAGCTATGCTGAATTTGACATCTTTATGGGCATCACATCTTGGTCTTCTTTTGGCTTTTGACTTTTTGCTTAGCACTTTTCTAAATTAGACATACCCTTTTGGGCCTTGAGAAATGATCCTTGTCGAGCCCTTTATTTTGACCAACGAGAGTCCCCTGCAAGGGCACCTACCTTTCGGGGTCCTTCAGCAACCCTTTATTTTATCAACTCCATGGACAAATATTTCCCCTGGCTTTTGTTTTGGTAGTCCCCATAGACGTTTCCCTGGGGATTATTCCCAGGTGTTTTATTTAAAATTTCCATGCAGGTAATTCTATAGACATTTGTCCTATGGAAAATTCCCATGGACAAAAGTTTAGGTAAAATTCCTGTGGACAAAAAGTTTGGGGAAAATTCTGCCAAGTATTTGAACAAGTCTTCAAGTTTTGCCTTAAAAAAATCCAAAAAAATTACCTTTTAGCTTACTTAAAAGAAATGATCCTCTAAAAAGGTGATTTTATTGATTAAGTGCCCTTTGCAAGGGTACTTATCCTTTCAAAAGTCTTCTTTTGGCATTGAACCACCCCTTTGAACTGGGCATTGAACCATTAGTTGAACTGGTTCAAAGGTTCAATGAAGCATGCTAAGTCTCTTTGAAACAAAGACCAATGCAATGAACCATTGGATAAACTTTGATGTTGAGCCAATCAGTTAAACCAAGGCTTTGAACCAAAATGGTTCAAGCCGATGGTTCAACGAATAAAACAAGCCGATAAACTAAGCATTTGAACCAAACATTTGAACTTGCCTTTGAACCAATAGTTGAACCATTTGATTGAACCTATCTATTGAACTGGTTCAACGGTTCAATGAAGCACACCAAACCCCTTTGAAACAAAGCAAATGAACCATCCAATAAGCCAAATGGTTGAACCAAGTGATTGAACTTGCTATTGCACCTAGACGTTGAACCAACTTTTGGTTCAATGGTTCAAACAAGGCTTTGAATTGACTGATGAGACAAATGATCAAACCAAAAGATGTTGAAACAAAAGGAATGAAGCATTTGAGTGAAATAAAGCATTTAACTTCTTGGTTGAACCGAGCCATTGAACTATTCCTTTGGTTGAACCTACCATTGAACTATTGAACTCGTTCAACCTTTGAACCAAAGTGGTTCAATGGTTCAACGGTTCAAGCCACCTTGATTTGGTTCAATGTTTGGAAGCTGATGAACCAATTAAAGTGATTGAACTTTGAACCTTGATGAAGCAATTAAATCTTGCCAAAGATGTTGAACTTGTTGTTGGTGTTTGCCGATGGAGATTTTTGTTTGAACCAAGGCATTGAAACAATCCCAGAAAATGACTAAGTGTTTGAAAATATATTCCTTTGACTGAAACCACTAGAAAAAATATTTGAATCTATATAAATGAACCTACTTGTAGAATCTAAAGATACAAAGTCTATATAAATCATGTAAAATCCATTGAACTTGACTTACAAAGTCTGTAAATTTTCTAAGAAGTTTTGAAAATGAGAATTCTAAACATTTAAGACAAAAATTTGAAAATGGAAGATTTTATTTTGGTCTATAAGACCAAGATAATTAAAATGTTGTCCTAAAAATGAAAGCTAGTTTTGGGGGACAACAGCTGGCTCCAGTTGGGGAAATTCTATCAATTGTAAAATGAATTAAAAGGATTAGAATCTAGAATCTCCAGTGTCTTCAAGTGTACCATTGGGATTTGGAATCATGCTTTCCAGAAAAGAAAGGCATAAAAAATGAAAACAAACAAAACAAAACAAAAATTAAAACTATACAAATATACATATATACAGAGGTAAAGATCTGATACTTCAAGAATTGAAGTATTTCAGATGCTGCTTCTTGACAGGCAATGATAATGGTGCGCCATCTTGGTAAACTAACAAGAAAACATTTTGTCCCCAAAAATGGTGACGGGCGAATGGAGCTCTCCACAAGGAGACCAATTTTTTGTGTCTTCCTCTTGGTCTCTTCTTCATTTTGCTCAGTGGGAGGACGTGGTTTTCAAACCAAAAACTATCACTCCTTGTTTTCTTGGTAATGGATTCCTTTCCTTGATTTTGATTTGTAGGAGCATAATCCACTATCATAACTTGTTCTATTGTTTTAATCTAGCACATGATTGGATCATTCAAGTCAAACTCCTCAAATATCTCAGATTCTTCTTTATTTGGAAGAGAAGATTCTCCTGCACTTAGGCTGCACACCACCAATTCTTTTGTTATTTCATCCTTACCTGATTACTCAAACAAAATTTGGGCTGCATGGGTTGCCATTTGGGTCTCGACACATTTGACATGATCAATTATGTCAAATGGCTAGATTAGACAAGGCATAGGGGATGGAAGTTCTTCTTTTTAGTTTATGGGAGAGGTAGGAGGATTGATATGTGAAATTGAAGTAAAAGGTCCAGAGATGTTTGGGATACTTACTTTCTCAGCAATCACTGGGTCCTTCAGCTGAATAGGCAAAGTGGTCTCACTCTTAGCAATCAAAATTGTAGTCTGAGGTCTCTTCTCTATTTCTCCTTTATTAGTTTGTTGAGTTGATTGATTTTGGGATTGGGTGATCACAACATATGATCCTTCAGATAATCCACCTTTACTTCTAGGTTCATCTTGGTAATCCAGGAAACTGATGTGGGAGTCACCAATTGACTCTTCTTGATCCTACATGAAGAGATCAACATTATTTTTTTGATTAAACTCAAGTTGGAAAGAGAAATCATGCTCTATTTCCAAATACCCAACTGCTAAGTTGGTTGGAGGTGCTTTAGTGGTAAGGTTCTTCTATAGGGAAGGAAGACAATTGGGTTGCTCTTGATGTGCTTGATTAGGGAATGCCTTCCTTGATACATCTCTGTATGAAGGAGTAGATGACATCCCTTGTGCCATTTGTTTTTTGAGGGCCAACACTTCATTTGTTGGCTTCCACACCATTGGATCTGTGGTGCTTGTAGATGCAAATTCATAAGATGATAAAGCTTTGTTTCTATTTAAATCTCTTCTTATCTTTCCTGCTAAGATGAGATCATCTTCTACTTTAGAGGCCAAAAATTGAGCTACAGCAAGATCTATTTGACCAATGCATCTCAAGAGGAAACTGACTTCAGGTAGCTGAGAATTAATGAAAAAGCATTTAAGATTCTCAGTTGTAGGCTGAGCAATTACATGAATCCTATTTCTCAGCTTGTCAAACCTTGCAATGAAATCTCTCATAGGCTCATGAGGCTCCTTCTTCATCTGCATCAGCTGGGCCAAAAGGGCATGTGCATCTTTTGCTAGTTTGAATCCTATTTCAAACTTGGCTTTGATAGTGTCCCACCCAGTCACTGATCCATTCTGCAAATTATAAAACCAGTTTATAGTAGCACCTTGTAATGACTCCACAAAAACTCTGACTGCCACATCTCCAAATTCTACCCCTATCACACCACAGGCTATGGTGAAGGATGTAATGTGTTCATTAGGGTGGACTCTTCCATCACCAAAGAATTTGGGGAAATTCTTCCTTAAACTAAGTGGTAGCTCATGCAGAGGTGGAGTCAAGTTGAGTGGGCCAAAAGAGTTACCCCAAGGGCCTCAAACTGTCATGATTTAATTATGAATAATAAGGATAACACATCTGAGTTGAGTTTCCATATTATAAGACAAAAATGGAAAAGAAATTGGCCTTGCTTCAGCGTAAAGCTTGAGGCTTCAAACTGCGCTTTCTTTCCCAACAGCTCTAGTTTTGCAAACCAAATAATATAATGGAGATGGATGAAAATGGTAAGACTATAAATGGATAATGGGTAAGACATAAAATGGAGTCGCCAGAGTCTATAATGGATAAGGTTATAATGATAATGGGTTATATAGGTGATGTTTCAATCTGAAACATGAGGTTCCAAATTGCACAATATTATGTATATCCCCAACGGAGTTACCAAAAATTGTTGGTTGAATATTTTGTCTATCAGCGTACTGGTAAAAAAAATAGGTCTTATTAGCCAAAGAAAGAATATTAGTTGTCCTAATGTGTAAGTTTATCAAATCAGAAGGAGGCTGCTCTCTCCTCTCATCAAGGGGAGGTTCCCTATGGATATGCTATGTATATGTATAAATAGAAAATACTAATACTCAAGGGTAGGACCAGACATCCATCTCTCTTTCTTCAAAGATGATGTATGAAAAATAAAGGAAAAACTCAAGGGAATGACAGATAGCTCTCCTCTTCTTTTAGGAAAAACTATTCAGCTACTCCTGGAAATTAAAGTAGAGCGTAATTGGGAGTATGAGAACTAGCAAATCAAGACACAGCACAAAGTCTAGACCTAGAATACTCAAGAGTGATATATGAAGGGCAATGAAATCTCAAAGTCTTCTCAAAGTCCTTTACACAGCAATGAAAAAGCAAACACATTGGAGGCAGCTATGGGGGCACAAAGTCTCTCCATAGTTGATTCTTCAGGACACCTTCCTAACTAATTTACTAATCCTACTTATTAAATTAATGAAACAGAAAAGATATCACAGCACAAAGTCTAAAAAATTCCCTTGTTTTCATTAAAAAATATGATTAACAAACTAAGTACAAATTCTCAATGATGCTTCTCAATTTCATCAGAGTTTCGTTCAGATTGTTAAAAAAAAGATCCTTTTACAATGAAATAAAGTCCCTTATATAGCCACTTCAAGAAGGACTCAGGAATAGTAATACATCATGATGCGTTGGGAAATGTTAGGAAGACAAGATGGAACTTTGGGGAATTTTACCCATTTGATCTTCTCAATGTAGATAAATAAGTCACGCTTATTGAAAGTTACAACTTTCAATGTCCACTTGGTGATCTGATCTTGTCTTCGTCATTCCTCCTTTCCAGATTAATTGAATCGAGCCCTATATTCATCCATTATTCTACCTTTCCTTGCTTTTAGCTAGTTTTTTTCTTGAATTTTGGAAATGCATTTGGGTCTATAAATGAAAGGCTATTTTACTGTCTTCAAAATTGACATTTACATGCCTGTCAATATGCTTCCAACAGCTAGTTGGGTATGCTGAATTTGATGTCTTTGTGGGCATCACCTCTTGGTCTTCTTTTGGCTTTTGACTTTTTGCTTAGCACTTTTCTAAATTGGACATACCCTTTTGGGCCTTGATAAATGATCCTTGTTGAGCCCTTTATTTTGACCACCGAGAGTCCCCTGCAAGGGCACTTGCCCTTCGAGGTCCTTTGGTAGCCCTTTATTTTATCAACTCTGCAGACAAATATTTCCTCTAGTTTTTGTTTTGGCAGTCCCCACAGACATTTCCTAGGGATTATTCCTAGGTGTTTGATTTAAAATATCCATGCGGGTAATTCTGCAAACATTTGTCCTATGGAAAATTCCCACGGACAAAAGTCTAGGTAAAATTCCTGTGGATAAAAAGTCTGGGGAAAATTCTGCCAAGTATTTGAACAAGTCTTCGGGTTTTGCCTTAAACAAATCTGAAAAAATTACCTTTCGGATTACTTAAAAGAAATGATCCTCTAGAAAGGTGCTTTTCTTTATTATGTGCCCTTCGCAAGGGCACTTTTCCTTTGGAATGTCTTCTTTTAGCATTGAACTACCCCTTTGAACTTGGCGTTGAACCAATAGTTGAACTAGTTTAAAGGTTCAATGAAGCATGCCAAGTCTCTTTGAAACAAAGACCAATGAAATGAACCATTGGATAAACTTTGACATTGAACCAATTGATTGAACCAAGGCTTTGAACCAAAATGGTTCAAGCTGATGGTTCGATGAATAAAACATGTCGATAAACTAGGCATTTGAACCAAACATTTGAACTTGCCTTTGAACCAACAGTTGAACCATTTGATTGAACCTATCCATTGAATCAGTTCAATGGTTTAATGAAGCATGCGAATCTCCTTTGAAACAAAGTAGGTGAACCATCCAATGAGCCAAATGGTTGAACCAAGTGAATGAACCTGCTATTGAACCTTTCCATTAAACCTAGATGTTGAACCAAGTTTTGGTTCAATGGTTCAAACAAGGCTTTGAATCAATTGATGAACTAAATGATCAAACAAAAAGATGCTGAAATGAAAGGAATGAACCATCTGAGTGAAATAAAGCATTGAACTGCTTGGTTGAACCAAGCCATTGAACTGTTCCTTTGTTTGAACCTACCATTGAACTATTGAACTCGTTGAACCTTTAAACCAAAGTGGTTCAATGGTTCAATGGTTCAAGCCACCTTGATTTGGTTCAATGTTTGGAAGATGATGAACCAATTAAATCAATTGAACTTTAAACCTTGATGAAGTGCTTAACTCTTGCCAAAGATGTTGAACTTGCTACTGGTGTTTGCCGATGGAGATTTCTATTCGAACCAAGGCATTGAAACAATCTCATAAAATGACTAAGTGTTTGAAAACCGATTCTTTTGACTAAAGCCACCTGCAAAAATCTTTGAATCTATATAAATGAATCTACCTATAGAATTTGAAGGTACAAAGTCCATAGAAATCATGTAAAATCCATTGAACTTGACTTGCAAAGTTTGTAGATTTTTTGAGAAGCTTTGAAAATGAGAAATCTGAATATCTAAGATAAAATTTTGAAAATGGAATTTATTATTTTAGTCTATAAGACCAAAATAATTCAAATTTTGTCCTAAAAATGAAAGCGATTTTTGGGGGACAACAGAAATGACCATGGTCTTATTATTCAACATGTAATGATGTAGTTTCTAAGCTATAAAGACCATGGATAGACAAGCTTTTTCAACATGTGTATAGTTATGTTTATATGTAACCAAGGTATGGCTTAGGTATTATACAATGTGTTCCTTTCTATTGTCATCATGTTAAGCCAAGAGTTCTCCTAGAGCATGGTTGGTGGCTGATAGGTATAAAAAGAATGGATTTCCTATCATAGGGGGAATAAAATAGGTAGATTAATAAGATAGTCTTTGAGTTATTGGAAATTTATTTGGAAGTGATCATCCCAGTGAAATGTAACTCCCTTCCTCAAAAGCTATGTGAATGGATGACACTTGTCTACTAATTGAGAAATGAGGCATCAGAAAAGACTAGATTTTACCCTAAAAATTATGGATTTGCTTCAAATTAGTTAGTGATAGCATCTCAATTATAGGATGGACTTTAGCCAAATCAAATTCAATACCTCTAAAAGACATAATGAAGCTAAGTAGTTTGCCTGAAGTTACACCAAACACACATTTATTTGGATTGAAAATATCTTATGCAACACTACTATATGGTTAGCCCTGGTTTTGGATTTTCCTAATATGTCATCGACATAGTCTTCAACAATATCATGCATCATATCATGGAATATGATAGTCATGGCCCTTTGATATGTAGCTCTAATATTCTTAAGGCCAAATGGTATTACTTGATAACAAAATGTTCCCCATGGAGTGTTGAACATTACTTTATGTTGGTCTTTCGATGCTATTCTAATCTAGTTATATCCTGAAAAGCCATCCATTAGTGAAAGCATTTCAAAACTGACTGTGAACTTGATGATCATGTCAATATTAAGAAAGGGAAAATAATTTTTAGGACAAGCTTTGTTGATGTCTCAAAAATCAATATAGATTTTGATCCCTTTTGGCTTTCCACTAACAAGTACCACATTAGAGATCCATTTTAAGTAGTTAATGGATCAGATGCATCTTGCTTCTAAGATTTTTTCCAACTCTATATTTACCAATAAAGTAATGCAAGGATATATCTTATGTAGCTTTTGTTTTACTAATTTGACATCAAGATTAAACACAAGATGGTGTAAAACCAAGGTGTGGTCTAAACTTGGCATGCTAGAATAGGCCCATGCAAAGATATATACAAATTCTCTAATTAGAGATGTAAACACATCACGTTCCTCCTTAGTGAGGGACACTCCTAGTTTAATCCATTTTAAGTTTGATGGAGTCTTGATATTTACCTTTATTGTATCTTTGACTAGAAGGGTAAAACCATCTTCTAGGATAGTAAGAAGTGACTTGAAATGTTTAATTATGTCAGGATCCTCCGTTAGGGCTTGCTCTTTAACTTTTCCTAGGCATGATGAATCTGAGTCACCTAATGAGAGATCTAGCCATGTGACAAAAATATTTGGAAGTTATTAAAGAATTTGATATAATACTTGTTGTTTCTCAAAACTAAACTCTAATCCATAGGCAAGTTCATTATTGGTAGTCTCCTAGTGTAAATTTGAATAGGAATGAACACCCCCATCTAATGTGCCTGAAATAGGTTTTCACCACTAGAGTAGTCTTTATCTTTACTTTTTCTGTAGTCAAAAAACACCTCACAGAGGTTTTCACTTTGGGACCTTAATGTTTTACTTATTTGTTTTTGGATAAGGGTGTTCACTTGCTCTCCAAAATAGGATATATGATCTAATGTGATTGAAAACCTTGATTTGTGATCTCCCAATAAAATGTTGTCTCTAAGGCCTAAAATGTCACAAAATGCCTCATCATTCTAGAACTCATCAAGTGGCAAATTGGATTCTTGTTGGTCCCAATCTATCATTTGGGGATAATATAATGGAAAATGATTATGATGAATGGCCAAGGTAAGGGTACACATATCATTGTTATCAAATAGGTTGGTTTCAACTAGATTATCAAAGGTGAGGCTATGATCAGACTCTTATTCATTTTTGGCATCATCATCGCTAGTCATTAGTTATGGAGTTTGAATAAGATATGTGGGATCACCTTCAGGAATTTTAAATCCAAGTCCATAAGGTATTTCATACTTAGTCATAAAAATTGGCTCGAGGGTTCCTTATTGATTTGATTTGAGGCCTCTTCCTTTATACTTATGGAACTCCATGATTGTATTAGGAATAGGATACTTTGCATTTTTATAAAAATCAACTTGGTTGTCATTGTATAAATATGATTCATCCTCTTCAAGAGGGTTAGGTCTTTGGCCAAATGCTAGTAAAAATGTGACAGGTCCCTTATCTTTGTTATTTTGTTGCCAGTGCATATGTGGGGTGACTTTAGGTCACCCAAAAGTTTTTGGATTCTAAGGAAGACTGGCAATACGAAATGTATCATGGGTCACATACTCTCTTGGTCCATTATCTGAAATACTAAAATGATTAGAAGCTTTAAGAGGTAGGATCAGTAAGTATAGCTTTTCTTTTATCCTACTTAGAACTTGGATTCATACTATACTAATAATTATAGATTTGAAATTTGGCCTCAAGATGATTACAGTGCTCATATGGGTGTAAATCTATTGGAATATTCACTTCTATCCCTGAGTGGGAAAACTTGATACATTGGTGCAACATTGATGGGATTGCATAAATATCATGAAAATAAGGCCTTCTTAGAAGCATGTTGTATGATAACTCAAGATCAATCATGTGGAAAAGTGTATAATGAGTCAAATGCCTAATGATAACTGACAAATTAATGGTGCCTTATGATTCTCTTTCTTGATTATCATAGGCTTTGATAGTTATTTTTTCTAGTTGGAGATCTACTATTGTGTACCCAAGAAGCTTGATGAGCTTTAGAGACACTATGTTGAGGCCTAATCCATTGTCTATAAGGACATGTTTCACTTTATGTCATCTGATACAAACTTATATGTATAATGGGTTATTATGGAGTGGGCCAAGAGAAGACATATCATTTTTCTTGAATGTGACTTGTTGGGCTGGAGCTAGTGTCCAACCAAAGCTTGGAAGTTATCAGGGGATATGTCACTAAAAATAATGGATTGGGTAAAAAGCTCATTCTAGATGTTTTTGTGGATTATTGACATTTGAAAAAAATTTAAAATAGAAATTTATGTTGGTGTATTTTGCAATTGTTCCACAATATCAAATTTCCTATCTCAATTACTAGTGAATGGTTTTTTCTAAGGCTGAATGGTTAGTTGGATGATAGAGAAAGTGGTGGATGGTTGTGGGCCTAGGATAGTAATCATTGACCTCTAAGTTGTGATTATATAATCAATATTAAATACTGGACCATTATTGCTAATCAATGTTGGAAATGGTGTAGATCTAGAGAGGATAAGTCTTGATTACTAGTGCACTTGCATGTGGTCACATGGAAAGAATGAGCTATCGATATATAGTCCAATAGGGGAAGTCCTAGTTTTCTAGTTTGCCTGTATGTACTCCCAAAGTCAAAGAAGGATTATCCATGTAATTTGGTTGAATGTTGTCGATTAGAAATGGTCTTGACTAATTAGTCTTTAGTCTAGGATTAATGGAGATGGTATTAACTCTACCCCCTACAATATGACCTACATCCTTTTTGTAGTCATGTGCAACTGCATGGTAGGTTGGCTAGTTATTACCATTTTAACCTTGGTTTTGTCCATTGTTTTATCATTATGGGTTTTGTTTCTGATTTTAAGGATTTTATTGGTTTGGCCTTTGAATTTTATATTGTTGATTTGTTGTTGCAATAACCATTATTGTTTTTGTTGATTTTTATATTGCTATTGACTATTTTTTCAAGGAAATGTGTTTTGATAGATCCCAAGATTTTGATTGGAAGTGGAAGCACCGTTATACAATTTTATCTCCCCATTCTCCAACATATTCTTGATTCAATGCTTGATTTAGACACATCTTCATAGATTATGCCCATTGACCCAATGATAGACACAAAATTTATTTGCATGGTACCAATGAGGATAAGGAATGCCTTATAGATAATGCTTTGGTATAATCCAACTAATCAGATTAACAATATCAAGCTTGTGAAATACAAACTCAATAGATTCTCCTAGGTCACTAAAGACATGACGTCCAAGCAAAGTTCTTATAGGAGGAGGGGTTTGCAATGGTAACAACTACTATATTTATTATGTAATTTTTAGTTGTTACACATATGGCACTAGTTGAGTAGGAGTAAGTTGAAAAGGTGGTGGAGATGATGTTTTCACTATTTACACATGATGGGATTTGGTTACTCCATTTACCACAGTATTCCTATTGTGGTTAAATTTCTTCAATCTTTCATGGTTATTTCCATGTGCCATTTGTGATGCTTATGCTTGGATGGGATTTTGGTCATTTCCCTAATTGGAACCTTGATTTTGATTATTTAAAATAATCTTGATGACTCCTTTATTGATGAGTGCCCTCTCGATCAACAAACCTTTATCAATGATCTCCTTAAACATATGTGCACATTATAGTTATAAATGATAAACTATCTCACTATACAAAATTTTGGTAAGCATAGTGGCTAATTGTTTATCTGGTAAACTATGGGTGAGATAACTTGCAAAGGATCTCCATAACTATAAATAACTTGCAAAACTCTCATCAAATTTTTTCTTTGCTTGTGTTAAATCCACTAGTGAAATCTCATGCTTGAGATTATAGGAAAAGTGTTGCACAAGCTATCAAAAAGATCATCAAAATCCATTACTAAATTTTTGGGAAAATTCAAAAACCACTTCAAGGCTTGTCTAACCAAGCTTCTTGGAAACAAAAACAAAAGGTATATGTCTCTTTATGCCACTGGTTGACATGTGACAAAGAATTTGGTCAAATGAGCCTTAGAGTCACCTTTCCCTTTGTATTTATAAATTTTTGGTGGTTCATATCCTGGAGGAAATGGTATCTAAAAATAATCCATGTTGAATGGATAGGAACATACATCATCCAATTTGAACTTTTTAGTTTGTTTACCAGCTTGAATGGTAACAATTGCATCCTTCATCTATTGTAATTCTTGGGATAGGAAATTGGAAGGAATATTGTTTTAAGGGAGAATATTGGTTTGGATAGATGGTTTGGAGGTCACATGTGGGACACTTTGACTAGGGTATGATAGAGATACCTATTGGGGTACATTGTCTTGGTTGGGGAATGGACTAGGAATATGCATACATGGATTAGGATGCACTTGAAATTACACACTTGGTTGTGTGATATTATGGTTCAGATTGGTGATAAAGGTTTGACTTGGAGGATTTTGTGGTTGAGATGGAGGACTATAACTATACTATGCCTATTGTGGTTGAAAATGGACATGTTACCAACTAATTGAACCTTGTTTCTGAGTGAGAACTTATGGACCAAGACCCCGTCTCTAGATTTATGGCACATTTTGAACCAACAGTTGTCTATTAAGTATCTAGGAAACATGAGAACCTCCTTGTTGCATGAATCCCTATGAGGAAGTGAAAGTAGGTTGTAGATTCATCATCTATCATTGACCAATATTTACATGTTATTGAATAGTCATTGCTTGGTTTTGGATTGGCGTATTAGTCTGTGATTGAAGAGGTACATTCATCATTACCTAGCGAGGTGGAACATCAGTTTCCCTTGATTAAGGTGGAAATGTAGTTGGCCTCTATTGTGTTTATACACTAGATTGGGCCTATTTATATGGAATACGAGTCATTTCCTATTGAGGAGGAGTAAGGTTCATAAAATTCTATCATTGAGGTGTGACATTGGCCATTATTTGATTACCTAATCCCATAGGTTATACACTTGACAAAGAAGTTGGTTGAGGCTAGGGTGTAAAAACTCTTATTCCCTGGTATGATGACATGTTCATTGGATTAACTATAAGCACATGTTGTTGGCTATTTGTTTGCATGTTAGTACCACTTTGATCAAGATTGGACATTGTTTACACATTATCTACTATTTTTGGCTCACTATTATGTGTAAAGGCCAAAGACATTTCTTTAAAAACTAACATATGCATTAATTTATCTATCAAAGTGGCTTGTATGAATGGGTCATAACTCAGTTTATCTTATCTAGTTAACTCTATCAACACTCTTATTAAAGGAACTAGGTCAATAAAAGGATTACTTATCATGTTCATCTGATTGAAATCACATGCTAGATTTAGGTAGGTTTGATATGTTACCTACATTTAGTTAAAGTGATCTTCTGTGATTTTTTTGCCTTGATTAGACATATTAGGATCTTGGTAAGTTGTTTGGACTAGAGCCATAGGATTACTAGAAGAAGCATGTTGATCGAAAATGATATTATGGGTCACTCTTACTAGATTTGGTAAATTTTCATGGGGGAAGTTTGCTGGAAACTTGGCCCCTAATTCTATGGCCCTAACCAAAATCTCATATTTTTTCTCTAAAAAATGTCTCTCAAACAAAAATGGATCATACGTGGAAGTTGTATTAGTAGAAAATGATTTTTAAAGTACTATCTCATCTAATATAGATATTATAGCTAGGTATTACATGGTTTCCTCTTGGTCTTATTCTGAATAAGGTGGTGTGTTAACTAGATATTTAACCAATGGATACTGGCTTTGTGCCCTTGATTGAGTATTATAAGAGGGATAAGAATCCATCTCATAAGCAATATTATCTATATGTGTCTTGCACCATTTCTTCCTACACAACCACATTACTAATCTTTGGATTTTACATGAGTCCACTATGAGTGTAGGAATACATGTTGGGATCCATAGTCAATGCTTTTATGATAAAAGGTCAAAGAGTTCTACAAACTCTAAAAAGGACAATGTCTAGAATAGATGATGTCCCAACTTGGTCTAGATTTGTTAAAAGGATCAAAAGGTTTATGCAATGTTTTATGAGGAAAAAAGATAGCATGAAGTATCTAACATTTCACTATTCACACAAAGGTAAACAAATAAATGGACCAAAAATCGAAATGCTAAACTCTAGGGTCAAAGTGTTTCAAATTAGTCTAATCTAGGAATTTAAAAGTTGCTAGGTCTTTTGGCCAAATGTGACATCAAAAGCTAGGCTACAAAAAGGAATGCACTATGACTCTTGGCCAAAATGGCATCAAAATATAGACTTTGAAATAGATTAAAGTTCTAATCTAATGGATTTGAAACATTTTTAACAAACACTAGGCATTTGATTCTTGGTCATGAACTTGATCAACTAGGTATAAGGTATAAAACAAAAGGCACTTTAGAAATAGTTTATTTTCTCGCAAATAATGGTATAAAACTTGGTTCTTTTGATAAATAAGATAGACAAAGGTGAGTAGTATAACCATGTTTTAGACAAAGGATCATAAAAAACACACTTGGATTTAGTCTAAAAATGTAGGAACAAATTTGTAACTCTATGTAAGAGGGTCTATGAAATAATATTTGAAATTCTTTAGGTAGTGTCATGATGCTATAATAACTAAAATGTGTAAGAAAAAAGTTTGTTTTAAAAAAACTCTCTAAGGCAAATATGTTTTCCTACAATTTTGAGAGCATAACACTACTTTTCTTGACTCAAAATATTATGGTACATAGACTTAATAGTGTATGTTTTTAGCACAAAATGGCGTAAGTCTATCAAATCATGATAATGATTATGAGTCTTTAAATGGCCTTCAACCTAAATTATAAATTAAACCTAAGTTCCCTTAATTTTAGTGCAAATGGAGAACCCACTTAACACATCAACCCTATGAACTTGTAAAGGTGTAATTCTAAATTTATATTATAAGTGAAGGACATAAAAAACTTTGCTAAAGGTCTAGACTCAATTGGGAAACATAACTATGCAAAAGTGGATGATATGACTCTCAAGATTTTGATGAAATTTTGAACAAGTTAAATTGATGATCTCACATAGACAACATAATGCCTATTTATTCAAAATAAAATTTGGACTGTGTTTGGTTTGGATTATTCATTTACACCAAGTTTTGACTCTAAACAAGACTTTAAACTAGGACAAGACCAAGTAATTAATCATTATTTGGATCTTAAACTGATAAGGTTTCTTGGTATTATTAGAATCCATCAATATAAATCATTTGAGAGGATTTTAAGTGTTCATCCAAAAGTAACTGCACATTATATAGTAGGGTTTTTACACCCCCCCTTCTCTCAAATAATAGCGCTGTGACATGGACCTTGAGGTGCACCTTACACTAGTAATACTTTCGTGGCAAGTGGGGATTTTTCTAAGATATAAAAAATTTCTAAAAAATCTAGGGGAATCAATTGCACAATGACTTTCATACCAAACAATGCAAAATAAAATCACAAATTTTAGGTCTATATCACTTATCTTGTTACAAAATGGTACGGTCCTTTTTGTAACCACTACATCTTGTTATTCGCTCAGTGTAGTGTAATTTTCAAAGTGACAATATGTCCCATGTGTAATTCTAAAGGATCCAAATGAAGTCAATAATGGGAGATGAAATCCTGGGTCAAATCTTCCCTAAAGAACTTATGGGAGGTGATGAAATCCCCCTCGCAAGCCAAGTTTGCATAAAAAATAAAAAAAGCATGAAAGTAGAAAGACTTTAAGCTCATTTTCAAGGTCACCTAAACTTTGATGAATTTTTGGGGAGTACTTTAGATGACTTTATTTTTAATCCTTGGACTAGGCTACTTGTAACAGGAATGCCACTTTTGATTCTAAGGGTTCCCTATAGGGGACAAATGGAAGAACATACATGCAACATTCCTCTTTTTTCCAAACAAAAAATTGATCTAAACAACTATTGAAAATAATAATTGACAAGTGTGTTCAATTTTAAACCCAAAATGAAAGATTTGGTGGTGTTCCTTTGACCCCTTAGTTTTAATTGCAAACTTTGAAAACATTCACTAAAAACATCTAAATTCTTTGTTAAACACCAAAACAAGGTTCTTAATTGGTTTTTAAGCATGCAAAGGTGATTTAAACATGTTTTGAGCAAATGTCAAGTTTGGTCCTATAGAAAAAAATTTAGCATATCCTTTAGCTTTGAAGCTCTTTTAGCTTGAAAATAAACTTTGAAAAAGTAGTTCTCAGGTCTATATTTTTGGAAAACCAAAGTGATTAATGTTGGTTATTACAACTGATGATGGTTAATTTTGCTAACTAGTGTTGGTTACACTAAAAACATTGATTAAGCTATGCAACCAATGTCGATATTACTTATCGACATTGGTTACTATGTAAAAATGTGGCAAATAAAAATGGCAAAATAAAGTTAGAAAATCAATTTGCAAGAGATTTGAAAGTTAAAATAGATATTTTAGAGTTGAAAAATGATCTTATCCAGGTGTGAGATGCATTCAGTCCCACTGGGTATGCCATAATGTGATCTAGGAATTTGACTCAAGAGAGGATGGTTAGTATGGTGTTAGTTCCAAAATGAAAAAAAATGGAATATACACACTTATAGCATGACATCTCTAGGCCTAGACAAACATGAATAGCAGACAACGATAATTCAAAATAAACCCTATTTTACCTTCCTTGGATGCTCTAAAATACTTTTTGTAGTGGCCTACTCAGCTTGTGCTCATGAAGTCTTTGGCAATGGAAGCTTGGCTACCTCCATCTCACCTTGACACCTTTAGATTTGGCTTGGCTTGGCTTGGCTTGGAATAAATTTGGCATGGTAACACTAGTTTCTTGAGTCTTTTGGAACCATTTTTGCATTATAACTTTTCATAATTAAGTCCTAGAAATGATGTTCATGGCCTCTCTATTTATAGAATTTTGTAAACTTCTAGAATAAACCTGAACCATCCATTTTGAGATGAAGATGTGTGGTTGAGGATTAATCCAATTTTTGGAATTAAGTTTGTAATTATCCTCATCATGACATTTGAAACAGGGTAAATTAAGAGGCATGGAGGGCATCATGGAAGGCATTGATGAGGCATGGAGGGCATGAATCCCTATATTTATGGCATTTATGGCCTAGGGATGTCTTCCCAAGAAATGAGGTCACTTGATGATGTAGATATTCAATATTCATTTCCAAAAATAATTTTTTAACAAGTTTTCATGGAATTATTAATTATACCTTGATTTGGGTTAATTAGCTCTTAAGCATGATTAAGCACTTTAGGCACCAATCACTCAACTTGATCAGAATGCCTTGTTACTGGTCCAAATTTTGATTAGATTGGAATTGGAGTCCATGTTAGATGAATTGGAACTATATTCCCATTTATAAAGTTACCAACAAAAAATAACAAAGGAACACATCTTGTGTAAGAGATTTGATAGGAAAGAGCAATCCAAAGCTCCTAGGTGCAAAATTGACATTTTAACTCGAAATGAACTAATCAAAGTTAGCTGGACCATAAATTACATTGCCCATTTAGAGATACCCTATCCAAAATCAGCACTTTAATATGTCAATTTCACATATTTTAGTCTGTTTTAGTGTTTTTATGCCAAATTGTGCATTTTCGGTGGAAATTGGCCAAAAAAGATTTTTTGGAGGTTATCAGTGGCCAAATTTAGGTGTCTAAAGGTAGTTACTATAGTTATAAAACACCACTTTTCAAATAGTTCCAAGATTTTACACTCATGTGTATGCGTAGATGTCATATCTTAATATCTCAATTACATTTCAAGTTTATATCTTAGATAGATTTAGTAATTCATATTAATCTAAATTAGGGTAGAACATCACCATTACATGGTCCTAATAATAATATCCTTTAAAAATGTAGAGTTATAATTTTGAAATGACCCCCAAAAAAATTATTATCCCTTATTTCAAAGTTCATAGCATAAAAATATATGTTTATAATCTAAAGTTTGGTTTTTTCATAACCTATTACTGTGTTTACATGCATGAAACCCTAACCAAGGTAATTACCCATATAATATTCTATGGGGAATATCATGAACCTATCGATATCATCATGTAATTTAGGGTGTATTAATATGTGATCCATATCAATATATCTTATATTTCATGGTAGTAGACACCTTCCCAATAGGACCACCTAGGTGTCCTTATTTCACCTAAATGCTTATCACTTGTGAATCCTAGTATAGGTTAGGGTAGTCAACTTGATCTTCTCTGAGATTTGGTTAGTTAAGTTAATTACTTAGGTTATCAATGTTATTCAAATAGGTAATTACTATAGGTTAGGTTTAAACTTCAAGTAATGGTTCTATTTGGAATAGAATTTAAAATTTGGTCTATGCCTATAAACTCTTAAGATGAAATCAAATGTTCATGAACTTGATATATGTTAATGATATAAATGTTACTAACCCTAAATTAAGATAATTATACCATGATCTATGGTTATGGTCTCATTTTACCTCATACCTTCACTTTAGAAAATAATTTTTATTTCAACTAATTAATTAATAATTCTTGCCAATATAATTTTGTTTGAAGCAAATATGATATTCTTAATTCATAGTTCATTGTGCTTGCACTAGACCATCTCTTAAATAGCCTTATAGAGATTAATATCACTCTATTATTATTTATAGAACCCAAGAATTTATGCCACATTTTTCAAATTTGTAAATATATAATACATTAACTTCTAAAATTTATTTTCATTAAAACATCAATAGTGATTATACTTAGCAATAATTTTCATGTAATAAACATAATAACATCTCTCTAATTAATTTAACCATGATTTATTTCATTGATAATCTTGACGAATATGCATATAAAAATGAAGAAAACTTTTTGTCATTGTATAACACTATGTATTCAATCTCAATATGCCTCAATTGTGAATGAGAAGAGACTAAAATAAAGTTGGAAAAATATCTATTAATAGCTTAGTTGAATTAAAATGAGGATTTTAGATGGCCCCCTACATCCAATAAAATTAACCAAGTTAAAATTGAAAGAGTGATGACACACCCAAGTTATTATGACTAGAGAAGAGAAAAAGGTTATTTGTAACTATCTTGTTTTAGATTCATTTAATAACTAATAATTTAAATAAATGATCAATTTGGTCTATTGTAGTAAAATGGATGTTTTAATTCATGGACATAGTGATGCACCTACCTAGCTATCCATATTGGCTCTAGGCTTTTCCTAGAAGATGTGCAAGCCTTGACTTCCTATGACACTCAACATTTAACACTCAATGGTGCTGACATTAATATACATAAGGTGGAAGCCTTATGTTCTCACTTGAAGCATAAAAAAGAAGTGACCACAGTCTATTGGCCTAGTTGTGCCATGGTTCAACTCTATGATTCATGGGTTTGGTTGGCTTAATGATAGACATGTGATCATAGGCATAAGCTTTGGGTTTCATGGGTTCGAAGACATTTAGGTGCTTAAGGGGTAAATAGGTCTCTAGTTAAGGGAATTTGTTATGGTCTTGTGTTCATGTGCAAGTATTGGTTTGGGGTGTAGGGATTTAACCATACTTATCATATTTAATGTTGAGGGTGTAAGGCTCATTATAATCTATATATCCCCCATTTATGAACTAGGTTATAGACTCATGAGAGTTCATTATACTATTTTGATATAACATAACATACACTTGAGAAACATTAAAAAGATTAATCATTTAGTTCATTCACCAGTTATACAATAAATATTCATTAACTTAGTTAAAAAATAAATGAATTTTATATATAACTGAGCAATCTCTCAACACAGACTAATAAGGCCCAAGCTCATAGTCAACCTTGGGTGTTATATATGTGAGCATCATTATGCATCTCAAGATAATTTATAAGCCTAAAATAAACTTATAGTATCAATTTACTAGAGATTAATTACTCCCATTCACTTCTTTCTTAAATTGAAATTGACTTCATTTTATAGGCTTCAAATCATTCTAGGTTCATGGGGAATGGAACATGCTAACTATTGGGCTGGCATTGGAGGTACACATTCTACCACTTCCACTACGCTTCACTTTTAATGTGCAGTCATTGTCTCGTGTACCAACTTCCTAATACTACATGATTCAAAAAAGAGTCATTTCTCTTAAATGACCAATCACTATCTCATGCACCTAGTTCTTGATGCTACTTGGAATGGTTAGACACTAGCTAGCTATTACCATTGGAAGATAAAATAACAACCATCCACATAGTTACCTCATGCTTAAGTGTTTGTTGATTTGGTGTAGATCCATTACTTAGCATGAAATGGGGACCAAAATTATCCCATATAAAAAATTTAATCTTCCCATAGACTATCATTATAGTGCCTTCAATATAATAAATTTAGGTGTGCTTTGTTATAGTTTACCTTGAAGTCATCAAAGCCTTAGATCACGAGCTTCATTTTTTTGATGGCACTATATATCTCTATAGAGGTAACCTCAAGCATGAACACATCTATTTTATCAAGTTATTTTTTGAAGGCCTCCAAAATTTCCTTAGTTTTTTAGAACCCACCATCAAAGATAGCTCACTACACACTCACCTTTGTTTGAAAGGTGTGGAAAAGTTCCTCTAGGTTGTGCTCCTAGATATTCAACAAGGTACTTAATGTATTCAACTATGCCATTATCTATGTGTGCTTATCCATAATTATAGTTAATGATGATTCAATAATGCATCTTATTCTCCCTTTGCTTTTTGGAGGCATGTATCAATGACTGATGATTGGGTGGAAAATTTGGAAAAAGACATCAACATCATCTACATGCTCCTATAGTCTTGTCAATAAGTCTACTACCTAATCAATATATTTTTTAATATCCTTATTCATTGCTTCACAAGGGTACTTTTCCTCTTCCTACCCTAATTTCATTTAAGGGATCATCTTTTCAACCAGTGCACACACCTTATCGACATCCAAAAGCTGGGAAGTATTATTACCATACAAAATGGATGGTTCTTCATCTTTAATGTGCTTGGCTAACTCCTTGAGATTGATATTCATGGAACTTAGTTATTTTTCTACCTTGAGTGAGATATATTTACATTTGTTGGCATGACCATCATTAATGATGTTCTTGCATACCACCTTAGAGGCCATCTTAAGGAGGGCACTAGCTGACCTTACTAGGTTCATGTCTCGATTGTTGACCAACTAGTAGTCATGCCATTCCTTTGGCTTCTCAACACTCCATATTACCTTTTTAGGTACCTCAAAGTGAATATCATACACATAACAATAAATTATTAAGGGTACTTGATGGTGCATCAATTTTTTTGCAGCTCTAGAGGGCATATACTCAAACATGTAGAAGTCCTCATCTACTATATATCCTTTCTAAACCTTTTCCTAATATCTTGGCACCTCTTCACTTATTCCAAATCCTTATAATCTTACACCTCTTCACTTATGCTTCTCTCTTACTTAGTGCCTTCTTCTTCCTCTCTTTTCTATAGGGGTTCTTATTCTTTGGACTTTTCCTCTTCATTTACTTCTTCTTGTGGCTCTTTAGCATGAACCTCTATAGGTCCCTTCTCAGTGTTAGCCTATTATTCACCTTATTTATCTATTTACTCCTTTGAGGAGCCAACATTGCATTCTTTGTCCTTATTTTCCCTTTCAACACTAGCACATACTTTTTATATATCTTTCTTTACTAGGCTAGTGTGGGTGCTAAACACCTCTACTATTTTTTCCTTAATAGGTTCCATACCTATGACAACCCTCTTCTCTTCTTTTTCCTTCCTACCCTTCTCCTTCTAGGGCCTTATTTATTTCTACCTTCCTCTTCTTGATGATTTTGTTAGCTTTCTCCTATTCAACCCTTATCTCTTTAGCTTCTACTTTATCAATTTCCACTTGGGACATGCCCTTGGACCTCATGGCCTATTACTTGTAGTGCAACTCTAGCACAACATTGATGTGATCCTAATCTAAGCCCATGCCCTTCCATTTGTGCTTTTCCTCTTATTTAGTTGGTAATCTTGATGGTCTTTATCTAAGCACGGTAATGGTGCCACCTTAGGAACCTCCTATACTTCCATTATGCTAGGATCTTCATCTATTCCTCTTTCCTTCTTCATTTCTTCTTTCCTCTTTTTCATCTCTCATGCCTTTTGGATGTCTACATCACTGAGGCCAAGCTTTTTCCATGATTTCTCCTACCTCTCTTCTTCACTTCAAGGTGGTGGGGAGGCTTCCTCACTAGATGAGGATTCCTCTTTAAGCACAATATACACACCTTTGCCCATTTCTTCCCTATTCCTTAGTTCTTTTTATGCCTCTATATCTGCAAGGGTGATAGTGGGAATCACAGATGGGAACTTTAGATTTTTTGGATTCTTTTGCTTCTCCTTTGTGATAGGAGAAGTCCTCAATGTCAATTTCACATGATTCTTAGTTAAGGCTGATGGAGATGCTTCATTTCTTGAGGTGATCTTAAACTTTATGTGCTTTTCTATTTCTTCCAGTGTCTCTACTTTCTTATTTTTCAAAAACTTCCTCTTTTTAGTTGGTATTGGCATGCCTTCATCTCTAATCCTAATGGGGGGTCTTTAGTTTGATTGGTACTATAGTTGGAGCACTTGCTTCTAGGTTACATATCATAGTAGAAACTATGGATGTATCCAAGTATGGTGAGTTATTGAAGAGGGTGGATATTAGTACGATATGATTCATCCTCTTCATCCTTTATTTCCATCCCATTTAGATATGTGAACTAACACTACAATCTATTTCTATTTTTATCTAGTTCCCTTATTAAAATATCTAATTTTTATTCATTTGAGATTATTTTGAACACATCCCTGAAATACTTGGTTGAGAATGCATATGTGAACTTTAGTTAGCCTAACATGTTACCATCTACCAAAAATAAGTGCACTATGCAAAAATGTTGCATAATGACAAAGGTTGTCATCCCATAAATGCTATTGGGGATCTCCTAAGGGATGCACTACTCAATCCTAGATGCCTCTATATATTTTTCACACCATCTCATCATGCACACATTATACTTTACATTATAGAAATTGGGGTAAGTGAAATCTTTATATTTTTGCACTAGGGAGTCATCGTGCATTAGAAAAACCTATAGATTATCCTCATCCCCATCTAGTATCCTAATATCCTTCATGACTTTATGGATGTGAATGGAACCCCACCTAAATGTCCCCTTTGTCATGTGGTATTCTAACTCATTATTCACAAGTTCTTCAATAATAAACTTGACAATGTTGAACTTGACACCCTATGATGTTGGCCTAGATTCTAATGCAAACAAAGAAGAAATTACATTGTAAAAGAAAATATTTTTCACACCAAAATTATATTATATTATTCTAAATCATATTTACAAAGAATTTGAAAAGCTTTATGGGCTTTTCATAGGTGGTTACAGGTTAAAACCAACTTTCTCATGAACCAATAATTTATTGAAAATAAAGTATATTAGTAAATTAAATACTAACTATACTAACTAAATATTAATCTAAAAATATAAAATAAACTAAATTTGGATCACACAATTCCTAACAAACTCCCCCTTGATCCAAAGAGGTATAGAAATATTGGAGCAAAGAACTATGAGTCATCCAAGTAGACTCTACCACAATTACAATTGGTACACTATGTATCCTAAACTGATCACATCTTGATCATCCCCACACTATAATAGAACATGATCATGCACTATCCAACTACATCGATCCCCACATAGAATCCATCCAATAAGTGAGTTCCCTCTATATTGTGTATGACACATCTCAAACTAATTCCAAATAATCACCAACAACTCTCATAGGCCTTTGCTCAACACTAATAATGCTAGCAACACAATGCAAACTTGTACCATAAATCACCAATGACTGATCAAAAAACCAATATGCAATAAATTTTCCCCTATTAGGTGAGAGATGAGAATCCATGCAATAAATAAACCAAATACAAATCATTGAAATGCTCCACATCAAAGATCATAAAAATACTGCATCTATGAAAGCAAAATACATAAGCCAAAAATTGCTATCCTAGAGTGAACCCATAATCTGAGTGAATAGAAAAATAGAGAAGGTAAAATATCCTCCAACCTCCAGTTGGCTCTATTTAGCTTGTTAGATCTATAAGGACTTGTAAATGCTAAAATGTAATACCATCATCACCAAAAATAGAAGTAGTGGGACACATCATTACAATATTTTTTTGATTTATGGAACACATTTTTACTATTTTATAAAAACTTGGGGTGTCAGATTCCACTGAAAATGCACCTGATTTCATTACAATACATAATTTATTCAATATATGTGAAAAACATATCTACACATGTCATAATCAAAAAATGATTACAGTGATGCTCTTTAAAATACTTTTCCATGAAAAATGAGTTATCATATGAATAATTTGGCCATAGTATATAGAAGATATGACATTTCAAATTTTACTCCTATGTCAGGCTAGGTAGACCCCCTCTTAATGTTAATTCAAAAAATTTGACTAGTTTACGAGGATTAAAATTACATAGAAAGACATGATGGAACCCTCTTTTCATATACTCATGACAAATATATCTTAGTCTAGTTTCAAAAAAATTAACTTTGATAAAAAAATATGATAATGTGTTCAGAATATGGTAGAAATGGTTATAGTAGGTCCAGATTTTCCTATTTTTTAGAATTAAACACAAATGTCTTCTTTGCAAATAATTTTTTTTTTTACTTTTGAGAAAAATATTTTTTCTTGTGAAAGAAATTTTTGATTTTTTAATTAAATCCTAAATCTTTCTAAGGATTTTGTATGGCCAACCAAACCCTAATATTTGATAAACTATAATAATAAAAACATTGCCAAATGAAAAAAATAATCTTTGCTCATATTTCCAATGCCATACAGGAGGTTTTCAATGCCATGGCTGATCTATAAAATTCTTTGACTCCTTCCACAACCCTCAGGCCATATAAAATCCATGCAAGATTGAATCTTTCATTATTTGGCAGTGTTTAAGACTGATAAGAGAGATTTTGGTTGAGTAAATCTGATTTTTGATGATGAATGACATTCTAGAGGCCATACTATAGCAATTTTTTACTTAAAAAATCCATTTTTTAGCTTGAAAAACTTCTAGAATTCTTTGATATTTGATAAATGGTCTTTAGGAACTCAAGAATAAATCAAATACTGAGCAGATTAATTACTATAGAAATGGAAGCCATTTTATTCAATCACATATATATCTAGCATGAAAAGGTTGTACAAATGCATATGTGGGCTGTAAAATTTTATTTTCCAACTTGAAAAAAATTCATAGATGCTTAGAATGATCTTCAATTACTCAAAAACATATTATAATCTTATCAAATGAAGGTTGGATGTACTATCAGGTAGTAGGCCATACACAAATTATTTTCTCAAAATTTTTTAGACTTTCTAATGTAAAATTATTTAAAAAATTAAAATATTTTAATAATTTTCCAAAAATTTCAACATTTGACTAACCAAAGTTGATTTTACAGGGCATACCTTATACCAATGCAATCTTCCAATCTTATATTTTCCAAATTCACCATGCTTCAACAAACCATGCTCTGATACCACTGTTGGCCCATATTCTAATTCAAAAAAATAAGAAATTACATTTTAAAAGAAAATATTTTTCACACCAAAATTGTATTGTATTATTTTGAATCATATTTATAAAGCACATGAAAAGCTTTATAAGCTTTTCACAGGTGGTTACGTGTTAAAACCAACTTCCTCGGGAACCAATAATTTATTTAAAACAAAGTATATTAGTAAATTAAATACTAACTATACTTACTAAATATTAATATAAATATATAAAATAAACTAACTTTGGATCACAAAACTCCTAACATGTGCCATATGATATGTGATGTAGAGGTACATTTTTGTTACATTAGTCTAAAAACCACTAGGGTAATGTTTTGAGATCACAAGGTACAAGGCCACCCTCCTACTTGGGTCCTTGAAATCCTTGATGGGGAAGGAAAATCCCCACTTTTAGTATCGTAGGAGTTTTGTCATGCACTCCACCTCTTAATCATCACCCATCATCTCATGGATGTCTTTCTCAACATTTAGGAGCCCAATTATATTTTTGATGAGGCACAATATATATGGTCACCATGGATACAAAACAAATAGAAATTAACTAACTCATCAAGCTTCTAAAAACATGGAAACTCATACAACTAAGTTGCATTGGAAGTTATCAACTTATCTCAGATGGTGACATCAAAAAGTGTCATGCCTTATTTTATCTTTCTCCCTGTATCTACCATCCAATCCAATAGTAGGTCTTATGCATGGCTGGAAGTGTGATGGTTGTACTTCTTCAATTGAAAAGTGTGCATAAATTAATTCCAATTTTCCACCACCAAAACCTTGAGTGGAAATTTCATGACTTGATAGTATATTTTAGTCATCACCTTAGGGTTAACTTGTATGACGTTGACCCCCTCTACCTATATTTTTTTCTTACTACCAACATGCCCACTTTGGAATTTGTTGTTGTGGATACATTCCCTTCTAACTCTTTCCCATCTTGAACCTACTAGTATAGAAGTACAAAAGGTTAGGTATGTTAAAACCTAAAATTATTACTAGCACTTCACAATCATGAGAATTATGATTGTACCTTTAGATTTGAGCTTCATAGTCCATTAATGGCATCCTTGGTGGTAACCCACTTCTTCCACCAATTTTTTCCGACTAAAATTCCTTTTTATCCCCTTCTAAACTAATCTCATCATGAGTACAATTGCTTCAAATTCATAATTATTCACTCTAGGTGCCTAGTAGGGTTTTTACTACTTTAGCTCTCTGGTTCACTAGTTTGCTTTGGCTCTCTTGACATCTCATGTTTGCACAAAGTTTGTACCAAAAACCAATCAGCTGTGTGATGTTTTATACCTTATTTACACCAACCATACTTATTGTAGGCACATTAATGGCATGGTGGAATCTAGATTTCTTGAACTCTATAAAAATCTATGAAATCCATGAAAATCCTCTACCACCAACTCATTTATTATATATGCTTGTGCCTCAGCCATCACCACATTTAATGCTCCTAATAGTATTCTAGTGAAGTGACTTATGGTTTAAATGGTCACTTCCTACTCAAATTTGGGTGGATATTAGTTGTCTATGATGATTCTTCTTCTACTCTTTATTTTCTTGGTGTGACCTTTGCCTTAAATATGGTAACTTGGGTACAACACCTCACATGCACGTGATTTAGCCTCCTTGGTTCTATCTCTTCTTATTGTGCTTCAATTTCATGTGAAATTATCTATCTTGGTTAGTTTTTTGTACTTCATGTTTGTCTTTGCCTATCCCACACCATAAAAATCCCTTACATTGGTCCTCCAATGCTTGATTCCTCTTTTTGGGTTCTCTTATGTATGATCACATCATTCATATTCACTTTCTTTCTTACACATGATCAAGTTGTGCATCTTCACTTGGTACCTAATTTGCCCAAGTTTGGAAACTTTATTATGCCAAAAAAATTAGGTATTATCCTTAAGTTATTGGAAATCAAATTGGTTTGACTCACTTGACTGGCATTATGTGAAAAAGCACCAGGGTATTTCTCCCTTAGATCTCTATGGCCATGTAATTTATCTCTTATGAACCTAGATTTTTTGCATCTTCATCACAAGTCTAATGATTTTCATGTGACCACGACGTACATGTTTGGCCTTAGGAATTTTTATAAATTACAAGGGCTTGACTCACCTGATGGGATTCAAAGTGTCGCTTATACACTACTTACACTACTAGCTAAGAAAAAAAATATAAAATAAAATTATTTGGCTTATGCCAAATTTTATGCTGGTCATCTTAACTAAAATTGACTAGTGACCAAGAATTTAGTGGGATTATGGTACAAGCACCATTCTATTATTGATATGGATTCAACTTTTTTCCATTGAAATACCTAGGGAGAATTTCACTAGTTAGAGTATATAAATTGCATGTGTCTATCTCCAATATGTGGTGAATGATATAGGGACCCATCCACCATATCTATAGTTTTCCTAGATGCTTGAAATACTTGAGGTCATAAAGCAAAACTAATGTTATTTCTACTAACACCTTGTTCTTTATGTGTTTGTCATGCTAGACCTTATAACACACCTTTTATATCTTTTGGATCTAGTTTGCTTGGGCATGCATCTCATCTAGGTGGTACAAGTCATTCATCCTTAAATTTAGTAAATATTAGTCATGTAGCTAACAAATATTCATGATACATAATGACAACACCAAGAACTCCATTGGTAGGATTGTCTTAGTATCAAACACTAGTTAAAATGACATAACCTTATTTAGATGCTTGTAGGTTATGTGATATACACATAACACTGTGAATACTCAATCATCCTAATGTTTGAAACCAATGTCACATATCTTTGTGATGCATGTTCCTAGAATTTTGTTAAATGCATCAGCTATGTCATTTAATTTTTGATGATAGGGAATCATCTTGTGGTGCACTACCATATACTCAGCCAATAGGATATGTACCATTTCATTGATAATGTGAGTGCCCCTCTCACTAGTTAGACTTATTGGGCACATGTACCATCTTATGATGTTTTCCAAAATGAAACATGTAGATGTGGTAGCTATGCAATCTTTGGTTAATGTAGCTTTGGCCCACTTGGTGAAATAATATGTGGCTACCAGGATATACCTTACACCTATGCATTATGTTTTAAGAGTTATCACCCTAAAAAAATCAATGGCTCATTTATCAAATGGAACTTGGGAAATAATGGGGATGAGAGGAATCTCATCCTAATGGTTGGGCTTACTTGTGCATTGGCATATATCACATGCATTGGCATAGTTATTCACATCGTAGAATAAGCTTAACCACCACAAGAATAACTACAACACTTTCTTGGCCATTACATATCCAATGCAATGTCCTCCTACTATGCCTTCATGTGAATCTTTTAATATTGAGTCTCTTTTATGATCTAAGCCACATCAGTGTAGCATTTCATATCTACTTATGTAATGTCCCCTTTTTAGTGGACATTGACAGACTTGATGATTAGCCTATTATGCGACCCTCGTAGGCTGATAGGATGGATAGAGGGTCATGATGGAGATTGGCTTGGCTTCAATTTGCAGAATTTTTCCAGTTGGCTTTCATTTGGGCTCGATCAAACATATATTGAGGGAGATATTAATATTTGATTGATTTAATCAAATATTAATTATTTAACCTATTTTTAATTAGAAACCCTAATTTTAATTTAAGAAAACCCTAATTAGGGTGAGCACATCTTTTTGAGGGTATAAGGGTTTCTCGTGGAGGCCATTATTGATTATGCATTGATTATTGATTTTGATATTGAAGAATTCTTTTGTGAAGACTGAGCCAAGGGTTCTAGGATTCCATTTGCATTCGAGGACGTCAACTCTTCAGTGTGTGTGATTTAGAGGCTGTGAAATATCAGCTGATCTATTGCCAAATTGAGAAATAGCTTCATACAGAATTTATCAATGAGGTTTATAGGTTTGAGAGATAACTTCACACAAAAGTTATCACATGTATTTCAGGTATTTATTTTATTAAGTTGATTTAATAAATTATAGAGATAAAGCTTTTTTTTGTATTAGAGCCATATAATATCAGATCACGGGTTGAAGTAGATAGGGTGTGCTTTATTAGTGGCCATACGAAGTCCATACAGATTCACACAGAGACTGACATCGGTAGGCAGAGATCCACAGTGACCGACATGGCTGACCTACCACCGACGTCGGTAGGTTAACGACCCCAGTCGATCGATGACGGTAGTATAACCGATGTCGGCGACTGTGTTTTTGACACAGCAGGCTGAGACGCACAGATTTAGTATATTTTTTAGGTTGTTAGAAGATAATTAGGTTTTTAAGACCGTATTTGAATATTCCTTTTTATGCATGACTGAGGACATCTATTGTAACAATCTAGACAATAATTAGATGAGTGATTTGCTAGTTAAGAGATTTACTGTGATTTATTTATTTATTTTGAATTTTTTCTGCAAAATCATATCTCTATTTAGAGCTTTTGTATTTTTATATTCCCTATTAGAAGGGGATATTACAGTGGTATCAGAGCTTTTGTATTTTTATATTCCCTATTTGAAGGGGATACTACAGTGGTATCAGAGCTTTTTGTAGAGAAAAAGGAGCCCCTAAGTAAGGGACATCACAGTGGTATCAGAGCTAAATTCCTGCCATCTTATTGGGTAGACCAGAGCCAAATTCCTGCCATCCTATTGGGTAAGTCTAGAGCTAATGTCCTACCATCCTGTTGGTTAGTTTGGGTAGCTTGGTCATTGAATCAGCAAAGTAATCATGGGCATTCCAAGTACTTCAAGTACTCAGAGACAGTGGGACTATGATATGAAGAAGTTGAAACTAAGTTTGAAGAGGTTAAATGAATCCCTTTCATACCCTACATTCAAAGACAAATCCACATGGTATATGACAGTGAATGATGAGTGGGAGTTATTAACACCTCGAGTTTGGGAGATGTTGTCTTTTGATCTCTTTGTTAAGCTAAGGAGAGAGCACTATAGATCACTTAGATGGGGCAACAACATGTCCCATGATTATTATGAGATAAGAGATAGTGAAGATGAGGATGAGTCTGATGCTTACACTCAGAGTGGGGAGGTGTGCTTAGATGTTAGTGCACTAAGGGTTGATGATCTCTTAGCTATGGCAGAGATTGTAGAAGAGTCCTAGGATCTGATTATTATAGATGACACTCAGGAGGATACAGTGGACAATTTTGAGGACTTAGTTTCACCGACAGTTTCCTTCGATACGGAGGAGTTAGACAGTGATGCTATAGTTTTTGATACTCTTGATGTTGATATGAGCTATGGAGTTGATTCACAGAGTATGGCTAGTAGTACTCCAGAGATCAGTGATTTTGAGTCTACTCTTTTGGACCATGCATTAGAGGAGGATTATAGGAGACAATCTAGCCAGTGCCACCATGTGTCTAGTCAGCTGAGAGTTAGTGAGCGAGACATTGCTACCGCTTGCAAGCATTTCGATGCTGCTCGTCAGTTGTTAGTAGTTTATGGATGGGGTTCTCCTACTAGCATTGAGTAGGGAGGCAGTTATTTGTCCTTGACAGAGATCCACTCTTTATGGGAGGCTATACAGATTTTGAGATAGGATTATATGCACTTGGTAGCCGATAGAGATTATCTTATGGAGTGGGGCAGCACAACGTATGATGCATTATTGGTCAAGGAAGATAAGGTGAGTGAGCTTACTCAGCAACTCGAGGTGACTGTTGAGATTCTTGAGAGTACACAGTTGGCTTTTAAGGAGTCACAATTTCATTTGGTTGAGGTGACTGTGGAGTTGGAGCATTTGCGATCTTCACCAGCAACAGACCCAGTCCATTTGTATATTGAGATGGTTGGTGGTGAGTACATTCCTATAGTGGTTGCTAAGGAACATGTTGGAGCTGACACACATGTTCAAGATTTGGGATTACCTAGTCCTAATGAGTTTGGCATACCAGTAGAGTTGAGTTTCCAGATTGATTCTTCTCATGTTGATGATAGTGTGGTACAGTTGGTCTTGCCACCTTTACAGAGGGATTAGTTATGGGATGGATTGGCACCATCTTTTGTAGATGGAATTGGCAGTTTGAGTTGTCCATTCTACTTGGGTTATTATACTTTGAGAGTTTGTTCCTCATGGGTTCCTAACTATGACAATTGTGCTTTCAGAGTTTGGTTAAGTTGCATCCATCAGTTTGATTGTGGATTCTTTTAGGTTATATTTCTACAGATATTACAAGAACTTGCATTGATAAACAACAGTGCAGAGCATAACTACATTTGGGATCCAGGTGGATTGATTGGTTCATTGTTCTGAGATTGCTTGGGGACAAGCAATTTTAGGAGGGGCGGATTGTAATGTCCCCTTTTTAGTGGACATTGACAGACTTGATGATTAGCCTATTATGCGACCCTCGTAGGCTGATAGGATGGATAGAGGGTCATGATGGAGATTGGCTTGGCTTTGATTTGCAGAATTTTTCTAGTTGGATTTCGTTTGGGCTCGATCAGACATATATTGAGGGAGATATTAATATTTGATTGATTTAATCAAATATTAATTATTTAGCCTATTTTTAATTAGAAACCCTAATTCTAATTTAAGAAAACCCTAATTAGGGCAAGCACATCTTTTTAAGGGTATAAGGGTTTCTCATGGAGGCCATTATTGATTATGCATTGATTATTGATTTTGATATTGAAGAATTCTTCTGTGAAGACTGAGCCAAGGGTTCCAGGATTCCATTTGCATTGGATAATGTCAACTCTTCAGTGTGTATGATTCAGAGGCTATGAAATATCAGCTGATCTATTGCCAAATTGAGAGATAGCTTCATACAGAAGTTATCACATAGGTTTACAGGTTTGAGAGATAACTTCACATAGAAGTTATCAAATGTATTTCAGGTATTTATTTTATTAAGTTGATTCAATAAATTATATAGATAAAGCTTTTTTCCTGTATTAGAGCCATATAATATCAAATCACGGGTTGAAGCAGACAGGGTGTGCTTTATTGGTGGCTGTACGAAGTCTGTACAGATCCATATAGATTTGCATAGAGACCGACATCGGTGGGCAGAGATCCACAGTGACCGACATCAGCCGACCTACCACCGATGTCGGTAGGTTAATGACCCCAGTCGACTGATGACGGTAGTATAACCGACGTCGGCAACTATGTTTTTGACACAGGAGGCCGAGACGCACAGATTTAGTATATTTTTCAGGTTGTTGGAAGACAATCAGGTTTTTAAGACCATATTTGAATATTCCTTTTTATGCATGACTGAGGACATCTATTGTTACCATCTGGATAATAATTAGATGAGTGATTTTCCAGTTAAGAGATTTATTGTGATTTATTTATTTATTTTGAATTTATTCTGCAAAATCATATCTCTGTTTAGAGCTTTTGTATTTTTATACTCCCTATTATAAGGGGATATTATAGTGGTATCAAAGCTTTTGCATTTTTATTTTCCCTATTTGAAGGGGATACTACAGTGGTATCAAAGATTTTTGTAGAGAAAAAGGAGCCCCTAAGTAAGGGAAGTCACAACTTAGCTTATACAATTATCTATTTATGATTTGAAAGGGGGTGGCATGAATTATTAGTTATTTCTTTTCCTTATTTGTCATATCCTAGGGTGTAACTATAGACATTAGAAAGGTGGTGATATATGATAAATCCTAGGGATGCACTTGACTTGGTACATTTGTGTGTTTGGCATGTCATCCTCAATATGCACCATTGCATCACCAAAATTGATCTAGGATAAATGGTCTAGCCCTAAATTTTACTTTTTAGGCTTAACCATAATGGATAACTAGAACTCATAGAATAGAACCATCCATTTACATATGTACCCATGTAAAACAAGCTTATTCATGAGGTACTTGAGTGCCTCATGATCAATGAAAAATATGAATGGGGTTGTCAACAAATATTGTCTAAATTTTTTTAAGGTATAGACCATGATGAGCACTTCACATTCCATAGTTATATAATTTTACTCTACTGAGGTCAACTTCCTACTAGAAAAGAAGATGAGGTGATCCATTTTCCCTTCACAAAGCTACATCAAGACTGTTCCAATTACAAAGCTAGAGGCATAAACATGGACATGAAAAGGTGTTGTATAGTTAGGAATCTATAAGATAGGCATGCTAGCCAACTTGAGCTTTAAGGTCTCAAAGGACTTCTATTTCACTTTTCCCTAGTAGAATGGTTCATCCTTGCACACAAGCTCTTCTAGTAGTAAAACAATTATTGCATAAATCCTTATGAATTTCTTATAATATTTATAGTGGCCAAGAAAGGCACAAAAATATTTCTATGTGGAAGGAGTTTGGAACTGAATTATGATGGCAATATTCACTAGATCAATGAGAAAACCATATTTACAAATGTTGTTCCCAAGCAGGGTTCCAAATGATTTTTTGAATATGCACTTTTTCAAATCTAGGGATTTTTGGAGCTATCACACCTCTCAAACATTAGGCACAAGTTGTCACAATGGTCCTTCACAAGGACATACACTATCCAATCATCTAGATAGAATCAAAGGAACTTGTGGATGAAATATTTGAACACAGTGATCAGTACTAAAGAGAACATGGTGGGACCATTCTTGAGTCTAAAGGGCATCATGTTGTAATCAAAACAACTCCATTTAGTCACAAAGGTTGTTTTAGTATTATCCTCCTCCTCAATCTAGAGAACCCATCAATGAAAGTGTAGATCTTAGAACCTATGACACCTTATAGGACTTCATCAGTGAATAATGTTGGGAAAGGGTCAATGACATAGGCAACATTCAGCATTATGTAATCAATGAAAATTTAAATGTGCCTATCCTTATTGATGATTATTACTATTAGGCTCATCTATGCATACTTCTACATAGGGTAAATGACTCCTGTGGCTAGCATTGCATCGATATCTATTTTCACCTTGAGACAAAGGTTGGGATTCATATGATAGGGGTGCTTGTTGACTAGTTTTTCATAATCTATTAGCTTTATGCTCATCTTCCCAAGACTTGGGTGGATGCCATTCATGTCCTAGTAAGTCCTAAGGAACAAATCTTAAAATTGTTTCAAGAATTCTATGATTTTCACTAGCTCTACATCATACCAATAGGCACTTAGAGTAGCCATCTTTGGCTACCCTTCTATGTTGATATCCACTTTGATGATCTTGGGTGGTGTGTAGTATGTCTCATTCATCTCCCAGTGAGAATCCTTGAATTTTTAGGTTTTATCTATTGTCTCCATGTAAATATGAGTGGGGTCTTCTTTACCCTGGGTGTTATCATCTATTTGGTGCATGAGCTTTCTTTTAGCTGTCAACATTTTCTAGTACCACTCCTTCCATGTTTCATCATCTTCCTCACTAAAGTCATTATTGAGTGTTTATTCCTAAAATAAGGCTGGGAGAATCAACCCCTTTTCTCCAAACATCTCCTTCAAGAATTTATTAAGTATTATGGTGTCTTCGAACACTACCCTTTGAATCACTTACAATGGCTCAACTAGTTCCAAGTTCTTCAAAGAAAAGAAGAAAGTATGTAAAAACATCTCCTTAAGGATCTCAAAATTAGATGTCTCTCGATACATCACATTAACCATGTACCATGCCTATGCCCATGTCTTCAGAGTTTTATAAAAGGTATGTATGAATGTTTTTTTGAGCAATCATGCTACATTCAGTCTATGTATTTTCACATAAGAACACATGCACCATGGGGTCAGATTCACTAGAGTACACCAAGATATTTATATTATTGTTACTCATCCTAAATATAGTATACATGGTTTCCTTTACCTCTGTCCAAGATGGTAAATTAGACCTTTTCACTACCCACTAGCACATGATAGTGCTCCTCAAGGTGTACGCAAGTGTGCCCATTATATTTGTCTCCTTAGGGAAGCATGATTCAAGGTTGTTGATATACATTTTTACTAGGTTACTCCCCTCAAATTTTGAGAGTGCCACAAGATTACCTTTTCTCAGGAGGAGTACCCTCTTTTCTTTCTTCTTGTGTCATGGTACTCATGATTTTAGAGTGTGATCAATTTAGATCCAGCTAGTCCTCACGGTTGTTGGCACCTTTAGACATACCAAGTAGAATATATGGTTAGTGGCATCATACACCTCTTCAATCCATCAGTCACAAGATATTTCCATGGTATCAAAGGCTAACTACCCATCTTCCTAAGAAAGCACTCCCTGATTAGAAGGATGTAGATTCTCAATGCCTTTCATTTTGATGTTATAAATATGGTTGATCTTATCCTTTAGATCAATACTATCCACATAGGGGAATTCTTAGTCACATTAAATGGGGATTAATACTCTATCATTTCCATTCCCTAAGGTCATGCATCACTCCTTGAAGTGCATACTTACATTTTTGGTGTAAAACCAAGGCCTTCTTCAAAGCATTAGGTAATTACTTGTTATACTAACTCAATAACCTCATAATCAACATAGAATTAAGCACCCATAATATCTATAATGATACCTTGTAGTATTTTGATTGGCTATGCTTTGGTCTTATTGGCTATGAAGAGTACATGGGGAGAGAGTGTTAGGGTTGGCCTATCCATCTTTTTCCATGCATTATTGGATAGGATATTTAACTTTACATCGATGTCAATCAACACCTCATAAATGAACTAGACATCTATGGTGGTGTTCACTAGAAATTCTTGATCATACTCTAAATTTTGAGTATGCCTTACTTCATTTGCCCACTCTATATGCAGTGCATATACTTTAATTGCTTAGGGATCAATAACTTCATTAATCTTCTTCCCTGCATTCTCTAAGAGCAAGTTTTTCAATATGGGAAGTATCCCATCTATTTTTAGGAGGCACATGATTTTTTTCAACTCTTTTACCTTAACCTCCTAGCTATCTTACTTTCTATGCAAGGTGGTAGCCTATGCTTTAAGATCTCTATCCAACTATAGTTCTCCATTCAAATTTTGTATTATGTTCATGTCTTGTTTTAGGATATCCTTTTGATGCACTGGGTCATTGTAAGGTTCATCTTTTTGGTCAAGCTACACTATACACCTAATGCACCTTAGTTTGTTATATTCTAAGTATAGATCTTATGTTGGTGTAGTTGGTGGTTGAGTGGTCAACCCACTCCTAGTGGTTACCTATACTTTAATCAAATTTGTGCATGCTAATTATACTTTTAGAGCCTGCTTTATATCCTTAATCCCATGCCTAATCATCCTTGCACCTTTGTCAGTGCCCATTTAACCTTGGGTTAGTTTCTTGTATAATTTGAGGTAATCTTTGACTAGATGTGGTCCTCAATAGTACCCACACATTTTATTAATCAAGAAGTCATGCTAGTAATGTTCATTCAACCCACACTTGTAACATGACCATGGTGGGAATCTTTCTCCATTGTATCCTCTGCCTCACCCTATAGTTCCTCTTTGGTTCCCATATCTAACATTATTATAACCATAACCCTCATTTAATTAGTTTTCATATCATCTATCTATTGTATTTTCCTATCATACACCTCTCTCTATGTTCTAGTGCATTTCATCAATCACTTGACAGTCAACTGTGTTGTGAGTTTAAGCATCATATAACTTAAAGTAGATGGTTGTGTTGACCTAACCAACACATTATAATTAGCGTTAGTTATGAACATTATGTGCCTCATGATAAAATTCATAGCTAAGAAATAATGTGACACATTCCTTTGAGGTTATTTATTTTGATTATAACCCTCCATTTCATAGTCCATGCACTACAACCCACTTTGAGCATCTTATGATGAACTAGCACTTAGCTTCTATAGTTTAGAGGCCATATACACAATATATAGCTCCATGAATGGGATAATGCATGTATTGGTGCTCTTAACTACCTCACCTCTGAGTACAGCTTCAAGTCTTCTCGATAGTCTATGAATGTTTTCATAGATAGTGTCGTTAAACAGGCACTAGTAGTCCTCCAATGAACCATTATGCATGTTGGGTGGGGTGAATGTTGTAAGGGAACTTGGAGAGGAGCATAATGAATATATAATTATATAATCACATGATTTTTGAGACTCCTTAGTTTATCTCCTTGAGTGTGGTAATGCTCTACTACTCAAACTCAAGTATATCGAACTCCCTTCAAGGTGTCATTATCAAACATACCCTGGTTAGGGTCAAGCTTCTTATACGAAGTATGGTCATGATCAATAAATGTTTTCATGAATTGTGTTGCCTTGTGATAGGATTGATTTATTCACTAAGTGTGCCATTATAACTCACACTTGAGTACATGTTAGACATTGTTTTCCATGCTTCAATACTCTAATAGGTGTATGGCCTTCTCATAATAGATCTAGGGCTAGGGGTAGCTAGTTCCAAAAGTTCTTTTACTCCTAGTGATTTTCTTGGTTTTGGTCTTCTAATGCATCTAGCTACTATAATAGGTATTATTTTATTGGTTACTACTAGCATCATAGAAGAAGATGACACCATACTACCAACTAATGGCATAGGGAAACTTCCTATGGGATATTGCCTAGGATATGTTAAAGAATTTGGCTAAACTAGGATGTTTAAGCTCATGCTCCCTTTAGTTGTATTAGTTCTTCATGGTCTATACGTATCTTAACTTACCTCTTCATATATGATGACTTACTCAATTATGAAGTTTTGGTCCCAATTTACAAAGTGATCAAAGTCTACATAAACAAAAAGGTCAGTTTCCAATCTTCTTTTTTCCTTTAGGGAATCTAGTGCATGATCTCATGTCATAGGGTCAAAGGGGTCAGGTGTATTTGGTTTATATCTAATATTTTAGTTATAAGGGGACCCTGATAATTCACCTACCAATAATGGAGATAGTTTCAAGGCTTTGAGGGATATTTCCTCTGGGTATGGTTGCCTTTTAGGATATATTTCCCCACACCCTTCCTAATTTTTATGAGTCCTCTCATCACTTATAGGTTCTATATATTATATTAGTTTATAACTCTTCTTGTATAATCCTATCGCTTGAGATATCAATTATTAATCTACTCATCTCCTTCCATTATACCTCACCTACACATCACCTTTTCCCCCATTGTGATGCTCATATGTGAGAGGACTTTAGAATTACATACTTAATATTTCATAGTTATAATCCACCATCACCTTCTTGAGTTTGGTGTTGAGTTATTTAAAAAAAGTTCCTCTAGGCTCAAACAAGAACTATTACTCTACTTATTTAAGGTAGGATTATGTCGATATGATGAAGTCAAGTATATAGATATTTAGTTCCCCTTGCCACCATCTATCTATGGCTCTAGTCTATGTGGTGTCTAAGTTGTCAAGCCTTTATAGGCACTCTTTCATCCACTCATGGAACTATCCATAGATTTAGTTTTTATGGGTCAATAAGCACCCAACCAGTGGTATACTTGCTCTGGTAGTTCACAAAAGAACACCTCATATAGGGCATCATACAGGTGGTTTTGAACCCACTTCCTTGGGTTATACCCTTTATAAGTTGGATGCTTTAACACAAATATGTATTTTACTCTTTCTAACTAGTGTTTGATGTTATTTAGGGAGAGTCATAACATTGTCCTATGCACTATTGTAGCAAAAAAATTCAATAGTCCCAATAATAGAACTAAAATGTTGTAGTAAAATGAGATTTTTAGGTCACGGGCCTAGTCACATACTTATCAAGATATCTAAATTAGATCCAGGCTTATCCTAAAAAAGGTTTAGGCCTTGACTTCCTATGGTGCTCAACATTTAGCTCTTGATAGTGTTGGAACAAATATACATAAGGCCTAAGCCTTATGTTCCCACTGGAAATGCAATAAAAAGGGACTGGGGTCTATTGTGTAAGTTGTACCATGGCAAAACTCTATGATTCATGGGTCTGGTTAACACAATGATGGTTTTGTAATAATAGGCTTTATGTTTCATGGGTTTAAAGACATTCAGGCACTTGAGGGGCAAAGAGGAATGTAGTTAAGGGACTTGGTCATGGTCTTACACTCATGTGCAAGTATTAGTTTGGGACATAGGGCTTTAACCATACTTAGCATATTTCATGTTGAGGGTGCAAGGATCGTTATAATCTACATATCCACTATTAATGAACTATGTTATAAACTTATGAGAGCTCACTATACTATTTTTATATAACATAACCTACACTTAAGAAACATTCAAAAGCTTAACCATTTAATTTATTCACCAATTACGCAAGCAATATTTATTAACTTAGCTAAACAATACATGCATGTTGTATATAACTGAGCAAGCTCTCAATACAAACTACTAAGGCCCAAGCTCATAGGCAAGCTTGGGCATTATAAAGGGGAGAATCAATATGCATCTTAAGATAAGTTATAAGCCTAAAATAAAATTATAGTATTAATTTTATATAGCTTCACTACTCCCATTTGTCTCTTTCTTTAGCTAAACTCAACTTCCTTTTATAGGCTTTGGAGTGTCCTAGGTTCATGATGAATAGAGCATGCCAACTGCTAAGCTAGAATTGGAGGTACACATTCTACCACCTCCACTGTGATTTTATTTTAATGTAAAGTCATTGTCCCCTGTACCCTCTTCCCAATGTTAAATGATTCAAAAAAATCCATTTGTCTAAAATAGTCAATCATTATCTCATGCCCCTGGTTCTTGATGTTGATTGGAGTGGTTAGCTAACATCTAGCTGGCATTACTAGAAGACAGAATAACAACCATCCACATAGTTGACTCATGCCTAGGTGTTGTGTTGGCATGGATCTATTACTTATTAAAAAATGGGGCCCAACATAATCAAAATTAAATATAACATGTTCCAGTAAATAAATATTCTAAGCTCTTTTGTATTAACCTTGATATTAATTCAAATTGCCTTCATTTTAAGTGTTAAATATTTTAATCATAATGCTAAAATTAAAACATAATCCATAAGCAATAACTCTTTTCTAAACCTCTTACTCATGTCATTGCATTAGTGAATAGATATGCTTCTATGTGTATGTCGTTAGTTATAAAAATAAAGGATCAATTGATTAAATAAAATATGCATGCCAAATATGATGGTGAATTAATTTGTATAAGAAGTGTAAAAACTTATTTAAATAAATTAAACTAGGTATCAAATAATCTTAAAGCAATTCTCTTGTAGGTACTCTCTTTATGATCAATAAGTAAATTGAACCTAGGAAGTATAGCCATGTGATTGAAAATGATAACTAGTTGCATGATGGTAATGAAGTGTGATTCCTATTAAAGACTAATTAAGAAAGAGGTTTTCAGAAAAAGTACAATTTTTTAATTAATTAGAAGATCTTAGCTGATCATCTAATTGCAACATAAACTAGATACATCTATTTAAATAACTTATAAGAGTCAAACCCTTATATAATATAAATAATGCAAGCTAAAATAATCATTTTTATTTAGCCATAAAACATCTAGGTTCAACATCTATAAATCATTCCTTACAAAATTTATAACATAGTTTTAAGTTTAATATAATATCTAAGATCTACAAGAGTAATGAATATCTAAGAGTATATATAACTAAAATTTAGAATTGTTGAATCTAATTTCATACAACTTATTGAAACTAATCTCACATAGTTCGATGACATCTTACAGCTGAAAATAAGACTGTCAACTAAATATTTAATAATAAAATAAAATATGAATCAATGGAACTAAAAATTAAATGTATTGAAACTAATTTCATATATTATAGATATGAAAGAAACATAATCCTACAACCACAATATTGATTCGAATCTAGAATAGTAAACAAGTCATTTTATAAAGTATGTTACATTTTCTTTATTAGATAGGGTTAATATATGAATTAATGGCTAGTACAAAAGAGAGACTAAAATATATACAATTAAGAGAAATAGTACAAAAAATGGAACAGAGTACTAAGACTCAAAAACTAGCTATGACCACAATCCACTTTCAAACTAGCACCAAAAAACCTATGAGAAAATAGTAAGAAATAATATACTAGGAAATTACTGATTCAAGTCCTTAGATTCCATGTAGAGCACCAATTTATTGGTCCTAATAAACTCATTATGATTCTCCCTTCTTCTAGTGTGATTTTTGATACCTTGTAAAGGTTTTGTGGCTTCCCTCTTCCTTTTAAGCCTTGCAAATCTAGTTTCTACCTTTCCCTGGATCATATTCCTCCTTTCTTCTTTAGCTCCTCCACTCTGATTATTCTTTTTACCATGTGGTTAGTGACCCACATTCTCTTCTTCCTCATTTTGGTTGTCACCCTTCCCTATAGAAAAATTTCTTGGTGACAACAATGTCTTCATCTTGTCAAACTCATCATAAATTTCCAAACTCAAAATTCTTTGAATAGCCACCTTTGTTTGAAAACTTTGCATGAATTTTTCTATTTCCTCCATAAAATTAAAGTTGAAATAAAAATGGTCCATGTTAGTGATAGGTTTTACATAAATAGGAACACCTTTCTAGTTAACTTTGGGCTAGAAGTCCCCTGAGGCATTTTCTTCACCAAACCCTTCATTTTCCCCCTCTTTAGGATTTGATAAATCCTCACTAGCCCTATCTAAATCCTCTTGATTTCTATGAATATGTGTGGCCTCAAAGACTGATTTGCTCCAAAGAGGTTCCTCCTTTTGATAATTAATAGAATGAGACCTTGATGTATTATGTCCACTAAAGGGTTACTCTTGAAATTAGTAACAGAGACTTTAAGGGACTTTAATAGGAAATATGGGATGCTAATTGGTGGCCTTTAAAGTTATTAAGAAGGAATAAATGATGAGAAAAAATAATATTAGGATTTCCCTCTAGTGTTATGTATTTCATGACTTATAAGCAAATATCCAACCATTTTCTTGGTAGGTCAACTTAGAGAAACCCCTTTTGATTAGAAGATTTAGGTTTTTTATTTTCATAGCTATAGAAAATACTTAAAAGTTCCTCTTTCCTTTTCTTATATTTAAAATCTTTAACACCGTTGCAGTCCATACCTATGATTTCTATTATTATTTCTTCAATTATAGTGATTTTTAAATGATGTATTCTAAATTCCCTTTCCATCCATCCTCTTATAAACTCACAAGAAAGTATCATATCATGATTGACTATCCTTTCCATGAATATTTTAAGGCTTCCCTTCACCATTTTTCTCCATACATAGGGCTCTTCTTTGACCTTTGCATAGGAAATGGGTTCGACCCTGTCATAATCACCATCCATGTTGAGCTTTTTGTCTTCTCTATAATTTATATGAGTTGAAAAAATAACTATTAAATCTAAAAATCCCTTAATTTTCCTTCCCCTTATAATAATAACAATTAAAATCAAGTCTTTCTGCTTGTGTATGACCTTGAGGTGTGATCGTATCATAATTGTAATACATATTCTAAAGATAATACTCTCATGTAGATTAAATTTATCAATGATTATAGTCATGAATTCACACATTAAAATGGGATTTATTGTAATGAATAATTGGCATGATATCATTTGGGAAGTTTTCATCACCTTTCCTATAGCTAAGAGAGCCATGTGTGACCCCTAAGTTCTCCATTTTGTTAGCAATCTTATTTCCTTCCCTATAGACATATCTTATATTCAATCCTTGGAATGATGTTAAAAGATATTTGGCATCCTCCATTATTCTAGAAATCATCTAGGAAGATTGAGAGGAGGCCTTTAGATAGTTAATAATATTCAATTAATCTCCTTCCACCTGTAGATTTTACAACCCCATCTTAGCTAGAAGCTCATCCCCCACCAAACTATTGTAGCTTCTACCAAATGGTTAGTTTGAATCTTTAAAGGGCCTACATATGCTGCCAAGAGGTTGCTATTAGAATCATAGATTACTTATCATCACTCTGTAGGTCTAGGATTCCCTTTTACCACTCCATAAAAATTTATCTTGTACCATAGAATTTGAGGGAAAATCCACTTTATCTTCATTATATCAATGCTCTATTTTAGGGATTGAGTAGGAATCAGAAGATTCAATGAAAGTAATATCTAATAAAAGTAAATAAAAAGGGATTAACCAAAAGAAGAAGCATAAGTTAACCAATTATCTTTGATGTAATCCCTTATCCTTTTGAAAGTGATCATGGGGCTAGGGTTCAAGTTGTCAAAGATGGATAAATTTTTGGATTTCTAGACTCCCCAGAGAATATGAGGGAGAGCTAAGTTCCACTAAAATTTCAAGGGTGGATAGTCCCAAGGTGCCTCCTATTGGTATATCAAATCCCATTTGGATTTAAAAAAATCCCAAGAGGAATTAGACAAATTAAAAAAGTATTGAAAAATGGAAGTAGCAAAGGGGTAGATAAGGAAGATATGTTTAGAAGATTTAGCCTCCTTCTTGCATAGAACACACCTGTTAGGAATTGGAAGTCCCCTTTTTACTAAGTTATCCACCATTAAGATTTTATTTTGGATAGCCAACTAGAAGAATATGTTAATATTGTGGATCAATTTTTATAACCATAAAAAAATCCAATTTTACTCTAAATCTTTATGATCCTATAAAGATAGATAAGTGGATTTAACCAGGAATAAACCACTGGGAGTGACCATCCATATAAAGTCATCATCTTTGGGAAATCTACTGATGTGAGTATTCTAAAGCTAGTTATTAACTCTTGTTACAATAGTGTTTCTTTTTGGATAAAATATTATTTATGAAGTGACTTTCACATTTTACTACCTTCAACCTCCTACTAGTAATCACACTCTTTGTGACCTATTATCTCCTTGAAGTGACCACTCAGTCCTGTTACATCTTGAAAGGATCTAAGTAGGATCTAGTTTATCCATAGTTCATCCCAAAAGTTGACTCTATTAAATCTACTTATTTTCCATTTTAGACTTATATTAATAATATGATTTCCTTTACTCAAAAATTTCCAAGAGGTTGAGCCATTGGTAGGTCCATCTTTAGCAAGAAAATAGAAACCCTCTCTGAAATTCAAATACTTGGTCTTAATAATCCTCATCCATTGGTTAGATTACTATACAAGTGTAAAAAGGTATATTAAATTACTATACAATTATAAAAATGAATTAAAATCATAACAAATTAACTATTTTATTTAAAATTTTATGCCTTCCTTATGCAAGCCATGTCATCTAGACCCATCTTTTGAGCCCCCCTAATTTGTGGCCCTTACCACCTCGAACCATCATCAAAGAGTGGAGTCTAAATTATGGGACTTTGGAAATGTAGGTGAAGACACTAAAGGAATGAACCATTTAACTTGTAATAGTGTAAAAATAAAAATTTCACATTAAAACTTCAAGTACAAACATTAATAATAACCTTAGCAACGTGGTACTCATTCGAAGGATTCTAGAAGTCAACTTATTGACTTAAGTGACCTCATTTTCCATAATCACTTATTCTAGGTAAACCAAAATAAATAAATAAAATATCATTATAAAATAATAAATAAAACCATATTCACCACTAAGGTCTTAACCACTATAATAGTTCATTACCAACCGACCAAGATGAGTAATTTAGTCACTTGTAGTAGTATGCTATTGTGACAAATTTACCTAATTTGGTCATCAAGGTACTGATTCAAATATTATACTAGGAAAGTGTAAAATTTAAAAAATTTCAAACTTAGAAATTAATTTCTCATTTCTAGGTATGCAAATAATGTAATTTGTTGTTAAGATTTAATTAATATTCCAATTTCAGCCAAAATAGGCAAATCTAAATATTAAAAGTCTTAATAGCAATAGCAATTTTTTTGATAAAAATCTAATAAAAATTCATGAATGAATTTATACAAAATATAACCATTTAAATGACTTGTAAAAATAAAAAATCCATTTAGTACATAAAAATTGCACATAATTTTTTCAGAATAGCAATCATTTCCAAATCAACTATCCAAAACTCAAATAAAAATCAGGGTAGACAAAGCCCAATAATTTTTTAACACAATACCCAAGATTTGTTCTACCCTAGGTCATTATTTTTAGCCAAATGAAATAAATAAAAACCAGAATGGTAAAAACAACTCAGCAGTGACTTTTAAGCAAGGTTTTTGAATGAAATAATTTATTTTTGTAAACCCCAAAAATATACAACTAGATTTTTAGCAGCCATAAAATAAATGATGAAAATTTAATTATTTTTCACATAAAAAAATCCATTTCAAACCCTTAAAGGTTCATTAGGAAGTCATTTGACTTCCTTATGAACCTGCAAGTAATTATCCCTTTATTACTTACCTTTCCAAATTCTTGAAATGAAAAATTTTAGCAAGAAAAAAAATAAATGCAAAAACTTAATTGCTTTCCATTACAAAAAAATGGATGATAAAATAAAAAAATTTGGTGTCTACTAGCTTGCTATGCCCTCCATTTTTTAGCCATGGCCAACTAGGAGGTTATCTCTCCTCATCATGAAATTTGTGCCCTCAACTAACTCTTCTAGGCTTCTGCCCAAGCTCTTAGGGTTTTTATTCTTCCTCCTATCATATTCACACCTCCCTCCCTCTCTCCCCTCCTCCCCTCTAACCCCATATCCTATTCAAATGAAAAATGTGTTGGGATTTGAGCTAAGCACCTCCCAAGTACCCTAAGCCATTAATGCCAAAATTAAATTTTACCCCAAATAAAAAAAATGAAATGATAGTCCAGATTAGATTTTACCAAAGACAAGAAATGGTCATAATAATAATTTATTTGGTCAAGTCCTATGTCCAATGTGAAAATGTCAATTTTTTTAATTTTTAAAAAATATAACATTATTAGCAATTTTTAAATTGCCAAGTAATAAATTATTACTAATTTGACTTAGAAGAAATTCTACTAGGGTCCCATTACTAGGATTTAGAGGGGAAGAGTGGCCAGAGAGCGGGGTTTAGAATCTATGCCAAGGTACTCTGGGAAAGAAATAATTTAATAAAATAATAATGAAAATAACAAAATGAAAATGAAAATGAAACTAGATTCAACCAAGACACTAGGAGTCACAACACCTAAACATGTTAAGCAAGGATACAATATTGCCTAGGATCATATAATAGAGGAAAAATCACACATTGGTAATAATATCGAACATCAAACAAAATTGATGCACATGAGTAACATAAACAAATCCCACAAAATTTAAAATTTACAAGTGAAAATAAGCTAAAAAAGCATCATGGTCTAGTTAAGAAGATGATAAGATATGAAATACAAAAATATGGACTACTCCAAGTTTTTGGTTTATTATTTTATCCATTTTAACGATGTTGTCTACTTTTATTCCTTATCTCTGACTACCAAAATACATCTCCAACTTAGCTCATTATCTTATCCATACAACCACTAATATGACATCAACACCATATGGATGATAAAAATCAATATCAGATAATAGAATTTTTCTAAACTAAATAGAACATAAATGGGATATAATTAAATCAATCATAATTGGATACAAGAGAAATGGATTAAAAACATCAACCATAAATGTGATATCATATTATAATGTTTGCATCATAACCCACATTTGTCACAAACAAATAAATGTCGATAAAAACATGTAAATCATGCTACATAATCCCCAAAACAATAATCTATAATGCATCACATAGTTAGGTCATAACATTATACCCTTATTAGAGAGGAGCTATCCCCATGACTAGTCAAAAAACCAAGAGTAATGTTTCCTGAAAGGAGGTGCATCTTCTAAAGTATCACCCCTTTCACAAAACATTCCATAACACAAGAACACCAATAGTGAACTATCCACAATGAACAACAAACCAATAAATTTAAATAATTTTTACAAAATAGTGTTGTACCTAATGCATACTTACATATCCCTTAATATGAATAAGAGGGATTATTACCTATTTACCTCTTGGCATGGTGGGAGAGTATAAAAACCATCAATAAGAGATGTGTTTAGCCTAGCCTTTTTGACATTTCACATACCTTACCATAAAATTAGCAAAACCAAGCTTAATGCCAAGCTAACAATAATGTCATTCCAAATTAAGTGTCCCTTTATAAGACTAAAATGAGTAGAATAAGATGATATGTGTACCCCTTTTTAGCATAAAGTTTTTTAATTATTCAAACTTTGTATAATATTTATATTTTATGACTCTCAAGTTCATTTACTACAATGTGAAGTAATTTAAACTCTTTTTGAATAGGTTTATTGTACAACTTTGCCCTTAACTAATTATAATGTAGTATCAAAACTGATAATTTTAACATAGTACTCCTAAAAATTAACCATTCCTAGCTACCTACATGAGTATTTAGTTTAAAACATACAAGGAATATAGTCTCTTAATTTTAATAACTTAGACTTGTTCTAACTTGATTGGTAAATAAGAGTGATATTATCACCTTCAAGTGTGGATTATAGCCATTCACTTATGAAAGATTAACAATGTTCACTAGATTTATATTTTGTTATTTAATTTGGCTAGTAGTTTTAAGTGTAAACTAGGTCAATAGTTTAATGATGAGACCATTTTAGGGTCAATGTTATCTTATGATTCACTACACATAGACCTTCAATTTCAGGATAATTAGTCATAATAGTCCAATCCAATCTAATTACAACCATATTTATAGGTTAAAAATGAAATCTTCCATTATAAGCATTATGTCTTGTGTATAAATTTAATGACATTTATCACAAAATGTCATTAAAAGATAGTAATCCACACACTTAAGGTTACTCTTCATTCAACATCAACCATTCATGGGTTAGTACAACAACCTACATCGACTACACTAAACATTAGATAAGACATTCCAGGTATCACATGCAATCATAAGGTTTATAACACATTCTCCACTACTTGTGATCTCACACAATGGTTTAGGGATGATAATCCCACCATATTTTTATTATCCATCTGAGGGTTAGCACACAAATTTTATTACTCCTTCAAGGAGTTAAGTGCATACCTAGGATTTGTATATTTCCTAATCAAGACTTTCCATTACCCTTCAGAAGGTAAAATACAAAACATAAAAACACTCATTGTGCTTCCAATAGAAATCAAAATAGATAGGTTTTCCATTAATACCACTCATTTGGTTATGTTAGACTTACATATTATGCCCATACCTTTTCTATAAATAGTTTTGCACATATCAGTGCCATGCAATAATTTAATACCTTTCACAATTTTGAAACACATGCAACTGTACCAACATTTAGGATGGTGCACAAAAATGCACTGAGTTTTAGTATATTTTGATAATGATAAAATTATTCAATATTTTTAAGTTTATAATAAGTCATACAAGTACATTATTATTCATTTAAGTTATGCACTTTTCCTAGATAAAGGATAGAATTAGATAATTCAAAGTGTAAATTCAGCCTTGTAGATACATGCACATCCATTCACCTATAATATATGATTCCCTTCAAACTTACCCATCTAAATGTGTAGGTTAGGATTCCTATTTTCATCTTATATATTTTTATGTGCAAGGGTATTTAAGTACTCAACCTATAATAAATAGAAATGGTGAATATATCTTCTATTCATATAACACAAGTCTTTGAAATAGGGTTTACTAATTTTTTCTGAGCATAATATTAGTGTAACCTTCATATCATACTTTTTTATAGAAAAAAAGTCATTATAGAAAATCATGTATAAGTGATGAACATGTTTCATACCTATAGTATTCTTTTACTTATTGGTCAATATATACCTATGATTTTAGTAGGTATAAACCTTGTTGTATTTTCATAAAGGTCCATATCATATATTCATACAATATATCAGGTGGATAAATATTACTATAGATCTTTGCATGATTGAATACCAATCAACCAATGACATATATAGCCCTCCAAAAGCATTAATTAACACATTTTAGCCATAGTGTCACACAAGTACATGACATATTAGTTGATATAATTATTTTTATGTCATAATCTATTCATAAATACTAGATGAGATAGCATAATTGTAACAAAAAGCTACCACTATCTTCTTAATTAAATCATGCACCATGTTCAAAGATATGAATTAATCTTAGCCATGAGTAATCAGGTGATCTCTTAATATGATCTCTCAAAGTGAGATGTAATAAGGATAAACTCCCCCAAAATGATTATCTTATACTTATATAGATATTGCATTCCTCCATGCCATGAGAGTGTTATACCAACTTAACATTACTGCAAGTAAGCATATAACCTAGACCAAAATCAAAGCAAATATTTTCCATACACATATTAGTATGCATAGCCATAATAAGAAAATCAAATGGAAAAATAAAATACTATGCTAATTGGTAGATAAATTATCATTTATGTCAGAATTAGCCTTAGAAAATCATTTCCCAATAGTGAGAAACTTATTCTAATTGATGTATTTTACTCAACCTTATACCAATCATCACCTAAGATCCATACTAGCTCTGAATTTATGTATATGAGTTTTTTCTAAGTCATATTTTTCATTCAAATTCACAAATGCATTTTTATCGTTCAAAATAAAAATTGATCAATATCATAATGAGTAAATCAAGTTGAAATCATCAGTTGTGACAACTTCCTCTTTCTAAAAAGCATGACATCAATCCTTCCTTAGTGATAAAAAACGTTATTCACACTCTAGCATGGCTCCCATAACCATTTATTAAGCATAACAAGTGCAAAAATACTATAGTATTAGTCCTTGACAACCTATAAATCTACCAACAAATTTATGTATCATTATAAAATAATAACAACATCAATCATTCCTTAGCATAACTTTCTTAGACATTAAAAATAATATAGCCATGTTAGGTACTAAAAATTATAGAAAGAACAAGTTTAGATGGTTAACAAAACCCATCATTAGATACAACATGTTCATTCATAGGAAATATCCCTTAGATTTTACACTTTTCTCCACCAAGTCTAACATGTTCACCCCACTAGGCCCTCCAAGTTTGAATCATACCTTAGGACCTCCCATGAACCAATCAACAAGATCCTAACATTATTCATATAATTTGCTTACTTATAAAGGTCAATATTTAAGTAGCTAGGCTTGGTTTACATACATAGCTTAAGGAAAGGGTGAACTTAGCTAAGGCACAAGGTGAACAATAAGGGTTCCACATAATCATTGGCTTATAGAATTTCATAATTTATAATAACATGATGATTTGTTCAAATTTTATGAAGGACCAAAGATTTACCTAGATTACACTTTGGTTGTACTCAAGGGAATCATTCTTGATTCGATTTTCTACATCAAAAATTAGAACACTCTTTATCTAATAAGATGGCAAGGTTTATCAATAGTCATTCCTACTTTATGGACCCAATGGCTCAAGGTACTCCTTCAAAAGTAGAGATTTCAAGCCTTTCTATGTTTTCCAAGAAAATCATATTCTCTCACCCAATCTATCCTTCTTATCTTAGGTCAACCTATGGTCTTTCCAAGGTCACAATGTTCTAAGAATTTATTACCAACTTGCCCATACAAGTTAACAACATATACTGGATATCATTCCCTTATTTTTTAGGGTTAAGTAGTTATCACTAGCCTCCTATTGACTCACCCATATATTTCAATAGTCAACAAGTGATGCTTTCTCTAACACAACTCAATTTTGAAAAGGGTTTACCCAACCAAGGCTACAATTAGGCATAATAGGGTTGGTGTATAAAATTATAGATTCCCACACCTATATTGATTCTAGTGGAATCTAGGAATTTATAGTTCCTCCATTTTATATAATAAGGCATCATCATATTCATCCAAAGAGGATTAATTCCTTTACATAATCATATCATAGCCCTTTTCACATGAGACAATTCATTAGTCCCATGTTAGCAAAAATTATTATCATAAAATTTCCTAGAGTTATAATTTGGAAAAATCTAATGGTAAGTACAACATGGTTCAATTTCAAGGAAAATCAATGCATATCATACTTTAGAAGGGTGGAAGATTAATATTTTATACTAAAAATATCTATAGCACAAGCTCTGATACTAGGTGAAACAACCCCAAAAAAATTTGATCATCCCCTATTTCAGAGTTTGCAGTAAAAAAGAAATGTTTTATAATCCAAAATTTGGTTTTTGCATAGCCTATTACTATATTTATGTGGATGAAACCCTTAACTAGGTTTATTACCCTAGAATATTCTATGACAAAGATTATTTCCCTAGGTATATCCTTATGAAACTTAGGGTGTATTTATATGCTATCCATATTGATATATACGGGATTGCATGGTAGAAGACACCTTCCCAATAGGACCACCTAGGTGTCTTTATCCTTCCTAAGTGTTTGTCATATATGAAACCCAGTATAGGCTAGGGTAGTAAACTTTCTCTTATTTGAGATTGGGATGGATAAGTTAATTTCTTAGGTTATCAATGTTATTTAAATAGGTAATTACTCCAGGTTAGGTTCAAACTTCAAGTATTGGTTTTATTTGGAATAGAATTGAGAATTTGGACTATGCCTATACACTCCTAATATGAAATAAAATGTTCATGAACTTGATTTATGTGAAGGATACAGATGGTACTACCCTTTAACTTAGATCATTTTACCAAGATCTATGGCTATGAGGTCATCGTACCTCATACATTCACTTTAGAAAATGATTATCATTTCAACTAATTAATTAATAATTATTTCTAATAAATGTTGTTTGAATAAAATAAGATATTATTAATGCATATTAGTACCATGCTTTCACTATACCATCCCATAAATATCCTTCTAGAGATTCATATCTCTCTAGTATTATTTGCATGCCATTTGGTCATAATTGTGACACTGATAATTTATGCCACTTTTTTTAAATTCTTAAATCTATAATGCATTAACTTATAATTTTTTTTTATTTAGAAAATTTAATAGTGATTTTAATTAACAATCATTTTCATTTAATAAACATACTAACAAGCCTCTTTTAGGCATGATTTATTACATTCATAATGTTGTTTAAAATATGTATACAAATTAAGACAATTTTTTTTCATTGTCTCACACTATGTATTCAATCATAATATGCCTCAATTATGAATGAAATGAGAGTGAACTAAAGTTGGAATATTAACTATTACTAGCTTAGTTAAATTAAAATGAGGTTTTTAGATAGCCTCCTACAACGAATCAAATTAACCAAGTTACCATTGAAAGAGTGATGACACACCCAAATCATTTTGACCAAAGAAGAACACTATTATTTGTAACTATCTTCTTTTGGATTCATTTAATAACTAATAATTTAGTCAAATTCTCACTTTGATGAAAATGAAATAGAACATATTTCATTAAGTAAATATTCTTAGATCTTTTGTATTAAAATTGGTATCAATTTAAATTACCTTTGTTTAAAGTGCTAAATATTTTAATCATAGTGCTAAAATATTTTCTAAACCTCTTAATCATGTAATTGAATTAGGTAATAGAGATTATTCTATGTTTAAGTCATTATAAAAAATTATCAACTACTTAAATAAAATATACATTCCAAATATGATGGTGAAGTAATTTGTATAAGAAGTGTAACAACTTATTTAAAGAAATTTAACTAAGTATCAAATCATATTCAATCAATGATCCTTTAGGTAATCTCATTATGATAAATGAGTAATAAACCAAAGGAATTGAATCCATGTAATTTAAAATGATAATTAGTTACATCATGGTAATGAAGTTTGATGCCAATTAAAGAATAATTAAACAAGAGTGATTTTAGCTAAGTACAAATTTTTATTTTCTTAGAAGATCTTAGTTGATCATATAATTACAACATAAAGTAGATATATATATTTAAATAACTTCTAAGAGTCAAATTATCATATAGTATAAATGATGTAAGCTAAAATAAGTGTTTATACTCAGCCACAAAACATCCAAGTTTAACATCTATTAAACATTCCTTATAAAATTTATAACATAACTCCACAGTTTAAAACATAAAGTTATAGTTGTAAGTTTAATATTTAATCTAAAATCTACTAGATTAATGATTATATGATATTATATACAATTGAAATTTAGAATTATTGAAACCAATTTCATACAACGTATTGAAACTAATCTCACATAGCTTAATAAAATCTTACAGCTGAAAATAAAACTTTAAACTAAATATTTAATAAGAAAATAAAGTATGAAGCAAGGCAACTAAAATTTAAATGCATTGAAACTAATTTTATATGTTATAGATAAATGAAAGAAACATAATCCTACAGCCATAGTATTGTTTCCAATCTAGAATAGTAAACAAGTCATTTTACAAAGTATGTTGCATTACAATACAACTACAATAATGAATTAAAATTACAACTAAACTAGCTGATTGAAAATATTATGTCTTCCTTATGTAGTCCATCCCATCTTGACGCATCCTATGAGCTCCCCAATTGGTGGTGCTTACCACCCCCAACCATCATCTAGGAGGTGGAGTCCTAATTTTGGGACTTATTGAATATAGGTAAAGGCACTAAGGGAATGAACCATTTAACTTGTAGTAATATAATAATAAAAATTTCACATTGAAACTTCAAGTACAAACATTAATAGTAACCTTATCAACCTAGCATTCATTTGAAGGATTCTAGAAGTTAACTTATTGATGTAAGTGACATAATTTTCCTTCATCACTTCTTCTAGGTAAACAAAAATAAATCAATAAAATATCCTCATAAAATAAGAAATAAAACCATAATCACCATTGAGGTTTTAACCACTATAATGATTCATTACCAGTTGACCAAGATGAGTAATTTAGTCACTTACAACAACATGTTATTATGAAAAATTTACATGATTTAGTCATTAAGGTGCTGGTTCAAAAATTATAATAGGAAAGTGTACAATTTAACAAGTTCCATAATTACTTAGCAATTAATTTCTCATTTCCAATTAAGCAAATAAAGTAATTTGGTGTTAAGATTTAATATCAATATAATTTTAGCCAAGGTAGAAAATTTTGAATATTAAAATTCTTAATACCAACAATAAAAGTTTGATAAAATACCAAAAAAAATATGTGCATGAATTTTACCAGAATATAACCCTTTAAATGACTTGTAGAACCAAAAATCTGGGTAGTAGGTGAAATTTCCAAAAAGAAATTCAAGAATAATAATCTTTTCCAAATCAACTCTCCATAACTAAAATAAAAATCAAGATAAATAAAACCCATGATTTTTTTGACAAAATACCCAAGATTTATTCAGCCCTAGGTTACCTTTTTTAGCCAAATGAAATAAGTAAAAACCAAAATGGATAAAAAAATTTAGCCATGGATTTTAAGTAATGTTTTTAAATGAAATAATTTATTTTTGCAAACCCTAAAAATCTACAACTAGATTTTTAGCAGCCATGAAATAAATAATGAAATGTTCTTTATTTTTCTCACAAACAAATTCATTTCAAACCCTTGTAGGTTCATTAGGGAGTCATTTTAATTCCTTATGAACCTACAAGTAATTTTACCTTTATTACCTACCTTCCCAAATTCTAGAAATGAAAAAATTTCACTAAGAAATAAAAATAAATGAAGAAAATTACTTGCTTTCCCTTGTAAAATAATGGAGGAGAAATTAAATTTTTTGGTGTTTACTACCTTACCACACCCTCTTTTTTCTAGCCATGGCCAATCATGAGGTTCTCTCAACTCATCAATAAATTTGTGCCCTCAACTAACTCTTTCAAGCCACCACCCAAGCTCCTAGGGTTTTTCTTCTTCCTCTTCCCATCTCCATGCCTCCATCCCTCTCCCCTCCTTCTCCCCTCTAACTTCACAACCTAGGCAAATGAAAAATTCATTAGGGGTTGAGCTAAGCTCCTCCCAATCACCCCAAGACATTAACACTAAAATCAAATTTTACCCCAAATCAAAAAATGAAATGATAGTCCAAATCAGATTTTTCCAAAGACCAAGAAATGGTCATAATAATATTTTGTTTCATCAATTCCCACAGCTAAGGTGAAAATGGTAGTTTTTTTAAATTTTCAAAATATAACATTATTACCAATTTTTAAATTTTCAAGTAATAAATTATTTATAATTTGACTTAGAAGTAATTCCACTAGGGTCCAATTGCTAAGAGTTAGAGGGGGTGAGTGGCGAGAGAGGGGGTTTAGAATATTGGATAATATACCTAGGGAAAGTAATAATAAAAAAAAAGTAATAATGAAAATAATAAAATTAAAATGAAAATTAAACTAGATTCAAAAAAGACACTAAGAGTCAAAACACTTGAAAATGCTAAGTAAGGAGATAATGTTTCCTAGGCTCATACAAGAGCATGACAATCATACATTGGTAACAAGATTGAACAATAATTGAAATTAATAAACACAAGTAATATAATCAAATCCCATAATATTTAAAATTGACAAGTGAAGATAAACTAAAAAACATGACGGTCAAGTCAAAAAGATGATAACATAAAAAATATAAAAATATGGATTATTGTAGGTTTTAGGTTCATTATTTTATCTCTTTTACCTGTGTTAGCTACCTTTATTCCTTATCCCTCAACTGATGGAATCCATCTCTAGCCTAGTTCATTATCATGTCCCTATAGCCAACAATATGGCATCAATATCATCTAGATGATAAAAATAACTATCATATAATAAAATAATTGTAAACTAATCATAATATAAGTGAGATATAATTAAATTCATCATAAATGGATACAATATAAATGGATCAAAAGCATCAACAATAAACATGATATCAGAGTATAATGTTTTCATTATAACCTATCATTTATCACAAATATCTAAATGTCAATCATAACTTGTAAAGCATGCTACATAATATCCAAAACAACAATCTATAATGCATCACATAGTTGGGTTGTAACACCATTCTAAATTTATAAAAACCTAATCATGCATTATCCTTCAATTTTTTAATCTAATTAATAATAAAATCCTATTTCAAATATATGATCCCATAATTTATATTAGCATTTAAATTTTATATTTCCAAGTCAAATGAACCCTTATTGAAATTATTTTTAACACTTGAATCACTTTTTTATACTTTATCAAATCTTTCATCTTTTCAACAAAATCTATTAAAACCACTTATAGCACTTGTCAGGGCCATGACTAGAGATAAATGTCTAACATATGTTGTATTTAGCCTCTTGTCATGGTACCTCCTAGAAGGTTAGGATGGACTTTATTATCTCAAATTTTCTCCTCACCTATATTATCTCTCTTGGTTTCCCTTATACTCATTAAATTATGACCATGCATTCATTTTATTTCCAATGCATCCAATTCCATTATTTAGGATTTATCTATAAATTCCATGAGGTCATGACCCTTGTAACCTATATAAATTCCAAGAATGCAATATCTTCAGAATATCTACCCTTGAAAAGATACCAAGTCTTCCCTTGTAAGAATAAAAATTCTTTAATTATCATTTTTGTTTATTGCATAATTATAATGGTCACCCCAATCTTTTGGGAATATTCCAAATAAAAATCCTTGATTCCAATTATTATGATCTTGAGGAGATAAATCTAAAATTAGAAAAATCTAACCATCCTTTGAATATCATCGTTCAATTACTTCCTAGCTTACATCCCCCTTCTCATAAGAGGGTAATCGATGAAATTTATAAAACTACAACTTTAATGAATAAATATTATAAAAATAATTCATGTTGAATCATTTGATGTTGATATCACCATTCTATATTATGACAGTGGTTATATGTTAGATGATCCTTTTTATCTAAGTCCAAAAAAAGAACTAAAAACACTACATTACCAAACCTCCATCTAAAACACATAATGATGAAAATGAAAACAAGATTTGATACTAAATGATGAGTCCACACAATCTCAAGCTTCAAAAAACCAAGAAACTTCTTCAATTAATCACACATCTTCTCATTAATTTCTTCCTCACATTACATAACTTGGCATCAATACCAAGGAGTATTTTCAAAGGCTCTTTAAAGCTTTCAATAAATCTTAACTCCTAACGCCCTAGCCTTATTACCAACTTAGCCTACAAATGAAAAGGATCTCAATCCATTTATATAATTAAAAATGTGAAGGAGTGAGAGAGAAAACACAAAGGAATCCAAAAAATTGTCCCTACTCCACATGGAAGGGATGAATATAATAGAATAAATCATTCCCCACTAATAGGGAATGAATAGAAAGTAAAAAGCATTGTCCATTATGAATGAATACAAAACCAAAGTATAAAATACAGTTCCCAAGAGTAATGTGCCGCCATTCTCATTGAAGGAATGGAAGATTATGATAAAGATATTTTTCAAGTGATCCACTTTATCCTGGGTCCCTTCAACATGTGAAACATGGGTGGACAAATCTAACTAGAAAAATTTGTTCTCCACTTTCATGTGAATATAAGAACTTAGTGGATATATTTTTGACAAAAGTCAAGCCCACTAAATTTTCTCCCCACATGGATTTCATCCCAATTACATCATGCATGTCAAAATCAAATCACCTTTGTGCCTTGGGAGGATTATACTACCCCATGCCACCTAACTAGTTGAATAGTGTTGATTAGTTAGCATGAATAGTGGTTGTGACACATCATCAATGAATAATGTCTTACCACCTCTTACTGAATAGTTCTAGTATGAATAGTTTTTTTTCTAATAATTCTCCTCTAGTTGAAAGAAATTCAACTCCTGGGAGATATTTTGATTATTCTTCATAGTTTTAGGCTCATAGGAACATAAAAAACATGAAAACACAAACACACCACTCTATGTTTGTTGATGCAATATTACATGAACCCTTGGATGCTACTGCATTAGACACTTGAGGTTTTACAATGTGAATTCTTTATCACATAGATGGGGTAAGTGCTATAATTTATCTTTTGTTCATGAAGAGTAATGACCATGACATCCCATTTTGACACACCAAATAACACAATTATCTATTCTCTCTTTTTATCTTATATGTCTATATCCTACTTGCTATTTTTCCTCATATCTTTTTATAATCTCTTCTCTTCCTCTCTCTCATTTTGGTATCACACCTCCCACCATAAACCATCCTACTCCACCAAGGTACTTTTTCATGCATAATGCTCTCCCATGTGGGCTCAAACCCACCATAATATATCTACCTCCACCTAAAGCCCACTTATATTTCTTCACAACATGTCGAAAAATCTATTGAATCACTCACAACATCACACACCATCATTTTTAGTTGTTCCCTCATGGATGCACCATCATCCTCCTCATGTGCAATTGTTTTAATATCAATCACCTCCATTTTTTCCTTCATGGAAATATTCAAATCCTCATGCATGCTCTCTTATTTAACTTTTATCTACAACTCTACATGGCTACAATTTGGAATATTCTATAATTATACATGGATGATATCATCTTCACTCACTTGAAAATCTATATGGATGCAATCTTATTCACTAAATTAAAACTCTCCTTGGATAAAATATTCATTCATATCAATTATTTCACTCATTGGAACATTCTCTTACTCATAGATCCTAGCCATTTATTACCCATCATAAAATAATAATTCTCCTTCATATTCTTCAATAAATATCACATTTACCTCCTTATCATGCTTCAGGTATTCTATCTAAAGTCTCATCACATGAAGCCTCTTCATCCACTCTACTTGAATTCTTTGGTGCACAAATTCACCCATAAAATTAGAAACCATATGTTCTTAACTCCTCACCTTATCTATACCTCCCCTTTATCTCACTTGGATATCATTCTAACACATGGCTACAACTTCACTCATCCTCTTACTTGAAACCTTCACCTTCATTAAATATTTAAGATTCTACTTACCTATCCATTTCATGAGTTATTCTGATTTCTCTTATCTATATATCATGGAAACTTATCCTCCTCTTTGTCTTCTCTCCATATCTTACAACTAGAAAAAAAAGTTCTGTCCAACATCTTCTACCCAACACTCTCATTATTGGAAGATTCCTCCTCTTATTTTCCAACCAAATAAATGTGTAGAATAATGCAACTAGATTAAAACTTTTTATAATACAAGACGATTAAAATTAAAACAATATTTGATACTAAATGATGAATCCACACACACTCAAGCTTTTAAAAACCAAGAAACTTCTTTAATTAATCACACATCTCATTAATTTCTTCCTCACATTACATAACTTTTCTTAAGCACTAAATATGTTCTTCAAAGGCCCTTCAAATCTTCTTACAAATATTAAATCTTAACACTTTAGTCTTATACCCAACTTATCCTATAAATGACATGGATCTCAATCCATTTATAGAACTACAAGCATGAAGGAATGAGAGAGAAAACATAAAGGAAGCCCACAAATTCACCCTCCTCCACATGTAAGGGATAAAGACAAGAGAATAAATTATTACCCACTAAGAGGGAATGAAGACAAAGTAAAAATCATTCTCCACTAGGAATGAAGACAAAACCAAAGTATAAAAGACAATCCACAAGATAAATGTGCCACACTTCTCATGGAGGGAATAATAGATCACGATGAATATATTTTGAAAGTGTTACAATTTATCATGGGTCCCTTTATAATGTGCAACATGGGTGTACAAATATGAATAGTAAATGTAGTTCCCCGCTTTCATGTTCATCCAAAAACTTAGTGGATCTCCTTTGGACAAAGGTCAAGCCCACTAGCTTTCCTCCTCACATGGAATTCATCCCACTTCCATCATGCATGTCAAAATAAAATCTCCTTTGTGCCTTTGGAGGATTATGACACTTGATTCCACTTAAGCAATTTAATAGTGTTGATGAGTCATCATGAATAGTGGTTGTGACATCTCATCAATGACTATTAGCCTACCACCTCCTCAGTGAATAGTTTTATCATAAATAATGTTTATTCACCACAACACATAAGTAAAAACATATATTAATTAAAAAAATTAATATGTATAATATTTATTTTATATTTGATGTTTAAGATGAATACTATGAATTTCATTATTCTTAATCATGTCTCAACTCTAGAAACTTTCCCACTAAAATATAACTATTCAACTAAATATTTATCACATCATAATTCATATTAGTATTTCACATTGTAAATTGGTTATAGGCATCTATTTAAAACATTAAAAGTGCATAATAAGCATTTAGAGAAACAAGCATCACAATCATAATCTCCTATAGTGTGACAAATTCAATGAATGTAATATGATATACATAGAGGATATAAGATGAAAAATAATTAGAAAATCACATAGATAACACAAAACAAATATTTTAAGGTGGGAAAACCTCAAAGAGGTGAAAAATTCATAGGATGACAATTATTCAGATATGATAAACTCTGCACCTAATACATTAACTTATCCTTGTCATTTATTCACGCAGTGCGTCATAAAACTAAAAAATTGAATATGATCAAATAATTTAATATTTTTTATATGATTTCACAATAGGGATTAAACCATATTTATAGTGAAATAACAATAGAGGTGACCATTTTAAAAATAATGGTTCTATCCATTTCAATAAGGTAATTTAATTTAAATTTGGTAATTATTAAATAATTATAAATTTATTATTTAATTACATGAGGTTTATGCCTCATGTTAATAAATAATATATTATTACTATTTAATTAACAGACAAGGCTAAAGTTTAATTAATCCCACTTATAATTAATGCTCTAACACTCCCTCGTAATTTTATTTGGGGATAAATGTCATAGTCACCTCACAAAAAATAATTATACTATGTAAACAATTGAAAGATTTAAAAAAATTCATCATTTCAAACATCAACTTTTGAAATAAAAGGAATTATAATTCATAAACTACTCAAAAGTAATTTTAGGCTAGCATGATCATGAGACTACATCTCATAGTTTCTCTTGAATAATCATCTAAGCATATTTGGAGCCTTTTATAACATAGTGACCTCCATTACAAAATATGATTTATAATGTATTGGGTAAAAAATTAAAACTTCCACATTAATTTTAAATTTCCTTATAATGAGAATAAGTATAGATAAAGATAATAAACACATGGTTTTTGGTAAGTGGCATTGTCATGCACACTGCCCCTCAATGACAAGTCTAAGAGACCCAACATTGCATGAAACTTGGTATCACCAATTACTTTTGTGAATATATATGTCACTCATTCATACATATCACATAAATACATATCAATATCACTTTTGAGAAATTTATCTCGAATAAAATGCACATGATCTTCAATATGCTTAAATTGTTGGTGTTGTGCACCTACATAAAACTAAAACAAATATCAAAAAAAAAAATTCATGATAACATAGTATGGTTAGTGTCATAATAAGCAAATAAATAAAGATAAAATATGACATATGTTTATTTATGATAAAGCACATTTTAAAAAATCAAGTCATGTTTTAAGTAAACAATTTTACTACTTTGATTACAAAGTTAATGAAAGAACATAAATTATTATATGAAATTCATTATTGGACGTCTCCAATATTAATAAGATGAGCATCCAAAACTATTGGGAAATGATTATATAATAATTTACTAATAATATGATACTAAGTTTATATAGACATTATATATCCTATTATAAATAATTCATTTTATCATTTGAGTTTTATCAAAACTTTACAAGTTTTATATGCTTCAACAAAATATTTATAGATACTTTTATCATGAAATCCCATATATATATATATATATATATATGAATAGATTTATTAGTAAAGTAAGCTCAAACATGTACGAATAGAATTCTAAGTAAAGTAAATGATGTGGAGCCAAATAATACAAACCCCATTTACACTTTGCATTTTATAACATATTTTATTATGAAATGAAGCATATAAGTATGTTATCATAAATAATAAAATGATAAATTTTTTAAATGAGAGTACCTAATTAGTTTTAAAAAAATATCCAACCTCATCGAGCATGATCTTCTTATCAAATAACTAAACATGATCATCTTGTCAAATTAAGCATGATGTTATGCATATAATGTATTTCAATGATCACTAAATTGAAAATAATAATAATAATAATAATAATAATAATAATAATAATAATAATAATAATAATCATCATCATCATCATCATCATCATAATAATATATTTTCTTGGATTTATCATCTAAGAAAAATATATCTACTATAATATTATTGTAATATATATTTTTAAAAATTTAATTCTAAATCATTTAACTAGCAAATACAATGTATATGAGACACTATCAATATAGTTAGTATCTCTAAACTAACAACAAAAAATAGTTTTATAAAATAAAATGAAATTCTATAAGTATATATGTATTTTTTATGTAGAAAAAATACAAAGATTAAGTAGGGATTCTATATAGAATATGAAGTATTCAAGGTTCCAATCCATAAAAACTAGGAACATTTGTAAATTACAACATTGTTTTAGCCATTTCTATAATGGTGTGGTTTTTCCTTTCAACAATACCATTTTGCTAAGGGGAATAAGGAGTTTTTAGTTCCATTTTAATACTAAAACTAATGAAAAAATCTTTACTAACATATTCACCACCATTATTATTTCTTATTCTCTTCATTAAAAAAATCATATGCATTTCAACACTGGATTTAAATTCATTAAATTCAGACAACACATCAAATTTATTTGTAATGAAATATGAAAAAATAATTATAGTTTAATAATAAATAAAAGTAACATAATATAAATAACCATTAAGAGATATAACTGCAATAGATCCTATAACATCACTTGAATCATTTTTTAAGGATGTGAGGAATTTGTATCATGATTCTTGTGCAGAGGTTTGTATTTTTATTACCATGTAAGAAACCCTCAAAATTTTCATGATGAAATGGGATGGAAAGAAGTATAAAAAAATATTATTTCTAGATATATCATTTAAAATTATAAAAATAATATGTTCTAATCTTTCATTCCATAATTGAGATTCATTCTTACTATCTGATCAAATAAAACCTACAAAGAAAGAAGAGAAAATATTTAAACCATTATTTTGAACCCCTTTAGCAATCAAATATCTACATATATTTATAATGGACCAAATATCTTTAAGCAATGTTACAATGAAATTATCATTAGTAACTTGTGAATAATATAACAAGTTTTTTAATCTTAGATACATATAAAACATCATTTATACCAACATTTGAAAATATAGCTTTTCCCTATTTAGTTACTTCTAAGAAAGAGTTATCTCCTAAGTAAATATTTTTAGAGATATCTATATAATAATAATAATAAAAATTATATAGGAAAGTCATATAGTGTGATGAAATTCTATCTAAAATCCACTCATTTTCATTTAAAGCAAATAAAGTAGCATATAAAGAAATAACATTCTAATCCTGATTGTTATTCCAATTAGGGATTTGATTCTTATTATTATTTTGATTAGATTTATTCCATTTTTTTTTTTATAAGTTTGATTATTAACTATATATTTATTTTTATAACAAGCTTATTTCCCATCACCAAACTTACTTCATATCTAGTAATTTCAATTAAATTTAGGTTTGTGATCAAGATTTCTTATTTGAGCTACAATAAGATTTAAGGTTAGATTTATGGTTTTTATTGTTATTAATAATAATATTTAGGGAGATAATTTTCTAAGTGGCATTCTCTTTAGAATCAAACTTGGTCATAACTTGCTCTTCCTGAATTAGGAGAGCGTACAAGGTGGTAAGGCTAGGGATATGTTATTTAGTTTAATATTTAGAGTTTATAATTGAAATAAAATTTATAAAATTTTCTTGAATATTTAACTGAATAATAAAATAAGTCAATTGATTCTAAATCAAATTAAAATTACATCCATCTAATGAAATTTAATGTTCTTAATTTTAGCAAGAAAATTAACAACCCTTTCATCACCTATCATAGGTGTAGTCAACAATTCAAGGATTAATTTAATGATTTTTTAGAGACAAGTGCCATTATGCATGGAATCAAGGAATTTTTTAGCATCCCTAAGAGACTCATATTTAACAATGTGAAGAAGGAACTCATCCTTAACACTCTATGAGATAATAGATCTAGCTTCCTATGATTTCTATTAAAATGCATTGGTAAGCACATGAATCACTTGTCATCTAGAAGGGGAATTTTCAATCCCAAAAATAATATTCCATAATTTCTAGTCCATAAATTTATATTTAAAATGACTTTTTCATATTTTATAATTATTTCCATTAAGCATTTGTGATTTATCTAAAGAAAATGAGGCAAAGTCATAACTTCCCTTTAAATAATATATTAAACAAATTCCTAAAATGAACACTTATTATTGTGAATATAACTTTTTAAGAAAAAATAAAAATTGATTTCGAGTGTGAACACATAATAATTATTAAATTTGAAGATAGACAAAGTAAGAAGTTTTCAAAAGATAATGACAAAACAAGGTGTCGCAAGTGTCACAAAAATATATTAATATAATCACAAATCTATTTTTAAAAATAACTAATCACACATGAAACTATACTTAATTATGGAATTTAGATGCCAACTAATACAAAACACTAAATTACAGTTACACTAAACTAGGTGTCAAAAGAGTCCTACTTAGAACAACCACCTAGACATTGTTACTAAAAATGTTCTAAAATTAAAAATATGATCTTTAAAAACATAAAATCAACCACATTTATGAGTCTATAAGGTTCCTAAACCTAGGGGTCAACTAGATACATGACTATGTTTATCAAAACATTCAATAGGTCAAAAGTTGAAAAAATATTAACATGTCTACTAGGGTTTTGAATGAGTGAGAAGTGGGAAATCAAATAAAAAATTAGATTTAAAATTCAATTAATTTGAAAAAAATAAAAAAGGTATTTTGTTGATTTTGAACACAATACCACCTTAATTTTAAATTTTAGTAAAAAATATTTTACCAACTCTAATACTAAATTGAACAAAAACATACATGCACAAAATTCTTTTTAAGGCCAATTTATATGATTTTTATTTTATTTTATTTCAAAAATAAAAATTTCAATGTGTGTGTGTGTGTGTGTGTGTGTGTGTTTTAAACGTGCATGTAAAATTCAATTTTTGTTTTTTAACTTTTTGGGTAAAATCATTTATTCAACATGGGGAAATTTTAGATAATTTAATAAATAATAATTTAATAAGTACTTATAAAACACTATATACTTACCTTCCAAATCTTTTAGGAAGAAGCATGGTTCCCAAGTGCAGGTTGTAAATTACACATAAGCTTCCACATGCTACTAAATAACATGAAACTTGGGGAACCTTCCTGAATTTTTTCTAATGCTATAAATAGCTTCAAAATTGAATTTTGACCCAAAAAAAATTATTTTAGTCCCATATCAGTACTATGGCACCCTAGGAGGCTTAGGAAAAATTATATAGGCTTGGAATGGCCTTCTCATGCCCTAAAACTTTGCAATTAGGCTTCAATCCTGAAATGTAAGAAGTTAGAACACTCAAAATAGAAATTTCATGCCAAAATTTTTAATTTTAATTTTTACAATGTTATTTTGATGTATAAGTAGAAGAGAGACACTAAAGAGGCAATATTGAAGCTTCCACAAGTAATAGGAGGCCAAATCAAGTGGTGTACAACTCTAAACTACCTTGAAATGACTAAACTCAGATTTTTTAATAATTAAAATTGAGTTTTTTTGGGGAAAATGATATTTTAATGATTTTTATTTCACACATGCAAAAACATAGCATGTTGGTGCTTATATCTTTTTAACAAAGGAAGCCTAGTTTGTTATAATAAGATCTACGAGGCTTGAATGTTTTTTGTATAGAGATTCAAGACTCAAGAATGTTGAACTAGGCTTGCAAATATCATCAAAAAAATCTACCTCTATGGTATCCCATGAAAATAAAAGAATTAATTTGAATGTTGAATATGTAATATGAGGTTCCTTACAATGGATTTTACTAAATTATAATATGCTTTCCAATCATATCCTTCCCCCTTGCTTTGATTCCATGACAAGTTCAATGAATGTAATATGATATACGTAGAGGATCTAAGATGAACAATAATTTGCAAAGAACATAGATAACACAACATAGATATTTTAAGGTGAGAAAACCTCAAAGATGTGAAAAACCTACATGACAATAATGATTCAAATATGATAAAATATGCACCTAATACATTAAATTCTCCTTCTCACTTCACAATAAATTGAATATGATCAAATAATTTCATATTTCAAAATAAAGGTAAAACCCCATTTATAGTGAAATACCAAGGAAGGTGACCACTACAAAAATAATGCATCCATCCACCCTAATAAACCAATTTAATTTAAATTTGGTAACTATTAATAGTTATAGATTTATTATTTATGTACATGAGGTTTCCACCTCATGTTAATAAATAATATATTATTACTATTTAATTAATTTCCAAGGCTAAATTAAATAATAACACTCACCTTTCACATCTCTAACATAGTGGAAATACAATAATCACACTCACCTTCCACATCTACGTACCTTTTCAAGTTTAATTGTATTATTATCCATTTTATAGTAATTTTTTTATAAAATTGGCATCATCTAGATCCCCTTTGTACCCAAAAGGTCTAGTCATTATCATCATCTCATCACTCAAAAATAAATTTTATAAATAAAAATATGATGTACATAACAAATAAATGGTAAACTTGTTTTCTCTATCATGAGTGCTTTTCCCACTCAACTGATGAACACATAGAATATCATAAATATTTCTTATTTTTAAAATTATATAGGAGAAACATCCACTAAAAATAAATAATAATTCCATATACTAGATGAATAGCCTCCCTTAAATAAATTACACTTTAGTTGGTTCAACAAACTAATTTCCTTGTCCACATCTCAAATAAAGTGGAATAAAATATGGTCAATGCACATTACAAGATACACCAATAAATTTATGAATATGTTTATTAAGTGAATAAATATATTTTTTAAAAATGTGAGTTACCTTATATATTATCATATATTTCATTAGGATTTGAATTTAACTTATATATTTTTTATTTCATGTATCATTTACAGTTTCACACACTTTCCATATTTGATTTACTTGTCTATAATATCATTTTGATCATTTGCTAAATTGTATTCATTGTATTCTTTCCATTTTACTTTTATCTGACCATTACATATTTTTGATCTTTTGGTAATTTATTGTATTTCACTTTTCCCTCTTGAGTTTATCAATTCATTACAAACTTATGATTCATAGATATTTTACTTTAATCATAACTTACATCATGGGTTTATCTATCTTTTTAACATGGAGGTTTTCTTTGTAGTTTAATTTTCATGTTTGCCTCTTTTAATTACCTCACATGTCATATGTCTAGCTTTTTGGTTTTACATTTATCTTTTATTATGCTAAACCTATCATAGGTTTACATTATATATATAGTGATATTATTACCTATCCCATCCATTATCATTATATGTATTTATATTACCTCTATACTCATATTATTATGACGATTTTTGGTAAATATTCACATGTACTTGATAAAAATTCCTTTATTCCTAGTCAATTAAGAAGTAAAACATCCCATCTCATGGTTAGTTACTATCATTTCATCATTATATCACCTTATCTTCTTAAATACTACTTACATTCCTCATTATTCCCTCTTTTATTTTGAAGTGAGGCAAGAGCAGGTCAAATATAATATGAGACCCTATTCTATAGGAGTCTATAATCATCTTAGTTTCTAGGTTTTCCTCTCTAGATGATGGTTTTAATTTCTCATTTTTTCATCATATAAATCCATTAATTTTCCTTTTGAATCTATATGGAGGAGGAAATTATAAAATAAAAAATAAAAAATCTAAAATAACAAGGAAAAAAATCAAAATTCAAATATTCAAGAAGGTGAATTCATAGGGCACAAACAATATTAAAATTCAAAAATAACATAAAATATACAAATAAATCAATGAAATTTTATTATCCTATTTGAATCTCATACTCAATAATATACCTCATGGTAGATCTGGAGGACCATTTGACTATGGTAGTCTATTCTACTAGGATATGATTCATACCTATCATTCATGGCTCCTTTCTTTTCACACAAGTTCCCAATCCTCATATGAGGATCGATGGATGTATCAAGGACCTTAGGAATGGGGAACATATTATTGAAAGTATTTCACCTTCACATTTTATTTCATATCCATCATGGGATAATATTTATATTTCACTAGTTAGTCAAACTTGTATACTAGTTAGGTAAATTTCTTAAACCTTTTGATGCCAAAAATTATTAGTTTTACCCACTAGTTAGATTGTCTTATATTTTATTATGATTTTAAATCACCTTCATGGTGAATTAAATCCTTACTTTCACATGTCTTATTCCTAACATCCTCTTACTATATATTTATACTATTTGACCACATACTCTTCATACATTCCTATTATTTATCATTATTCAAGTTTGATTCCTTTTTTAAAAATACACCTTAAATATTTATGAGTTCAAGATTATAATACCTTATGGAATAAATAGAGACTTCATAAAAAACACTCATCCCACTTTTAATACTACACTATATTAGTTTGTTTATTGAGTAATAAATTACTCTATGTTTATTAGTATATTTTATTATTTTCATTCTCTTTATTTACACAAAATGGTTGTCATCTAATCACACATTTACAAGACTTGGTTTAGATACCTCATTCTTACCACCTAATGGATTTTTAATTTCTATTATTTACACCTCTTTGTTACTTTATAATCAAACATTGGATCTAGTTAGGATTATGATTGTTATTTTTTAATTATATACCCCTTTTATATCTCTTACAACCTTCTTACACATGACCCTTTTCTATAGACCTAGATCATTTTATGGATTAGCGTATTTCATGTGTGTTGGATTTAGTATGTTATTTTACATTTTACAAATTTATAGGATACTTATATTATTTAAATTAAATAATGTAGTGACCCAAACACTTTATAATTACACCTACAAGTTACAGACTCCATTATGTAAGGTATATATCATAAGTTACATAAGACCTAATGGACCCATTAAACAAAATGGAACATTGAAAATGGTAGTGACAAAAAGGGACCTATAAAGATAATATTATATTATAAAACCACTATTTAATACAAATTGGAGGATCCATAACATATTACATGTGTATTTATCCATTATTTAACATTCTCCCTAAACCAAACATGCACTAGATCTGGAAGATAAAAATTTATTCCATACCCCATTAATGAAAACTTCCATAACCCTAATAAAAATGATAACTTTGACAAATTAAAAATATTTTGAAATTCCCAAAGATTCCAATACTATTATCAATAACCTTAGTATTTCTCCATGTTTGTTGAGAATGTTAGCCACCAATGCATATTCCATCTATCAAAACTAATCCCTATGAATTTTGAAACCATGTAATACACAAAAATACTTAATCCATAATGAGTTGTTATATTACCTAGTATTTAAATATATTAATCAATAATTTACCTTGAAAACATTTCCCATGTAACCTAGAACACAAATTAATCATATCTTCATTCGATATCTTAACATCAAATGTAAAATCATTTTTTGATACGAATCTACTCATAATTTTTTTTTAAGTAACTAGAATAATATTAAATCCTTGAATATATTAGTACATCACATCCATAGTGTGTCCCCACATCACATCCATGACATTTTTTTTCAAAATAACATGAAGGATGAATTGATAGTGGGTATTAAATTGACCGATGTATACCCTCCTTTTGATTTATCTCAAATAAGGAAAAATTGGACCCTAAATACTCTTAATATAGTTGTTATTATCATATATAAATTCATTATGATGATCATATATTTCTTAACCTATACATGCTCCACATTTTATGTGTTGACAACAAGAACTCCTTATATGTCCTCCAAATGACAAGGTTTTACAATAATGATCCATGATCATAAATGAAGCAAATAAAATAAGGTGTATCATCTTATTTTATTTCTAAATATATTCTTACAAAATTTCATTCCTGACTATATTATAAACATGTCTCATTATTCACACTCTCTATATTTATATCATGAGATTAAATTTAAGACTTTGATTCCAATTTTTAAACTAGATCTTTCATAAAAACCTAGTGGTGAGTATTAAATAAAATTACCAATTACTTCTCTCCTTCATATTACAACTACCTCAACAAGATTAAAAATATGTTGGTCATTATTTATAACTACACCTTTTATATAACCCATTTTCTAAATAAAACATGTAAAAATTCCTATTATATTCTTCTTAACTAATAATAAATTATGAGAAAGAGACTCATTATAAACGTGATCATCATAAATATTATTAACATAACCATCATAATGATAAACACTAATATACTTAACATGACCATAATTATGATCATTGATAACCTGATTAATAATATTCAAAATATTATGACCAATGTCATGATTAAGATAAAATTAAAAAAATAAGATCATTAAAACAAACATGTTCTTAAATAATGGTAATAAAAACTTAATGTGTAGAGTTATAATCATCAACAAACTCATAATTGGTTAAAGTATAAGAATAAAAACCATTCATTCTCTTACTCTTGTTTCTTATCTATATAATCTATTTCAAAGAAAAAATCATTAATGGATTTAAAATTTTCTACCTATTAGGACTTCTTGTACTCATCCTCAATCCATATAAGATAAAAATAAAATCATGTAAAATTAATTTAAATTGACCCATACATCTTAAAGGGTGTTCAATCGATACATATGATCATGTATTTCTATGTCAACATGACCTATCATGAGTTTGTAGGCAATTGATTCATAGTGTTTCAACTTAATTAAATTAATTTCATCCATGGGTATATAATAGTCATCTAAAATAATCCTCCATTAAAATTTTATACAAAATACCATTTCCCAATCATCATTTTTTTTCCCCAAAAAATTTAAAATAGGAAAAATATTATCCATCATGCAAATCTTACCAAAGTGTAGAATTTAAAATAGCTTTCCTTTGATATAAATAATTTTAAAATGGAGTTTATATGAAAATTTTATCACTATTTTTTAATCAATGTAAGCAAGATAAAATAAAAATTAAATATTTATTATAATGATTTTAGTGTCAAATAAATGCCAATATTGGCCCATGGGATAAGAAAAGTATAAAGCATATCAAGGAATGGATAGTGAAAGTGTAACTCAAAACTAGCCAAAAATATCCATCCAAAACAATATGTGAAAATGAAAGATGCCATTTAAGTCCTCATATATCTCACCATATCTACAAGTGTGTCATGATATCACTTCTTACTTAATATTAAATAAGAAATAAGGTGAATAAAATAAGAAATACTCTAGGTATAGAGCATTATAGATGCAAAGTCTCATTTAAAATATTAGAGAAGATCAAATGTCTCTAAAAATTAAAAACTATATTCATTTTTTATCCTTGTAATCCATAAAGATCCATATAGATTTATATGAATGTCTAAAGAGGAAAAAAATTCACCTCACTATCTCATACTAAGTAGAACATATCAATAAAAAATGATCCTTGATTTCATTCTCCAAGGGACAAATATGATATACTTGAGGGGTATTGTGATTTTTATCTATGCATATGTGGTGTGAAAAAATTCTAAATTATGTTAATGAAATTCTCAAATTATAAGGTACTTGGAATTTAATGTATCATAATTTTTTTTTTGAAACCATCCTCAATGTGAAGATATGTATTTTATTAATTTTGAAACTTAAAAAAAAGGGGTTCCCATGGATCTATTAATTTTAACCAATGGTAGGATCTATATATATCATATCACATACCAATAATTATTTCCTTTCAATTAGATAAATTTCATAAATTTAAGAATTAAGTAGAAGGATTTTGTTCATGTCAATATACATAGGGAATAATGGGTGCGTCCCAAATTACACCTCATCAAATATGGTATTTTTCATATAATTATATTTTATAACTTCTATATTTTTAAATTTAAAATTTGATTGATAAAATGACATTTTTTTTAGGTAATAAGATATTTTATGCATGAATATGATGCTAACAATGATCATAAGGATGAGTGTGAGAATGATGGTAGTGGTAGTGATGTAGGTGCAGGTGTGATGAATGATGATGATGATGATGATGAGGAAGAGGAGGAGGAGGAGTAAGAATAATATTAAGGAATTTTTTATTTTTTTGTGATGGGATGGTTCCCTTAAAATATTTATATAATTTTGTTTAATATTTTTATATTTATTTTTTATGAAGATGATTATTGATATTTTTATAGATAATATATTTGTATTTAATGTTAATTATGGATGTGAGTTTGAATTTTCTAAGTATATTTACAAATATTTTTATCTCTCAAAAAAATTGTATTACTTTGATGGTTGATATTTTTCTATTATTTTTATAACAATATCAGAATATATTTAAATTTTAATTACTAGTAATTAAAACAAAATCAAAATTTTTTAAATCTATTTTTATATTTTTATCATTTTTTATGCACATTATATAGATAATAAAATAATAATTTTCATTGTAAATATAATTTAATTTTTATTTATTTTTAAAGCTAAAATAATATTAAATTATATATTTAAAAAAAAATATATCCTAACACAACCTATGTCAGTTGTCATATATTTATAACTACTCATGTATAAATATTAAAATAATATCTCTAATATATTTATTTAAAAAATAGTAATCAACCTAAATAAAAGTAAGGATAACACCATATGATTTACAATCATGAAATAAATTAGGTGACACAAAGAGTGACATGATTTTTTTCAATGTAAGTCCTTTCATCAATTTGTTTTTGGTTTTTAGTGTTAGATTTTCTTGATTTTTACACTAATAGTCATGAAAAATCAAAAAAATGTATGAGTGGTGTTTTGATAATGGTTAGGATGAGAAAATACTTTAAAAAATACTTAATCAGTTATAAGGATATCTGGGAGGATCTTGAGACCAAAAAAATTAAAAATCAACATATACTTAGGAATGAATACTGAAAAGGGAAGGAAACATGGGGTATAATGCAAATGAAATTGTGATATTAAGATATAAATATAAACACGGATCCATATGTATGAAAACACAATAACAATATCAAAATCATATATTTTATACTAAATTTAGGTGTCTATATAATGTTTATTTTAATGTGTATGTGGATATACATTAAATTAAATCAAACAAGGGTGTATAGTGTTTTTTATAGTCACTTAGATACCTATTAGTTATTCTCAAATTTAGTTATGAAAATTAAATTGGTCTTAAATTTAAAAGGAGGGGAAATATTACCTTATATCAAACACTAGCTCCAACAACCTACCCAAAAAAAAACATATCTCTTCACTATGTGCATGAATATTTGGATACCACTAAGTGTCCATAAGTACTCTAATGTTAACATATCTAATTTACCTACAAAAAATAATAATATTAAAAATTAAATTCATGCATTTATAAATTGATAATAATGTAGCTAAATGTAATAACTTAGAAATGATAAATAACTAGTAGGAATGAATAGACCTATTGGTATGAGAACCATGTCGTTCTCTTTTAAAAATTTCAAAATTTTCATGGGCCTAAATTTCCCCTATCATGTGGAAAAACCTTTGAACATGAATCCTACTAAAAATTTCAAGTTATAAAATCCACTTCCTAGCTATGAAGCAAACATTAAGAAGTCTTTTATAATTGTTTCACATATCTATGTAACCTTTTGAAAAGTTGTAACTAAATAATCAAATAAGCCAACTCTATTCCCTATTTTTATGTGAAGGATTTTATTACATATCACTCATCTCAAAATAAATTAATTTTTTGCACCATGTGTAATGTAAATAAATCTAAAATATAAAATAATGTTGAAAACATATTTGTAGACATGTGTATATAGTCATATGAATATGTCATTTTTAAAAGCTCAATGATAACCCAATATCAATATACTAAAGTAGAAAAAATATAAGAAGGGAATAGAAAAGAAGTGGCACATGATATACCTCAATGTAAATGGAAATAAGGGATTATAGCCTAAATTTTGACTTGGTTAAATCACATGAACATTACAATTTGAACTCAAAACATCAAAATATCTATTAGGAAGGATTGTGGAAACAAATCAGAATCATAAGATAAATCTTACTAAACTCCTTATTTTTGCTATCCTCCTTCCATGATGTTCAAGAGGATGGTTGATTGTATGTAGACTTAAATTTTGACATTATGATGGAATGAAGGATTATTGATGATAGATGCTTGAGATTAATTTGGCATGGAGACTCTATGGATTTCTATGTTAGCCTTCCATGGAGGAAGGGATTTGTTTAAATAGATTATGGATGGAGATATCAATGGTGGAGATTTAAAGTTGGATGGATGAGATCTATAGATGAGGATTATCTAAGGATTTTTAAATTCCTTGAATGCCTTTAGATGTAGAGGCTTCTAGAGAGGAGGGGTTAGAATAAAGAGGATTCTATAATCCTCCAATTTTATAATCCTCTTAGGAATTAATTAGGATTATGATGGGTTAGATAGGGATTTGGTAGATGATTAGGGACTAGGGGTGTAGGATAGCCTAGGCATAGGGTAGTAGGTGGGCCATTAAGAATTTAAATTTTCCAAATAATAGGTAAGTGGGATTAAGATGGACTAATAGGGATTTAGTATGAATTAATTGATTAGTGGGGATGGATAAGTTTATTGGATGAAAAAAATAGAAGGGTATATTAGATAAATGACTAGGAATGGGGGATAAATTAGTGGGATTAAAGGGGATGAATTAGATAAGTAGAATTAGTGTTGAATAATAGGAATATTAGTGACAATAATTTAGGTGAGTAAATTAATATGCATGCATTATTCCCCTCTTTGAAACAACATTAATAGTGGATGATGTGAAAGGAGTAATGGTATTTCAAATAAAAACCAATTCATGGATGAATGTTAGTATATGATATTAGTGGATATAATGTTCCTTGACAGGACATAGAGGGAAGAATGAGATGGATGGGTGCTCAAAAGAAGAAACAATGGGTGGGATGAGATGGATAGTCAAGGTGATGTGATCCTGATGCAGGAGCATCTACAAAAGCTACATGAAGACATGGTCATGATTAAATTTGAATTCAATAATTTGTATTTTCCCTCTCAAATGCTATTATGTAGGAGTAATTGTAAAAAGTAAAAGTGAAAACAATAATTGTGGGCTGTTGAGAAAATCAAGGAGTGGTTGAAAATATTTCAACCTGGGCATGTTGTTGTAATTGAAAAACTATTTTTAGTTTTACCTTGAGCCAAGTTTAGCATGGAGGTTTAGAGAAGATTCTTGAAAAACAAATAAAAAAATAAGATATGCATGGGTGGCATAGAAGAAGAGGAAGGACAGAAGGTGTTCCATGCATCTGCAGAAGGCCAAAAGTAAAAGTAAAATGAAAATGTTATGAATGAGGGAGAACAGAGGAACGTAGAAGGAAGGTGGCCATGATGATGACCAAGGCCATGAAGAAAGAAAAATAAACGTTTCTATAAGAAGAGGAGACTTGTTTTGACCAATGGCAAGTGGTATGTATTACTGTAAGCATAAATTTGATTCTAGTGAGAATGTATAATGAATGTGTAGTATTCTATTCCAGACTGTTTATATTTATCTGGAATGTCAACACCTTCTCGCCAGGATATTATAATACATTAGAAATCACAGCTAGGATATTTTTTGTTGTTATATAAACATCCTTCTATTGATATTTGGTTTGTCAATTTTGTTTGTGGTCACCCTGTTTAGATCGTGGTATAAATTGGATATTATTCTTCCATGCTATAAGATCAAATACATTCATCCCCAAAGATGATAAAATAGGAAGCTGTAAATATGGATCAAACTACCGATTCAATCATCCTAAGAGGATAATAAATCCACTAGCTACTGTTATGCCACTTATTACCCAGAATCAACCTCTAGTTGCTTATCCGGGGCTACTTCCATAACATCCATTAGAAATTAATATTCTACCCCAACACCCTAGATAGCCCGAGTTTACTTTCTATATAAAAAAAACTGGTGAATGCAAAATTTGGGCCTTCATGCAAGTATAACCACCCTCTAAATAGATTTGAACCACCTACAAAGCTAACTCTTGCAGGCCTTCTAAGGCGAGAGAGAGAGAAACTATTTGTACATTCTATCTGAAAACTAGTATCCACAAGTTTGGTGCAAATTGTAAGTTTGGTCATCCCTCTCCAGTGTGAACCCCACTTTTGTCATTTTGCAGATACAATCTGTCCAATTTGACATGCTTTACTTTAAATCTTCAATTTGAGTTGTCTAGCATACAATTCGAAGAAATTTTGAGAGAGTTATGGTTATCTAGGGCATCCGTTGGGCTATCTGGAATTTCTGACGACTTAAGAGATTTTCCTGTGTGTTTCAAAACATGTTTGTAGTATAATTTCATTTCTTTATTTGTTCAACTTCCATCTCTAAGATAGATAAGGCACACTGCACGAAAGCAGGACATGACGATCCACCACTTTTCTTTGATTTGTCAAACTTAAATACAGAAACATCCCCATCCTTAATGTGAGCGACATCATTATCCTCAAGGATCATTACTTGTTTTGTGTGTTTGACTAATGCACTGGGATCACTTACAAATGCTGGAGGCAATGCAACTGCTATACAATATCATGGAAAGGAAATGTCTTATAATAATTATTTTGATGTAGATGCAGCTCATAATTGTGTTTCAGAACTTAAAATTCCAACATGTGTGATTGTGAAACACACAAATCCATGTGGTGTTGCGTCTAGATTGGATACTCTGTAAGAATACTGACTTGTAGTGAGAACAGACCCTATTAGTGCATTTGGTGGAATTGTGGAATTTAACATAGAAGTTAATGGGGATCTTGCTAAGGAAATCTGAGAATTTAGAAGCCCAATAGATGGAGAAATATGAATGTTCTATGAAATTGTGGTTTCTCCAAAGTATACTAAAAAAGGTCCTGAGATATTGAAAGGCAAGTCAAGAAATCTTTAGATCCTTGAAGCAAGAGTGAACAACAGTGGAAAGCGGTCACTCAGGCAAGTTGGAGAGATTAAATATTTTGTCTACATTCAGCTTAGCCCTATTTACGGAATGATGAATAGCCTCCCATCATTTGGTATCAGAGCTTGAAGCTCTTGGGATTTGGCAAAGGGATCAATAGGAGACAACACTAGAAGACTTTGCTGGAGGAAAGGTATGAGTAATATTTGTTGTTTGAGATGAATTATTGTGTTTAGAAGCAATCAAGTGAAGGAGTTGCAAGTTCAAGGCAGCCAAGCCATTGAGGCTTAAGAAGAGAAGAAGAAGCAAAGGAAGACTTAGTGAAGAGAAGCTTGAAGAGCTCAAAAGTAAGAGAGCACAGTGGATGCTCAGGAAGAAGATCCAAAGCAAGGTAAGCTTGGATTTATGATTTGTATTTGATGAAGTGTTGTATAAGAGTTATTGCAGGATTGAGAGAAGATGATCAAAAGACTAGGATGTAAAAGGCCTAGGTGAGATCAAGAAGATTGTCAAAAGACCAATCAAGGAGAAAGGCTTGGGTGAGACAAGGGATCAAGAGACCAAGGTGGAAAAGACTTGGGTGAAGATCTCAGAGATGGAAGCATTGTTGAAAGCACTACAGAGCAGCAAGGTATATGAGGGCAGCAAGAGGAAAGCAAGCATCAAAGGTATGAATAATGTTGATTTTGATAAAGAAATTGCTAGTTTGAAGAAAGAATTAGCTAAGGTTAAAGATGAGCATGAGTCTTGGATGCAGTTGAATAGGCAAGCATGGGTATGGCCAATAAAGAAGAGGATAAAGTGGCTAATAGATCTCATAGTGAAAAGGAGAAGAAGGCAAAATGAGATTGCCATGAAGAGAGAAGCCCATAGAGGCTTGAAGAAGATAAGAAGGTTTCCAGGTGAGCAGCAAGAAGAAGAAGTTGAGAAGAAGGTTCTCATTGTGGAGGACAAGAGAAAAGAAGAAAGAAACGAGGAAGTGCCAAGAAGAGCACTTGAGAAGATGAGAATGTCCATTAAGAGGATACTCATGGAGATATTATGGTCTCTTGTTTTTTGTATTTAATGCTATTTTTGAGTGGGTAAATGCAGGTATGAGCAGCCTTATGAAGGTCAAGAGAGGGGCCTTGGAGAATGAAGAGATTGGTGTAGGAGAAGACACCAAGTGCACAAGTGAATGTGTAGGAAAGAGAAGAGAGTTTTCTACTGTTGATAAGGTGCATTGGTTAATTCATGAGAGAGGAGAGGTAGAAGAAGAAGCTGAATTCCATGATGCCATTGAATGCCAGAAAGAAGAAAGAGGACAGCCAAGCACAAAGGAAGAGAAAGATTGCTCCGTGGAACAAACTATCAAAGAGGTAAATGAAGTGTTAAGTGCTGATTTTGATTGTTATTGTGAGCATGAAGATGTTAATACACAGGTTAGAAGAGGCAAGAGGAAGATGAAGTCCTGACGCAAAGTAGTCAATCATGGCTACATAATGCCTAAGTGGATGGTGAAGCACACAAGCAAGCAACAAGTAAGCAAGCAGGCAAATTTATCTTATAAGATTAATTTTTCTCATATGAATGTGCAAGAGAATAAAAGGACAAACAAAGTTGGTTTTTCAGTAGTATCACAAGGGCATGGTTATAGGATGCCTAAATGGATTGAGAAGTCAATTTATAAGAGAAAGAATCAAATGTGGGTGCCTAAGAAGGCTAAGAGTGAAGAAGATGTGAGTGTTGAGACAACAACACCAAGAAATCAATGGAGGAAGGTGAAGGATGACACAAGTACATGGCAAGGTAATGATGTTTTTGAATAATTTAATAATATTTTTATGAAAAATGAAGAATGGAAAGTGGCTATGAAAAATAATGTGCACCAAGGAGAGAGTTCAAAATGGATGGATGATGGGGAAAGGAAAGAATATGCAGCAGGACAAACAAGATGGCTTCAGGCAGCAATTGAAGATAGTAAGGAGACACAAGGTATTGGTGTTCCTATTATTTTTGATAATTATATTGATCTTGGTGAAGAAGTTGATTTGTATGAAGAAACCATAAAGTGGATGAATGTACTTATAGAGGATGAAAGACAATCTGGTCCTAAGTTTGATATAGGACATGAAGATTTGGATGAGTTTGTGTTGAGTGATGAGATGAAGAGTAAGGCTAGTAAGGAACAAGTAATCATTCAGGTTGATAAGCCCAAGTTTGATGAATATTTTGAGATACATAAGATCTCACTAAAGGTAGAGTTAAATATGTTGGAGGAGCTGTTTGGTCATCCAAGAAATATGAATGAAGATACAAGCCATGGTGAAGACACCATTAGGAAGAGTGAAGCAAGAAAAAAATAGAAGAGCAATGAGACCAAGGCAGTTTTGGTCAAGAAACAAGAGCATGGAGGTAGCCAAGAGGCTTCATGGCCTTAATGTATTTCTACTAAGGTGGCTTTTGATGTTTTGAATGCAGGTATAGAAGATGCAAACTTTGGAGACACATATGAAGAAGCATGGATATGGAAGATTGCAGCTGCAAAAGAAATGAGAAGAAGAACATACCAGAAGAGGAAGAATAGCAAGATGAGAGACAAAGATTATCAAAGACAAGCATTAGCATTGACAAGAAGACCATGGGATCTAGGTATACAAGTGAAGACTAATACATGGAGGTAGCAGTTCATTTGAACTAAGGTTCAATCCTTTCGAGAGAGAGAGTATGATGCAGGAGCATCTACAACAGCTACATGAAGACATGGTCATGATTAAATTCGAATTCAATAATTTTTATTTTCCCTCTCAAATGTTGTTACGTAGGAGTAATTGTAAAAAATTAAAAGTGAAAACAATAATTGTGGGCTGTTGAGAAAATCAAGGAGTGGTTGAAAATATTTCAACCTGGGCATGTTGTTGTAATTGAAAAACTATTTTTAGTTTTACCTTGAGCCAAGTTTGGCATGGAGGTTTAGAGAAGATTCTTGAAAAACAAATTAAAAAAAATAAGATATGCATGGGTGGCATAGAAGAAGAGGAAGGACAGAAGGCGTTCAATGCATCTACAGAAGGCAAAAAGTAAAAGTAAAATGAAAATGTTATGAATGAGGGAGAACAGAGGAACGTAAAAGGAAGGCAGCTAGGATCTTGACCAAGGCCATGAAGAAAGAAAAAGAAATGTTGCTGTAAGAAGAGGAGACTTGTTTTAACCAATGGCAAGTGGTATGTATTACTGTAATCATAAATTTGATTCTAGTGAGAATGTATAATGAATGTGAAGTATTATATTCCAGACTGTGCATATTTATTTGGAATGTCAACACCTTCTCGCCAGGATATTGTAATACATTAGAAATCACAACCAGGATATTTGTTGTTGTTATCTAAATGTCCTTTTGTTGATATTTGGTTTGTCAATTCTGTTTGTGGTTACCCTGTCTAGATCATGGTATAAATTGGATATTATTCTTCCATGTTATAAGATCAAATACATTCATCCCCAAAGATGATAAAATAGGAAGCTATAAATATGGAGCAAACTACTGATTCAATCATCCTGAGAGGATAATAAATCCACTAGATAATGTTATGCCACTTATTACCCAAAATCAACCTCTAGTTGCTTATCCGGGGCTGCTTCAACAACATCCATTACAAATTAATATTCCGCCCTAGCACCCTAGATAGCCCGAGTTTACTTTCTATATAAAAAAATTGGTGAATGAAAAATTTGGGCCTTCATGCAAGTATAACCACCCTCTAAATAGATTTGAACCACCTACAAAGCTGACTCTTGCAGGCCTTCCAAGGTGAGAGAGAGAGAGAGAAACTATTTATACGTTCTATCTGAAAACTGGTATACACAAGTTTGGTGGAAACTGTAAGTTTGGTCATCCCTCTCCAGTGTGAACCCCACTTTTGTCATTTTGCGGATACAATCTATCCAGTTTAAGGTGCTTTACTTTAAATCTTAAATTTGATCTGTCTAGCATACAATTTGAATAAATTTTGAGAGAGTTATGGTTATCTAGGGCGTCTGTTGGGCTATCTGGAATTTCTAACGACTTAAGAGATTTGGCTGTGTGTTTCGAAACATGTTTGTAGTATAATTTCCTTTCTTTATTTGTTCAACTTCCATCTCTAAGATAGATAAGGCACGCTGTATGGAAGCAAGACGTGACGATCCACCACTTTTCTTTGATTTGTCAAACTTAAATACAAAAACATCCCCATCCTTAATGTGAGCGACATCATTATCCTCAAGGATCATTACTTGTTTTGTGTGTTCGACTAATGCACTAGGATCACTTATAAATTCTAGAGGCATTACAACTACTGTACAACATCATGGAAAGGAAATGTTTTATAATAATTATTTAGATGTAGATGTGCTCAGAATTATGTTTTAGAACTTAAAAGTCCAACATGTGTGATTGTGAAACACACAAATCCATGTGGTGTTGTGTCTAGATCAGGTACTCTGTAAGAATACCGACTTGCAGTGAGAACAGACCCTGTTAGTGCATTTGGTGGAATTGTGGCATTTAACATAGAAGTCAATGGGGATCTTGCTAAGGAAATCCGAGAATTCAGAAGCCTAGTAGATGGAGAAACATGAATGTTCTATGAAATTGTGGTTGCTCCAAAGAATACTAAAAAATGTCCTAAGATATTGAAAGGCAAGTCAAGAAATCTTTGGATCCTTGAAGCAATAGTGAACAACAGTGGAAAGCGGTCACTCAGGCAAGTTGGAGAGATTAAATATTTTGTCTACATTCAGCTTAGCCCTATTTACAGAATGATGATCAGCCTCCCATCAGATCCCAAGTGTGAGATAAAATATGAAGAAGATGAATTTTAATTTAGAAATGAAATGAATATTGATGATACCCCCAACAAAGACACATGCATAGGGAGTAGAGATGACTATGTCATGGTTGTTGACACATCCCAAGGGGGAATAAACCATTACATGAGGATGATAGGATTAAATTTTGTAAGCTTTATATGTATCCCAATTAAGTCTGCATGCAAAAGAAACCTATAATCCAAGATAATATAGTGATTTGATGAGATAAATGATGGGTATAGCTCAAAGCTAAATTGATAAATATGATGTAGGTGATGATAGAGAAGAAATTATATGATTGATTGACTAAAAGACTATATTGCATCAACTTAATGATCTATAATATGATTACTAATGATAATTCCCATAGAAAGGACACATGCAAGGGAGAGATTAGATGATAAATTGACAAATTATGATTTATTAATGAAATAAAATATGGATAAAACAAAAATTTGGTCACTTTCCAGGCCCAATCAATAGGTTCAGGTGATTGATGAAAAGATTAGAGAGGTGATTGCAAATATGGTGATTGATCAAGAGACTAGTCAATGAATAATTAATATTATGGCTCAAATATTAGAGTGATGAAGTACTTGATGATGAGAGATATGATAATGGATGACGAGGAAAGAGGAGATAATATAGAAAATGAGATAATGTATGAGATATCTTTGGACACTAAAAAGTGGCCAAGTGCTACCTAAATAGTCTAAAAAGACCTCAGGCTAATATAGTTCTGACTTAGGGATAAAAAATAACTGAGGATGTAGAATATGAGGATGATGATTAGATGAGGAGATGAGAATAAAATATTTAGATGTTATTCATATGGATAGTGAGTATTAGATTAGTGATGTGAATAGGGATGATTAGATGATTAAATAAATGATGTGGGTGTAGTAAATCAAGACATCATAGTTGTCATAAGGATCATCATGGTCTAAGTAATTAAATGAAATATGGAAGTTAATAGTATGATCTATGATATCAGTATGACCAAGAGGACATGGTGCCAAAGTGCATGGTCAAATAGCAAACTATGCATCATCGAGGGCACTTATAAGTAGAATTGTATCCTTGGGTGACCTCATAACATACTCATTCATTTACTAATAGATAAAAATAAACATGATTCAAGACATAGATAAATATCAAATAAGTAGATATATACATGGTAAAAGACATACAAAAAGTCAAACAATAAACAAATAATACACACAAGTATCTACATGTAATGTCACAATGTTTTGTCTAATGATGGGATGAGTGATTTGGATAAAGGGTTGGACTAAGATGATCATGATAAAATGGTGGATTGAAGATATAATTGGATGCAGATAGGATGATCATGATGAGGAATCAGATGAGATAGTGAAATGATAAAGAAGGTGATGGAATTAATTACCTTTCATACTAGCAAAGAAGTGAGTTGATGGGTGCAAGATATGAAAATGAAATTGATAAGAAATTATGGGTGATAGATTAAATTATTTGATAATGTGATGCCTGTTTATAATACTTAGTCAAAAGGATGAGATTAAAGAGATGGAGGGATGGGTGACCACTTGGGATTAGATTGCCAAATTAAATGTGGTATGCAAGGATGGGAAAATATGAGATAGATGGAGATGGATGTGACTAGAGTATGTGATATAAGACAAGACACAATTTATTATTTTTTTTAATTTTTCAAATTTTATTATTTTTAGGATTTTTGAAATATCTCAATTTTTAAGGCTTTTGGGGATATGTATGTACACTATAAAAATGAGTTTACTAGAAAATGGAATATAATCTTGGCCACCCATTCATCCACCCAGTCAAGTCAAACACTATCTAATATAAATTTCAATGCTTACACATCAAAGTCACAAAATGAAGTATGTCCTTATATTCCCCTTCTTATGTTCTTAGAACCCCTTTTCCAATAACTAGTTACTGCCAACATTATGGTATATCCACCCATATGACATCTTGATCCCACTAATCCTAAGCTCTCATGGTATAAATCAAAATGATAATATTAATATCATCAAACTTGGGATAATTTAATTAAATTATGTCAAAATTTCTATGATTATTTCCAAGATCTCATTAACTATGGTGATATAGTAATTAGGTATGAAATAGATGATCTATCTCTCTAAGAGAACAAGAAGAGGGACAAAAATATTCCATTACCAATCATGATCATGCCCTTCCATTTCCTATCTAAGTTAAAGAGATCATACCCTTCTTCCATGATCCCTTCATCATCAACTAATCCTCCATCACACACAATTCCAAGTCCTATAATCCTAGTCCTCCAACATCTCATATTCCCTTTCATGGACCTATTTTTTCTTAGCCCATTATTCCTCCATCCTCTCCCTCTCACCCATCACATAAAATACCCCCTATTAAGAGGACACTTTTATACAATCATTCTTTTAATATCATCATAATTTCATGTACACCATTATTAGCATCAAAGCCATCTACATTAGGATCATGTGCAACTTGGATAAATATTGTAGTAGATGATAATTATTCCTTACCTTTTGAATATACCTCCAACTTGGATGATAATAAATCACTAGTCATATATATTCATCCTAATTAGGATGATAAATTCATAACCAAGTTTTTATAAGCTCTATTTGTTGAACATTATCCAAATGGATCTGATTCTAATTTCGATGCACATATTACAACTAGTCTTATTGATATTTTTGATATTTTTTAGTATAATTTATTTGAAATTATGAATAGGGATACTAGTGAAATATATAAGGACTATTCTACCCATTATCCCTTTAATCCATCACATAACATTAATCATCAACCTCACCTCCACAATCCTCATATATTATTCCATGAAGGGAATAAATAAGAATATACATCATTGGATTCCCCTCTACATTCAACATCATGTGCCATGCATGAAAATGTCAAATACCAATTTTTAAAATTCATAAATCATGTTCAAATCCTCTTTGATCATATCAGTCAACATCAAGTAGATTCAAAATATCAACCTAATCCAAAAGTGTCTTCCCCTAGTGAAGCCCAAACTCAAGCACTAGGGGACTATCAAAGTCAAAATAATAATCATCTATCAAGTTAAAAATCAATTTTCTCTAGTTAAACCTAGCATGTGGTACTATGGGGCAGCCAAAGTAAAACACAATCAACAAATCAAAATATTGTTAAAAGTAATAATTATATGGTCAACTATCTTCTTAATGTTTAGATCAAAGAATCAACAAATCAAAAGGTATTGGATCCCTTAATCTCATGTCACTAATATAAAGAATCCCCTCCACCATATCCAATGGTGTATGCAACTATCCAACCTCATTTATTCTCCCCATCTCATCATATCATCCATCATGATCATATCTCTCCTTCCCATCTTATATCCCATCATCACACTTACGACATGCTCTCATCCACACCATATCTCATAGCCCTAGGTATTATTTTCCCTCATAGGGGTTAAAAATATTCCTATTTAAAATTTCTAGAGGATATTAAATCAAGAGTCAATAAAGGCCACTAATACTTTAATACATCTATCAACAACAACATGATCCTAGCATCACATATCTCCAAAACAAGCATTGTTTAAATATCACAATAATGTATGCATCTTATGTATCATACACACATCTAATAAATAAATATGACATCACAAAAAGATCAATAAATCACTCATCTAATGGTGAAAAATAGTCTTTTTGTGCCTTGGGTATGTACCATTATGAAAACTGGTTTCTAATGTCATGGCAGAATAATCTATTATTTGTATTGTACCTCAATACTTAAGGGCACAATCCATCCTTTTTAAACACAACATCTATTTTTTACCAATCCATCCACACTTTTCTCATCCCTCACCACCCTTATCCTATCCCTTATTCCATTATTCCTTTGCATTATCTTCCACCATCCTAATTCTCTTTCCTCCCATCTTGACCTTCGTAAGGAAGTGGAAGGTGTCTTGAGAACTGTCTCAAAACCATCTTGGCATATCCTAAAATTGAAACTTAGGAAACTAAATATTTGGTTCCTTTATGATTTATTTATTGGATACCCATAATCGATTATTCCTTGGTCCACATCCCCTCATCATTTTACCGACATCATCCCATTGTGTCACCAAAAATGTAGAATCATTTTTGAGATTAATAGATTAAACTATGCAATTTAATTTCCTAATCATCAAACTACTTAAGTAATTCTAGATCCATTACAAATAAATATAATGAGATGAATTTAAAAATATAACCATCATTAAAATAATAAATATAAATTCTCCAAATCATGATTAAATAGATGCAAATTTTGTCATGATGTTGCTTGATCAAAGATGTTGGTTGCTTGATGATGGATTAATTTGGCATGGATAAAGCATGATAATTAAAGTTGGCTCCAATGGAATATTGAGGTGGTTTAAATAGATTTTGGAGGGAGAGATTAAGGGGTATTATTCAAATTTATCTAGTGGATATCTAGTGTGGAGGATTATCCAAGGAATTTAAAATTCCTTAGAAGCCTCTAGATTTAGAGGCTTTTATAGAGGGAGGGGTGAGAATAGAGAAGGTTATAGATTTTAAGGATTCTAGAATATTTATTATGATTAATGATGATTATATGGGGGATTAAATAGGTATTAGGATTTAGGGGTTTAGGAGAGCCTAGGCATAGGCTATTAGGTGGGCCATTGGGAATTTAAAATTTCCAAATAATAGGTAATTGGGATTAGGATGGGATAATAGGGATTATGGAGTTGAGGTGTATGATGAAGTTATAGTGATGGATCAAGTGGATAATAGGAAACATAGTCCTCATAAAGGGTAATAGGATACCTATACTTGACATCATATAAATTATCATTAAAAATATTAAAAGGATCATGAAGACTATTTGTGGTATGCACATCCTTGGTAGGATCACGTCCATTATAAAAATCAATAGATAGAATGACCAAGAATTTGGTTATGATTTCACAATCCTAATTGGGATCCAAAGGTATGCTTGGTGATTTATTGGATTTATATGGATTAGAGACATCTTCAATAATATATGAGTTATCATCATGTTTTATAATATTTATGAGGGATGATGTTTCTAATGAGGAATTTGATTTAGATATTAGTGCTGAGCTTGATCTTGATGCAGAGAAAATGTTTATCAGTGTTTGATCTAAGGTAATGTTATGAGTAGAGAATTGATTGTATATTATTGTCCTCAAATCATGGGGTATTAAAAGTTATGGGTGAGAGGGAAATGATGGATGAATAATTGATCGAGCAAAGAGAGGGACATGGAAGGGTTCATGAGATATAGGGAGACTAGGCATATAGGAAATGGGCTTATGGTTGATGTAGGATGGGTTGATAATGGGGGGTTCATGAAATATGGGTGTGGTTTCTTGACCTTTGTTTGGAATGGGATGAGAATTATCATGATAGGTAATGGCATTTTGGCATTCCTCTTCTCATTTACCTAGGGAAATAGACTCATCTTATTCATCTTCAATTACTATGTCACCATAGTGAATGAGATCTTGGACATAATCTCAAATATTTTGACATAATTTAAGGGAATGACACCCATTCAATGATATTCATAGTATCAATTTGATTTATACCATAAGGGATTTGGTTTGGTTGGATCAATATGTTGTATGGGTGGATAGACCATCATGTTGGTGGTGACTAGTTGGAAAAAGGATTCCAAGGACATATGAAGGGGAATATAAGGACCCACTTCACTTTGTGACTTTGATGTGGAAGTATTGGACATTAGATCAAATTATGTTTGACATTAATGGGTAGATGGATGGGTGACCAAGGTTGGATTCCCTTTTCTATTAGAGGAAGGGGTGAAAGATGATGAGTTATGTACATCAGACTCACATAAAGGGGTTTTCCCTAGAGGTGCAATGATTTGAATGGGTTATACACCTTCAGTAAGTGAGACACCCATTATAAGGAACTACAAGAGGATCTCATCCTTGTTGGTAGATATGTATTGGTCTATGAGAGTGGGGTCTAACTCTAGGGTGGTGGGTGATAAAGGATGGGGGACTTTTTGGGTTAGAGCATTGGATTTGGAAGTGATGTTATTTTTGGATGTAGGATTTGACTATGGATAAGTATAATTGTGGTTAAGGGGATTTGAATAAGTATAGTGGATGGTAGAAGTGGATGGAATAAGGATAAGGTTTGATGGTAGACTTGTTTGAGAGTGCATTTTAGGCTTGTGGGATAAAAATCATTAGGAAAGTGAGCACCCATCTTTCATAGCCATAAAATAAATTCATATTTATTCTCTATGATGTATTGATTGATTAGTTTTACCTTATCTAGGAATGTTAGGATTGATTTTGACAAGCTAGGGGATTATGGATGGGGAACGATGTGGGATGGTGATTTGGGGTGAATGGGATCAAACTCAATAGGGAAGTGAGCACCCATCAATAGTAATCATAAAAGGATGTCATCCTTATTAGCTAAGATGTATTGGTCTACATGAACTAGGTCTAAATCCATAAATATAATTGATAAAAGATAGATGATGATGTGGAGGTAGATTAAGTATTAGATATGGTTTCTTGAACAAGTAGGTCTGAAGGACTAGGCTAGTATGATAGGTGATGATGAATAGATGAGATAGATGAAATGTGATTGAGATGATGTAGGACAAGGATCAAATTTTAGACTGATAGTACAATAAGGGATAATTATCTATCAATAATTCCTAGTTTCAAGCTAGGAAAAATACATCAGGGATTTGATGGTTGCCTAGATTCAAAATATGAAGATGATGATTGAATGGGTGCTACTTATGAGTAGGAAAAATGATTTGAATAGAGATGATTAGATTGATAATTGATGGGTTTCTAGATTGAAACTAATAGAATGACAAGATGCTAACAAGATATTGACTAGGGTATGAGATCTAATCAAATGATAAATGATAGTGGATTAAGATGGTAAGATGATGTGGAAGATAGGACTAGCTCAAGACCTTAGATTGATTTTATTAAGATGGTATAGGGTAGGATTATGTGATGAAGGGATAGGATAAGGTCAATTATGATGAAATGTTATGATGTTTTTGATGAGGTTTAATACAAATAAAATGGGGATGATTTGGACATTGGTGTGACCTAAGATCCAACTAGTTTAAGATAAGATGAGGTTAGATGGGTGATGGAGACAAGGTCAAGATAGATGATTGATTATGGACTTAGAATAAGATGTGGATGATAATAAAAGACATGTAAGATGTATTTAAATTAGGAAAAGATTAAAATATTTAAATAATATGCAAAGGAAAATATATACAAGGGGATATTAACAAGGATATACAAGGTATGATTAGGATATGTGATAGAGTATGAATAATTATTGGTGAAACTAGAATAGGTTGTGATTTTAAAGATATGTAAAAATAATAATATGTATAATGGGATGATGAGATAAGGACACAAAAAAATAGATGATGTACAAGGGGATAGTGACAAGGATGTACAAGATGTGATTGGGATATAATTAATGATAAGTGAATATAACTAGACTAGGTCATGATTAAGACAAGGTGGGAGATGGAATAAAGATACACAAAGGTAATGATGAGATAGGGATGGGATGTTGGTTATAAACAAAGATGAGATAGGATAATATGTGGGTGACTATATTAGTATGGGATAAAGACAAGATGAGATAGGGATAAGGATATATAAAGACAATATTTACAAGAAGATAATGACTAGGATGTACAAGATGATAGATTAATGAGACAATGATAGAAAAGATGAAGATATATGTACAAATGATAAGGATGTAAAAAATGGGTTGTGTAAATACCTAGATAGGCATGTAGGTTTGGGTGAAGACTGACTTGGCTCACAACTAAAATTTTTTTATCATGAGACATACCCAAGCAAGAAAACCACAAAACCTATGATTAGTAAACTCAAGGGTGTGTAACCTGATGCTTTCACCATAAAATGGATTTATTGGTAAGGATGTAGTATAATGACCCATTATGGATTCTACCAATGCTCTCAACCTTATTTTCACATGATCACTACTTAAGAAATGATACTAACTCTAATAATAAGACACCTAGTATGGCTGAAGGAGCCTATGCTAGGTTTGTATAGGCTCTCTAGGTGTATCTCCTATATACATGAAGGTACAATTTCCCCCAAGTCCATATAGGATTCTATCTAACCACATTGCATCTTAGATCTTAACCACCCCTCACTCCATGGAACCCTTTATGGGGAATTCTACTTTGGCATTGAATGATAGCTCTCCTAATTTTTAGACTCTACTAAAACAAAGAGTTTGGACTAATGTGTGGTGTTTAAATCCATGGTAACTAGCCCTCTATAAAAATAAAAATATAATGAGGTTTATAAGTGGTTTTGATCCCCTATGAATCTTCAAAAGGATGCAAGGAGGAGAACATACACCATCATAGCCTCTGGGATACAAATAGGAAAATAAAAAGGAGATTAATAAACTAATTATATGAACATGTGATTATATTTATAAGACAAAAAATAGACAAAAATATAGAATATAAATGATTACAATGATATATATAATACAAAGTAATTAAAATGATTCAAAATTAATTGTTAAATTGTCCAAAAGTGTCTTTAATAGGTGGCCTACAAACAAGTGTTGGTAACTTGAATTTAACACTCAAAAGAGGTAAGCTACAAGAAAAGGATTACTATTTTCATTTAAAAATCTCGAGGAGTAACCCATAAGTCACAATGTTAGACCAAAATATGACCTATAAAAGGATGATGTTAGGTAGTCAAAATATCAACAAGTTTTACCCCTATAAGGAGCAAAGTGTTAGGAATTAATTAAAATACCCTAAAAAATTGTTAATTATCTCTATAACTCCTTTGGGTTAGAAGGACATGACTTGAGGGTCTGGGGGTGGAATCCCCTAATAGGGTCAAGTGGCAACGCCCCTTACAGGTTTTGGGGGTAACACCCTAGACATGTTCATTGTCAAGGTATAGGGTGGGGCACTTGATACCAAAGTAAATTTGGGCTTTGCATGAGGCCTGAAATTACTCAAAATCCATTGAAAATGACTCAAAAATGCACTTAAAAAAGACAAAATTGATTACAAAATTCAATGAAAACTACTACATAGTGCAAAATCATAACCAAAAATGACAAATTCACAATTCTAAGATAAAATCACATTTCATGAGTTGTAATTTTGTAGTAGTTAGCTTAACCATGATTTTTAGACTACAAAATCATGAAAATTAGGTAAAACCATGATTGAAAATGACATAATTGATATTGACTACAAATTGAATTTAGCAGTTTTGTGAAAAACTACAAAACCTTAAAATTTTGATTATTTACTAGGTCATATGTATATACAAGTTATGATTAATTGTAATGATATCAAAAAATGTCTATTTATAGATGAAAAGTTTAAATATAATTATGATAAATTAAAGTTTTATAAAAGGACACTTAGATATTTATTAAAATAACCTCAAATTTAGATTAATATAGAGAACAAAGAGTGTATTAGTCAGATATTTATCCTAAGTCTACCTTATAATAATTAAAGATGATAAATAATAGATATAATGATAAAAAATTACAAAAACATTATTGGGACTACAATACCATGATTCCACAAGTCAGGGTCACATTTCTAAAATGTTTGAAATATGTAGTTTTGTTGAAAGAGGAGAGAACATTGAAGGTCTATATTTTGGTTTGTCCTTATATGGTCCTACCTACCTTGACTCTTCCTTGTTGACTCTAAAAAACCATAGACTATATAGATACAAAAATCCTTTTACAGAGTGGGGTTAGTCAATAAGTGTACTTTAAGAGCAAAAACCTCTACCATGATAAAATAATGTTTAGATGCCACATTATATGATGATAAAACCTCCTACAAGATAAAGACTATTAGAAAATAAACTACAAGTAATACAATGGTTAAGCAATAGTGGTTTTATTAAATCTTATAAAATTGTGACTAAGTAGTATAAAACTACAACTATCAAGACAAAATCGTAATTCATGAACTCATGGTTTTATGAAAACTATAAAAAAAATCATTAGCGATGAGATGAAAGTACTACCACATATATAAAATCTCAACTCTTTATGCAAAGTTGTGTTTTGTGAGATGTGGTATTGTCAAAAGGTAAGAAACCTGTCAAGGTCAGAGTAAATGCTTAACAGTCAATTCAAATAGTTAGTGCAAAGCTGTGACTTTTAGGATAAAACCACAACTACAAGGTCACAAATACTAGTGCAAAACTACAAATTCCGCCTTTGCATATAAAATGCCAAAATATGAGAATTTTCATATCTAATCAAACCTACAAGCTAAAAAAATCACCACTAACAAGAAAAATTATTAAATTAGGAGTGATGCTCCCACTGTGGTCACAAAAAATGTAGCCTAAATTTTGAATTATTTAGTTAAATCACATGAAATTGCAATTTAAACTCAAAACATTAATCTACCTATTAGGAAGGATTGTCAAAACAAATTAAAATCATAAGATAAATCTTACCGAACTCCTTGTTTCAACTAACATCTTTCTAGGATGTTCAAACAGATGGTTGATTTCTTGTAGACTCATATTTTGACATTATGATGGCATATTGAAGGACTATGGATGATATATGCTTGAGATTAATTTGTCATGGATACTCTATGGATTTATCAGTTGGCCTTCCATGGAGGAAGGTATTTTTTTAAATAGATTTGGAAGGAGATATCAATGGTGGAGATTCAAATTTGGATGGAGGAAATTTAGGGATGAGGATTATCCAAGGAATTTTAACTTCCTTGTAAGCCTCTAAATTTAGAGGCTTCTATAGAGGAGGGGTTAGGATAGAGAGGATTCTATAATCCTATGATTTTAGATTCATCCTAAGGATTAATTAGGCTTAAGGATGGATTAGATAGGTATTAGGTTGATGATTAGGGAATAGGGGTGTAGGATAGCCTATGCATAGGCTAGTAGTAGGGCCATTGGGATTTTCAAATTCCCAAATAATAGGTAAGTGGGATTAGGATGGGATAATAGGGATTTAGGGTGAATTAATTTACTGGTGGGGATGGATAAGGTTAGTGAATGAAAAATAATAGAAGGGGGTATTAGATAAATGACTAGGAAGTGGGAATAAATTAGTGAGATTAAAGGGGATGAATTAAATAAGTGGAATTAGTGTTGAATAATAGGAATGTTAGTGACAATAATGTATGCAAGAAAATTTAGATGCATATAGGTACAGTTGATATGCCCCAATATAAATAGAGAGGACATAAAAATTATGTTTTCCAATGTAGCAGTATGCCCTAATATGAGCAAGATATAATAATGAATGCATCAATAATAGTAAAACCAATGTTAATAAGATTATTAAATGATGTTTGGATAAATCTTAATCTAATATAATAAATGTAAAATCTATATATAAATGGGTACATCATGCCCCAAATGGCAATGTATAAGTAATAAAGCACAATAATAATAATCCCTTAAATTTTTAATTGATACAAGAGCACAATTAAGTTTCCCACAATGTATGGAAAATATAATATAAGAATCTTTAAAAAAATCCAATATACATTTTTTCACAAGTATGAAATACTACTAAGATCAAAACAATCCAAAATATGTGTTAGTGCACACAAACCTTAAAAAAATAAAAGACATCATAAAAATCATGAAATAAAATGAAAATGACCTAGTGAAATGAAAGTACCCATAAATAAATATAAAAATAAAACTATTCAAGTGTAAACTTGGCTTGAGTTTGTATACACTCAAAATTAATCATCAAGTTCTTGAGAATGTTTAATCTTGAAAGTTATACCCCTACTTGGTTTATTCACCATTCATATAACTTGAAATGTATACAAGAGAATGAAATTTTATTTTCATTATCTTAAAACTAATCATAACATCATTCAAACATCTTTATTATACTTACATACTCCTGTTAGCTCATTTTTAATAGTCTTTGTCATTTTGGGACAAGACCACACTAGAAAGATAGGGATGCATTATGAACTTATCCCAAATACTCCAACAATAAATTTTATAATTTTAAACATTTCATCTTACCCCTCCCATGCTTTTAACATGTTCATTTAATGGAAATATTTGAAATTTTATTCTATAAGCACATCAAGGTCATTCACTATACATATAGCAATAACTTGGAAATTATATTGCATATTGAGAAAAAGAACACTATTTATTCCATTTATAATTTTAATAATTATAATATTCACAAGGCAAGTATAAATATATATATTTTTTAGTCAATGGAATTCATTTCAAATCATTTAAATGAATTTATCTAGTTACATTAATATATCAATGTCAAGACTCACATAATCACTCTAAGAGGGAGAAATACATCAGTCTGAGGCCCTTTTGGGCTATATATCTAGCACTTAAACTATGTGGTGTTTTATGATGATAGTTCAAATATTCCCCTTTCCTGATTCTCCCCTTGGCATTTGATATCTATTATGTTTATTATGTAGAAGTTATGGTTTGTATTTTATGGGTATTTAGTGCATGAAATTAACATAAGTAGACAATAGAAAACCCACATAAATAGGTGCACACACCTAGATTATAAAATAATTTTAAAATTCAAAAAATACATGGATATATTCAATAGACAAGGTAGTAGTGTACACTTGTCCTCCTAGTGTAGCTATGTACCAACACATTTTAAATTCCTGGTTCTAGTTACAACATAATTCACAAGTATTTTCAGTTGGTTTCCACTCATAGTCATCCTGCACAATTATCAAAAAATCAAATAAAATATAGGTTTGCATATTTTTTTATTATTTTACTATTTTATCTCACTTTTAATAATATAAATTTTATATTTTACATTCAGTTTTGTATATTTATGTGTATCTAAATGTGTTTTCAATAATTTATTTGTACTTATCATTTCATTGTTAAAGAAAAAATAAGATTAAACATTATGTTATTGAACACATTTTATTTATAATGCTAATTTTTTTAATCATAGGATTTCATACAAATTTCATTAAATTATTAACATTGAAATAAAATAACCTTTAATTTTGGATATAAATTTGAAGACATGAGTCAATATTCTTCAACCTTAGAGTAATTCAACATTAAATAAAATTTATTGATACCTCAGATAGATATCTAACATATAATCTCATTATTTTAACTTTGGGTTGACATTTTTTAATATCTATACATAAAAAATGTTCCATTTTGTTTTCTATGTACTTTTACTTCTTTTTATAAAATGTATTCTTAGATGTTTAAAACTATTTAGTGGCTTTCATTAAAGTATGTGTTGATTTGTTTTACTAATATTTTGGTGTGATGGATAATAAAAAATACGCATAACCATTGAACAATACTAAACATTAATTTTAGTTTCCTCGTACCTCATAATATATCATAAATCCATAGGGTCCCTTGTCTACATCATAGGAAGCATGTTTTAGTTATTTTATTTGTGTTACACCAAAGAGGATCATATCTCCCAGGGATGATACTCTCACTATAACCTTATAGATAGGATAGTGGGATAAAAGCACAATTTATCCTCTATAATTAGTGATGTAAAATATTAGGCTAACACTAATATATGAATGAGTAATTATATTTGATATCCTACTCAATCATTCAAACCCTTGCCTAGATCACCCCTATACATTACTTTTTGATGAATTGTATTCAAATGGGATCTTTATCATAGTTTTCATAGGATCAATTTATTATTACCTATTATATTAATTTTTAGCATGTTATGCATTATGTTCTTACATGGAATCAATTTCAAGTTAATCACGAAGCTACACTAGATAATGTTCAATCTCATGATCTTCCTATTGTAAATGATTACACTACTATATCATGTCATTATTCCTATTTAATATATTTTTTCAAATTTAAAATAACTTTATAATAAGAGGAAGAATATGTTATAAATTATCTCAAAATTTTAACTTCAAAGTATCTTCCGTTGTTTTTTCCACATCCTCTTGAAGGGTGTATCATGTCTTTTATTTCAAAATCCAATACTCATGAACAATTTGGACAAAACTATCAATAAAAATTTATGAAATATCTTCATGAACATTAAAAAAATCTACCTTATTCTTATATTTTATAGATATGAACAAAATAAAAGTTCTTGAGATAATATTTCCAATATTTCTACTTCCACTATTGCATCCATTTCTATTTATATACCTCTAGTTACTTTAATAAGATCGTCTCTTAGTCTAGGCACATCATCTAGTTTATAGCATGTATCCATGATTATTCCTACTCATGTTAATTATAGTTTCTCAATTTTATATATATATATATATATATATATATATATATATATATAATAATCTTGAGAATATATTTATTGTATAACAAGATAAGTTATCTCAACTTGACCAAACTATTTCCCATGCTAGCCCTTATTTATACTCATGTTTTGTCTTACATAACACTTTGTCACTCAAAATTTCATCTTATATATTTCCATTAATATTTATGGCTTCTAATCTTCCTATAGGAAAAGGTGAACCATAATATCATTTGTGTGCATTCCATGTAAATTGTCTATACTATGAAGATAATGACAAATTATTGCAAAAAATAATTCCAAGAAGTATCAAAGTATATGCTATTATATAGTTTTATTATCTTCCTATTCAATCAATAAATTATTTAAATCCTTTATAAAATAAAATTTTAACATAATTTTATATCAAATTTGGTGAAAAACTATCATATACCCAAATTGTAAAGCTCAAACAAGGGTCTATTGAAACAATCAATTAATATGTTCTAAGATATAAGATGACACTAGAAAAAATGAAAAATAAAATATGTAATATTTAGCTCCAGTACATTTTCACTTCAAGTTTTATACCTCCACTTCAAGATTAAATTAGGTTTGATAAGTTCAACTATTTCAATGAAATATTCCATGTAGTCAAATATCATGATGTCAAATTGATTACATTGAACAAACTTAAGTACACTTAAAATGATCCTTCTACTTCAAATGTCAAGTTTCAAAGTAATCCACTTTATAATATCAAACAAAATTACATAAATAATGAAATAAATATTGTATTCAATGTTATTTTACAACCAACATAATAGCTTCAACTACAAGCTCCACCAAGGAGTTAATTCTAAAGATTACCATCACCTCATTTTTTATTGTTACAACATATAATTGAATTCAATCTCACCACTCTTCCTCCACCAATGTAAGTGGACATGTATAGACCAAAATCCTAAAATTTATATAACAATACATATTATGACTAACATAAATGCATTATTAATTACAAAAATATATGTTTCAAGTTCAAACATAAAATTCAATATCTCATTGATGAGAGTATTATTGGCATTGACACACCTATTGAAGAGGATATGTCACTAGAAAATGAAAAATCAAATATCAAAATGTACAAATATCATTTTATAAATCATATAGTAAATAACAAGGATAATTTTGAAGTAAATTAAGAATATAATTCTCATCTTCCCCATTATACATATGGGCAGCCAATTGATAGCATCATTGGTATGGTTACAATAAAAAATAAGTATCACATCTTATGATTATATTTCATGATAATGATGTTTTTTTAATGATTAAGATAGATAGTCACTCCTTGTTTGAGCATATATTGACAATAAATCCATGCATAGAGTTATGCTAGACAATGGATAATATGAAAATTTATGAACCACAATAGTCCTATACTCATAGTTCTAATGAACAATATTTTAGATTTTTCAAATAATTTGATGGTCATACATAAGATACTCTTAGGGAGATAGTGCTACCTTTACAATTGGGACCTCTTATGGTACCCAATTTATCCTTAGTTATGGAAAACATAGGGATAATTGAGATGTTATTATGACACATTTGCATAAAATATATTAGATTAGTACCCTATATAGTATATGCATGTCTCAAATATATTCAGGGTAATCAAGTGGTCAAAATTATAGGAATCTAATATTAATATTCTTTGGAACCAATAATATTTACTCTAGAATCTTATATAGTATCACAATGCATCAAGTGTCTCATATAATGTCCTTAATTCCATACGAGTTGAAGGTACTAATGCAATTTTAAAAAGTGATTTATCCACACGTGTATGACCTCATCTCGAATGGGTAGATACCAATTAGATAGATTCAAAATTATTCCAAAGAGAGGGGTGTTAATTATTTTTATGAGCCTTCGATGGGACTTCCAAACCATTCATGCTCTTTTTAAATTTGCCCCATCCACAAACTTCAGTCCACCCATTTCAGCTCTATGTACATAGTTTTAATAGGGCATAACATGGATAGGTTGGAACCTAATTCCTACAAGGAATTCTACAAAAAAAAAAGTATGGAGGAATATATAAAAGGGGGGACTCATGAAATTCATGGAATGGGTTATGTAACATAATGATGAGATTTCCCATTACTTCATGGTGGCCTAGAATAAGCAAAAAGTGACCATCCATAACATCACTATTAACATTTTAGAGAAGTTCATTAGTAAATCAATGAAAATTTCATGTGTAGGCACAAAGGATTTCAAAGATCAATCAAAAAGACAATATTTACTACAATATTTTTTAGAAAAAATGAATTTGTGTAGATAGATAAATAAGGCTTTCCATGGGTTGATCTTCTACATTATTGGCCTGACATTTGCCTTCAAATCATGTGGTACATAACACTTAGAGGTAAATATACACTTATTTTCTACCATCATTTTCTACTTCTTAATCATTTAATTAAATATAAATTTATTCTATCATACTTTATACTAAAGTGCCTTGAGAGTATTGTCCTACTACACCAAGTGAATGACATAAAGCCCATCCCTCACTAAGGTTTGATTCTCTTTTTAGTTAAATATGGCCAATCTCTCTATGGTTGAGAGGTCTCCTTGGGGGTTTCTCCTTTGGGGAGGACCCCTCAATAGATTATCCCACTAAGGGATCCCATCAACTCTCTAATTTCACTCCCTAGGATAGTTTATCAAAGTCCCCCATTGATGATCTCCCCCTTAAATTGTTTATCCCTAAACTAAAACCTATAGCTCTATAACTAGGTACCCATAGGAAGATAGTTTGGAAAGGAAAAGCCATTGTTATGGATGGCATAGAAAAATAAAAACTACAATTTGAGAATTTCAATTCTAATGTTCAACAAGTAGGGTTGGGTCTAGCCAAACTCATTCAGGACTGGAATTCACTCCATAAATAGGTTGAAGCCATAGTTTAAGATTTCATCCTTTTTTCACATCTTGCTTAGTCATTTGCCTTTCAATCACCAAGGGTTTTAAAATCCCTACCTCAAGGATCCCCCAAGGTGGTCCCCCATGTAGGCCAAAGGAAAAAATCACCCCAGAATGATCTTCCATGGAGAAGTGATTGAAGGCCTTGAAAACCGCACTTGAGCAAAAGTATCAAAGGAAAAATAGATCATTCTAGCAAAGGATACTACAGATGTTGAAGACCGTTATGAGGGACATTCCTCATAGTTTTGTCCTCATTTCCTATGTTTTTTCATTTAGATCTATAACATTTTGTTTTTTGGTTTCTCATCCCTGTTTATGGCCTATTGATACTCTTGTACTGCACTCTAGTGGTTTTAGGTTCCTATAAAACCTAGATTTTACCTTATCAAATAAAAATAATATTTACTCCTCCTATAGAATGGTTGGAAGTCACAAAAATTAATCAACATACTAATGAAATAATATACAAAACTAATAAATATAATATTATAGAATCAATTTATCCATCCATCTATAAGCATCATCTAGTTACACATGAGCATAATCAGTGAATTCTCAAAGAGCATGGCATAATATCCTAAGTATAAAATTGCACCCAAAAAGAGGTATTCAACTCCTAGGGCATCATAGGTTATACAAATAGATTTACCACATGTACATGTTATTATATCCTATCCTACTACAGATATGCATATAGGTTTATGAGGATACATGATCAATAATTTAGATATTTTTATATAATCATATGATTCTTATTTAGACTTAGAGGCATCTATAATTGGAACTTATTCTTCACATGAAGTTACTCCTTCATACAATTCTATTGTATATAGATATATGCATTCTCTTGATGATATCCTTGGTTTGACATAACAACCTACTTCCTTCCAAACCATCAATTAGGCCAAATCTCTTGATTTTCTACTCATACATTTTACTCTATACATAGATTCTTTGTTTTTTACTTCCTTTTTTACTTTTTCTATCTCTTATCCAAGCATTATTCTGGCCCTTGGATTTATTTTCACTTTAGGTACTTTCTCTCTTGATTTTCAAATCAATTCAAATAATCCAAACAACTATCTTACATTGATTTCAAATGTTTTTTTCCTTTTCTTACTGTTACATATCTATCATTATATGGCATTTTTTTAACTTAGTTATCACATATATCTACTCATACATTACACATGAATACACATAGATTCATTCCCATTGGGGGAATAAACACCCATATCTACATGATGATGATTTAAATCCACATTCATTATATGCATATCATTTGATGTGGATCTTAACATGCTATGCTATATCACCTTGTTGTAGATTATTCAACTCCCTCCCAATTTTTCTATTATCATAACCATGATTCTTAACACTTTTTCAAATATTTTAACCTAAAAATTTTCAATGTGTGTGTGTGTGTGTGGTGGATGGGTGGGTGTGGATGGGTGTCAAAAATTCAAAATTAGGACCTAAAAAGAATTTTCAAATGTTTTTATCTTGATTATTTACATTTTTTATTTATTTAATATCAATTGGATAGTATATTTTGATTTTTAAAAACACGCTACTTTTTAAGACATATTTGAGTGTGATATAGGACATACTTTTACTTGGATCTTTGATGTTGGGCTTCCATTTTTACCCAATGAGGCATCTCTTCATCATCTGTCAACACTTCAATAATTTGTATATACACACAAACTCTCTACCATGTTGAGATATATATCATACAAATGCTTTTATAATCATTCTCACTTTACATTTTGCTACATGAATATAGTATTTTTTAACAATGGCATTATATATATGGTTGATTAGACTAGTCACATTTACTTTATACTTAATTCTTCATTTACTACATGATAAGTTAAGAATTTCATATATTTCCTTGTGTGTGAAATATATAAATATTATTAATTATATGGAATCATCATTCTATTTGAGTGTGTCCATTGTCCTTGTATGTTTATGTGACATTCACATGTCCCATGTGTGTGGCATTTGGGCCTTATACATGACATTCTATACAAATTGTGTTAAATTGTAAGCCATATAATTTTTTTTTTTATTACTTATTAATATTTTTACATGATTCATCTCATGAGTTACTTATATTTTATACTTTAATCTTGTGTCATGATAACATATCATGCACATCATGTTTATTTACTTCAATTTTATATCTATCTAACACATGTTTCATATGAAATTCAATGTTATATCCAATACTTAATGCAATTATATTTAATTATTCATGTGATAGTACATGAGTACATAATTCACATATTTTACAATTGTATTTTTAAATTAGTCACTCATATGATACATCTCTCATCTCAAAATAGGGGCACCACCATGGACTTGTCTTGACAATTCAAGTCCCCATCAGAAACAAATTTTAAATTTATAAAAAAATTACAAAATCATTTATAATTTTCATATTATAGAGGCATGTAAAATACATTTCCACTCATTCCTATAGTTACTTTGATACATATTCACATATTCTTGGTGTATATGCATGGGCATGAAAAAAATAGTTATAATATTACACATGAAAAAAAGTTATAAGTTATAATGACATTAAATATCAATTTAATATAGATACAAGAGGCATGATATTCATTCATGTTCATGTTTATACATGTAAATTTTTCTATTTTAAAATTTATCAAGTTAAAATGCTTCAAAGGAACAAATTTCTAAATAGAATCTAAATCCTTCTACAATGGTGTGATTAATCTTGATGTTGCAATTTGGCCACATTAGAGTCCATTAGAACCCAAAATATATGATTTCACTTTTTCAAGCTATATTTGGTGGTTTCATCCCTTTAATTATTTTATAGAGTAATGTACACATTCATATGAGAGTTGGAGCATACAACATTTTTAACTTAAGGTCCTTCAAATGTTTCTAAATTAATACTTGATCCCTCTTAATTAGCCACAGGTTCAACATTTCTCCAAATGCCTCAAAAATGGGGCACACATCTCTTTAGTTTAAAGTTACAATGTAATTAGATTGTATACGCTTTCAAATGTATATTTTCCTCAATTAATTTTCAAATTTAAACATTCATGTTTTAGATTTTAAATTTTAAAATATGGACAATAACTACTTTTAGTGGCATTGTGATGGGTTTTTCATTCAACCATATTGCACAATCAAGATTTGCATCAAAATATAAATTTGTATACATAATTATGTTTTCATCTACTTTTCTCTAGTAATTTCACTTCATTTCATCACTATAATGTAATGGAGGAAATTTTAGACACTCAAAATTAATTATTAGTTGCTTGAAAATGTTTAAACTTTACACCCTCACCCATACTATGATTATTTTCCATTTACATAACTTACAATAACTATGGGGAAATTTGTATACATGGGATATGATTATCCTAAAATTAACCTATATCAATAGACTCAAACTCAAATAATGATGATCAAATAAATCATATAGCACTTAGTTTGTTTGATTAATGACCAATGAAATCATAGATCTAATAGATAGTTGTCTATGTTACAAATGCCAAGAGGAAATGGTTCTAACCCCTAATAGTATGAAATAAATAAATAAATAAATAACTCTCACTAGAACTCTATGAAATTAAATTTTAAATATAGTATTATAAGTAAGTATCTAATTAAATTAAACTAAGATAAGGGATAAAGGGTTTTAAATGATAATAATTAGTAAAATGTCACGATCAATCAAATGGAGGCTTAAGTAACCTAAAATGAAATATATCAATTATAATTAATATTATATCCATAAAATTATTATGATTAAATATAACCTAGATAATAATACACATATATTCATTCACTAATCAATAAGCAACATCTATTTACTATGTAAATAAAGTAAAGCGCATAGGCTTATAAATATTTACATTCGAGTGGACCTATAAAGAACCAATCTCCTTGTCTCAAGTGGGGATTTATAATATATTTTATGGGTTAAATAATTAAAATGGTTGTAAAAATACCTATTATATCCTTGGATAGGGCTCCTAATTAATCCTCTTATTGAGCTTCAAATACTAACACAAGATAGGCTTCTTCAAGACAATATTTTAACCAAAAACTCCTCCAAATATGACTTAGGGAATAAGTGTGATTGAAAAAAAAGTTAATAGAGTGTATATGATATGATTGGAATGAAATATTCAAAATATATATATTTATCAAATATATAAAACTAACCCTAAACTCCAAGTTGATGGTATCATCACAACCAATTAAATTTAAATATGTCAGTTCACATAGAATAGTATCAACTAGGTTGATAAAGTACAAATGTTAGAAGACAATATCAAAACTTGATCAAGTCATTTGATATACTATATTAATATAAATTAAACTAAACTTATGGTATGAACCATGTTGATTTTGTGTGATATATGGGAAATTGGCACAACTGAATAAGATAGGATGGAAAGAGATTAGTGAAAAGAAAATATAAAAAAAAATTATTGATGATAGGAATATTGTACTTTTGATATAGTATCAGCATCTCTCAAAATAACCATGATCCTACCTATCCCTTTCTTGGTATGCCATTCAAGGCATGCACTCAAGGAGATCAATACTCGACAAGCTATTACAATAGAAAACACCAATAAATGGCAAATTGTAAAATATTATGTGTATATATACCACACATGAAGATCATCACATGTCATAATAGTGCAACATGGGATGATTCTTTGGGTAATAACTTAGAAAAAAATAACTGAAGTAAATTAAAATAAATAAACTAAAAATACATACATTCACTTACATTGATGATTGTATAAAATTTTACATGTGTGTAGATGATGAAAGGTGCCCAACATGGGGAATAATAGGTAGACCTAAAAAAATAAGATAAAACTAAAAAAAAAACTAATGTTTTTCAAAAAAAATTGTTAACACTTATAAAAACTCTATCTCACTAGGAATCTAAGGCTTTTTTCAATTCATGAAAAATACCTTAAAAACAAATGTGGTAAAAATTTAAGGGAATCTCATGGAAAATTATTGAAAATTCATAATGATGATAATAAGTATGATGACATATGTTTTATTATTTTCTATAAAATATGAATAAATGCATGGTAAAAACAAAAAAAAAACCAAATTAATGAAAAATGTCATCTTAAGTAAGTAGATAGAAAGTCAATAAACAAAAGACATGAATAATGACAAAGTAAATGATCAAAATAAATGTAAAGCACACCAAAAATGATAAATGAAACATTGTAACTAAGTGATGTATCAATGTAATAAAAAACAAATAAAGATATGTAAGTAAGAAGTGTAATCTCATTTAAGATAAGCATGTCAAATCAAACATGAGAAAAAACAAAAATGACTAAAAATGTAATTCAAAATGTAAGAGAAGCGTGCCAATTCAAACCTAAATAAAAAAATGAGACTTTACATAAAAAATGTTATTCAAAATATAAGACAAACATGTCAAGTCAAACACAAAAAAATAAATGTGAGTATGAAAAATGTCCTATATTAGATAAGTGAAGTCCACAAAAAATCAAACAATAACATGATTGATAAATGATAACAAAAATATATAAATAATGACAATTAAAACTTAGTGATTTCTATAAAATTTTATGTAGGAAATTAAAATAACATAAATAAATGACAAGGATGATAATAAAATCATTGAAATAAAAGGTGATGAGTTTTTGTGAGGAAGGACTAGTTTGATTTCCTAAGTGTTATATTATAACTCACAAATAGTGTTAGAATTATAATAATGTGATCATTTATTTGATAAACTAAAATTAATACCCATAAATGGTATAATCAAGAAATATATGATTTAAATAAATAATTTGAGGCACCACACAGGTGATGTGTAAATCTTTAGCTAGAATGAGACAATCTAAACAAGTGGTCAAGGCTAGGAATTATCAACATCAAGGACTCAGGACACTCCCACTAATGATCACAAAGGTTAGGATAACAATTTAATTACATAGATAATCCCATTAAGGTTATATGCATGAAATTAAAATGGTCATATCTTCCATTAAATGTTCCCCACTCCACATGTCCCCTTATAGATTCATCAACCTACTACAAAGATTAGGTACTTATGTGAGAAGATAGGTGACACTAAAATGTAAGAAGGTATAATGATGTAATTATAAATGAGACCTCATAACCCAATATATTAGCCTACCACACCCTAATGAACCTCAAATCTATCATGAAACTAATTGTGAAGCTGGATATTTGACTAAGATAGGAGATGTGCTAAACAAATATCATGTATTTTGGTGTGATCTCACTTTTATGATGTAATTTGCCTTTTGATATTATTTATATAGTAATTATTTTGACATATTTTGTTATTGCTCCATATATATTCAAAAAACTGAGCATGGGTGAAATAAATATATATCATAATAGATCATATTCTTGGCCACAAGAAGAGATAACCTAAAGACCATGGTGCCTAAAGAATCCTAAAATTTCCCCACGTGTAAGTTTTTAATCTCAAAAGTGACCTACATGTGCCTCAAGTGAAATTAAAAATTTATAAATGGGGTCTTTTTCATATATGTCCATGTAATTACAATAATATAATGAGGAATATGCTTATCTTTGATCAGAATGAGGGAACACAATACTTTGAAAGGGACATTACTATGTTATGGTACTCGTGTCACTATAGAAGTTGTACCTACCTAAAATATTTCTAACACAAGAACTAATGAAAATAATTATGATCCCAAAATATGGGGAAATCAAATAGTCATACCAAAATAGGGGGAAGTAAATAATCATCCCAAAAGAAGGGGAAAGTAAATAAGGGACAAATAATCACAAGGAGATGAAGGAAAAAATGATAAAATGTGATGAAATTTGATAGAAATAAAAATTTAAGGTCAAACTAAGAACCATAAGGGAATTTAAGTTCAAAATTTAAAATACCAAAAAAGAAAAAGGAAGCAATGGTGTAATAAAGATACAAAAGAACCAAAAATTAAAAATGGTGTAATTAAAAATGATATAAAACCTGAAGGTGATACCTAAGATTTTCAAGTGAATCTTAGGCCATAATTAAAATATCAAAGAACCAAAAATGAAATAATGGTGTAATTAAAATAATCCCAAAATAAGGGGAAAGTAAATGAGATGTAAAAAATCAAAGAAACATGAAATAAAATAACATGAAAAATCTATGTTACCATCTATATCAAATATGAGCATGTAAAATGCAAGTGTATGTATCTCAAAACTTTTCCTGATGTTAACTCTCTTGAAATTTTTAAAGCTTCTTGATTTATCCCTCATGGTAAGGATGATAGATTAGTAAACCAATAAAATGAGGATGGGCATTTAAAAGTTCCAAAAAATTATGTATAAGAGCAAGGATGGGAATCTCAAGATGTCCCAAATGCCAAAATATGGGTAGTGTAAGGTGACCTGTTGTGTTTACTAAGAAGAGGATGGGCATAATAATAAGCCCTTTATTATGTGATGATATGTGGATGGGCATCACAAGATGTACCAACCTATGGGATATAGGTATATTATATCTAACCAAAAGATTGATAGACCTCATAATAATGCCAAAATCTATGTAAAGTAGTGTTACATCAATGAACATGGCATCTAAGGTAATGTCATGATATTTTGGGGGTGGGGGGTGAAATAAAATTATGATGTATTATATTGTCTAGGCCAATATAGTCTGATAAAGCATGAGTAAAATGAATTATATTGGACAAGTTAATACAATGTGATAAAATAAGGCAAATGGATTGTATCAACTAGGATGACATAGTCATCTGATAAAATAGGAATGAAAAGAATGGTGTTGGTTAGGTCAACACAACCTAATAAAAAAGAATGAAATTTATTATATTATTTTAGTGATATAATCTCATGAAAAAAATTTAACTATATTTTCATATGATGGGTCATGGAAGATCTAGTTGGTTTGAGGAGATATAATCATAATATCTCATTTTGGGTCATGGATGATGCATTCGACTATAGGTGAAAGAATTATATCAATGCATTTTGTGTCATAGATGATACAATTATCTAAGGTGAGTGAAACTGAACAATATTAGGATGGCTGATACTATTGGAAAAAAATTGATTTTAGTTTTGATTTGGGAGAGGTTGAATCATTTTAGTCATGAATATTCATATGGGCTAGAGGATAATAATCACCTATAATACATAATTTGGCAGGCATGTGAATTAAGTGTTATTCATGAATTGATGATTTGAAAAACAATATCTGAGGTTTAAATGACTCATCATTCTAGGTCCTTCTAAGGGTTGGGTATAAGGTGGATATACATCAAGAAAACAATGCTCAAAATTACTTGATTTGAAATTAGGATTGTTAAAGGTGGTAAAATCATAATAGGGATCACCAATGGGAACATACACTATCATGATAGGGTATTCATCTCAATAGAATCATCATCATATATGGGAAATTCATGATATTTATTTTGAATCATGTGGTAAGTGATGAATTTTGGACAACTAGGATCATGATATTCATCATTAGAAAGTAGATAATCAAAAGTATAAGCACTGGGATCTTCACCTTGGTAATAAATATTATCAAGGTAAAAAATTGGAATATTACCATGGATATATTTTCTAATGCTATAATTTTTTAAATTAGAAAACACATTTTTATTAATACAACAATATATAATACAATGTTAGTCATAAAAAAAATGGGTGGAAACATCACACCCCAAAAGTAAAGCCACCCCAAGCTAAACAATCCTCAGGAAGAGTAAAACTTACAAAAGTTCCAACCAAGGCCACATGAACCAAAGTTAAACTAATTCAAGTGCACTTCAACAAAAAAAAGGTAAATAAAAGCATAAACAAAAATAATCTCATTAAGTAATAATAGTGAACAAGGTGTTAGGTACAAGAGGAGAAGTTGGAGGATCCTATGAATTTCCTCCCCATCCCCCTTAAAGAAGGTATCCTCCTAAATAGGAAAATTATCCAAACCATATTTTTGTTTAGATTCATTATATCTAATAGGTGAAATGGAAATAACCAATTGATTAAATTTTTTCTACAAAGGGGCGACCCAACCTCTCCATCTATCACCATTTTTATTAGACCAATTACTTCATATATGGGGAAGGGAGTGATAGTGAAAGTGAGGAGAGGGGATCCCTTAGATGTGAGACCACCAAATGGAATAGCATTAATGTTTACACCCACACCCATGCCTTTGAGGGGGAGAAGGGTGGTGTGGGAGTTTAGAAGGGTCATCACTAATATAACACTAAATATTGACCTAATGGTCCAAGATAATTTGAATATGATGTAACTATAGTTGAACTTTACATTTTTGACTCTCGATATGGAGGGTAACATTAAAAATTACAATAGTTTTTTTAGTTTTAAAAAACTCCTTTCCATATCTTCATTATTAAAACATGTTTTATTTCTAGTTTTCCAAATCTAAAAAATAATTTTAGCATGAAAAATCTACCAAAAATATTACATCTTGCAAGAATCAAGATAAAGTTCCCCAAGAGAGATATTTTTCAAGTGAATAATTCATGCCAAAATGACTTGAAGAGGGTGTGAATCCATCTCCAAGTAGACTCAAGATGATGACAAAACCAAAAAAGTTTTCTTTATGGTGACAAGTAAGATAGATGGGGTTTGAGATCCCCATGTGTTTGACTTGGTTATCAATATCCAAACCCTAGTAAAAAATCCACAAAATAAAATGGGCTTGCTTAGGATCAATAATAGCTACCCAAATATTATCAAACATGTTATTGCTTGAAAAACATTCCCTAGCTCTTTGAATAATTAGGGAACCTAATTTTTTATCTTGTTTCCTACTCTAGCATGTGCTCATGATTCATTGGTCTTAGCACTAGAAGTGGACATGGTGGTATATCTTAGTTTACATGCTAAACTAATATTTGAAACCATCACCACTAGAAATACCATGTCTGTGTGAGTCAACTTTGTGTTTTATAATTATAATAAAAGTGGAGTTAGGACCTCCCAATTTACATTTGAATCTTATATCTCTTATCTCTCTCAGCTATCTTAGCCTAGTCCAAGGGGTTAGATTAACTTTTTTACCTTTTAGGCTCTAAAACCATATTCCATTGTGATGACCAATTCTAAATGGTAAATTTTTAGATATAACACTTGGCATCAAAATGGAGTTTTATTACACTTATACTCAATTCACATTCTTGCCTACCTATTCTCTTAGATCTTAGTCATCGCTTCAGGGGATAATTTTGAGTTTCATTCCTATTAGACCTCCAAAAATTATCTCATTATTTTTTTCTTGCTTGTGTGGATAAGTTTCATGTTTTACTATTTTATAAAAATTCCATTTTCATGGCACTTATCCTACTTGTGGGGCCTTGAGTGTAAGTATTCCCTAACTTGCTTAGCTCTCTTGGCTTGATCTAGGGGGTTAATTTGGTTTTTGTTCCATTTCAACCTCTAAAACTAAATCCATATTATTCAATGGGTCTGTGTAATAAAGTTTTATATTTTGTACTTTGCCCAAAAATGACTGCTAACCGTACTTATCGCACTTGTAGAATCTTAATAATCTAGTCAAAATATCATCATTTTCTTATATTAGGTCTATCTCTTTGAAATTATTGTCCCCTTATATTGATCTTGTGTTTTCCCCCATTTTGATCATCTTCAGTAATGTTTTATCATTGGATATTTAATCAAAATTATCATCAATGTTTTGATATATTTTTTCCAAGCTTGATATTAATCCCACATATTAATATTTTTGGCTTAGTTGGAATTTTATTGAATCCCTTATACCTAATCAAAATTAATAGTTTGAATAGATTTATAGGGAGTCTTTTATCTAATGTTAGTGTTAATCATGGAATATTTAACAAATAGGTCTAGAGGAGGCTTGTAGAATTAACATAGTTATAAATAAGTGTTTTTATCTACATGGGTCTAGAAGAGAGTCTTCAGGGTCATTGTAGTGCTTGATTTATACCCACTTAGGTCTATTGGTGGTTAATTTCACTTCTTCTAACATAGTTAAATGGATTATCCTGAGTAGGTCTTTATCCTTTTGTATTGTGTTAATATTTGAGTATACATTGCCTCCACATGGGTATTGTAAATTATATCCAACTTATAAGACTTTTTGTGTATGCATTAGCTGATGGGAAACCCATATGGATCTTGATAGGATTTTTTCACAATTGATTATTAGTGATACTTTATATCTAGTTTTATTTCCAAGTGGTAGATGTTGAGGGTGGTAATTCAATTAACTTTTTTAAAATAATAATGGTGGTGACCATCAAGATTATAATTGAATGTGCTTAGAGCCTTGTCGATTCAATAGTTGTCAATGATAAGATATTCAAAAGGTGGTTAAGGGGGGAGTCTTGACTAGGTTGGGATACTTACATCATATCTCTTTATTTATTTTGATTTAAAGCATGGTAGTTAGGGCCCTAGCCCTAACTTGGAACTCAGGGATCTTGAGCCCTCCCCATCCCCTTTTTATTTTGTGATTTTTTCCCCTTGAATCCCATAAAATGCTCTCAAGATTTTGGACCCTAGACTCATGACTATACATTCCAAGTAATTGCCCCTATACTTCTTTATAGGTATTGCCTTTAGGATTTTTCCCACTCAAATCCCCATCAAACATTGATCAGGAACTTAAACACTACATAAAATGTGGAGGCCTATGGGAATGAAATATAGTGTTAATTGGGGTTCCAAGACCTAATTACATCTTGGCCCCTTCTCTATTTAAAATATAAAAGCCTACCCAAAAAAATTATTGTTAACCAGGGGAATTTTAATAGTAGGTCTAAGGAGAAATATAAAGGGCCCATTAGTTCTATTCAAGGTTTCAAAACCCAATTAGAAATAGAGGGACAAAATTATAAAAGTAATGAACAGTAATGCGAAAATAAAAACTTGTCAAGCCTAAAAACTTGAGTAGGCCTAACTAGTGCATTTTTTGGCTTGTTTCATTTTTTAATGATATCTTGGGCATCTAATTTCATTTTGAGAAGCATTTGATTTTTTGGAAAGGTGGTTCCACCCTGGTCATCATAGTGGTCTTGTGTTTGTATGAATCTATCTAGTTTAAGATTATTTTTCATTTGAATGACCTGAAATACTATTCAAGTTAGTTAAATGTGTTTTTTCACTTGTTTTTGGTCTCTTTTTTCAAGTGAATAGTGAAGTGATGGGAATGGAGAGAAGAAAAGGTAGCTAAGAGAATTCATGGTAGTTGTTGGAAGTTTTTGGATGGAAAGTTATTAAGCTCCGATGTATAAGGGTTGGCTATTTTTATTCTAATAAAGAGATTTTGGCTAACAAGATTTTAATTTTATGAAAATTTCTTTTATTTTCTCTTCCTCAACTCCTCCCCTATCATTATGCTAACAAAATTTTGGTAGATCAATTGTAGTAAACTTGGATTCAATTATCAAATGATGGATTCATGATTAATACTAATATTTAGATATTATATGTAAAAAATGAGGAAAAAATTCTAGAAGCCATAACTTTTTATTCGAAGCTATATTTGAACTCTCCTTCATGCCAAAACAACCATCTCAAAAAGATCGATGCATCCATATCTAGTTATGGAAATTTTAGATATTTTTTATAGGCTATATGTGACCATTTAAGGGTCCAAAAATGCATTTAAATATTTTTTTAGGTTTTTTTTTTTTTTTTTTTAGAAATTGTATGTTTTTACAACTAGACATGAAATTTAATTGAAATTCATCTAATAGGTTTTAGTGTTTATTTAATATTTTTAGAGTTAAGAGCACTTACATGTAAAAATTACTAAAAATAGCAGGTCAAGTTCTTTTATTTTTTAGAGTTATAAATTTTGCATGTCAACTCTAATTATGAGTTGAGGCTTAGCTATACATGGTTTGTAATTATTTCATTTATTCAATAGGATCAATACAAAGTATTTTTTTAGAAGGATTATGCCTATTGGATATTTTTGCCTTGATAGTATTTGGGTTCATTACCCTTGGATGGCCATTATATATATATATATATATATATATATATATATATATATATATATATATATATATATATATATATATATATATATATATATATATATATATATATATATATATATATATATATATATATATATAACCAACCCTTATACAATGAAGCTCAATATATATATATATATATATATATATATATATATATATATATATATATATATATATATATATATATATATATATATATATATATATGTTGAGCTTCATTGTATAAGGGTTGGTTATTTTTCTTCCCTTAAAGAGATTTTGGCCATTCAACTTTTCATTTTATATAATTTTATAAAATTTTCTCTCCCTCAACTCTTCCCCTATCATTATACTGGTAAAATTTTGGGAGATCATTGTAGTAAACTTAGATTCAATTATCAAATGATGGATTCATTTTTCATTTGAAAAAATAAAGTTAGTAGGTTTTATAAGGACTTGTAACCTCAGTTTAAATAAAAGTAAAATAAAATTTACTAATCACCAAGGGCTGAGAAACAATAGGTGAATACTAGTGTAGAAGAAAAAATAGAAAAAATAAATTGCTTAGGTAAGATAACATCCTCTATGAGTGCCTTAATTCATCCTTATCCTCCACCTTCTCCATCAACCTATTCCTAGTTATCTTTGCCTGAGTCTCATTACTCAGTCTTTCCATGACATCCTTAGGCATAATCATTCTTAGCTTCTTATAAGTTAGCTCCTTCTTCGATGACTTTTTGAGGAGGTTTTGAAAGAGGTTTTTGGAGTATGGACCTCTATCGACCCAACATCCTATTTGTTTAGTAGGAACCTTATCCCCAATGTGTTCTAAAAGGGTTTATAACATTTTGGTGGCTTCCCTATTTATGGAGTTCCACTCCTTTATCAAGTTGGCTAGACTATGTCTAACTTCATGAAGTTTACTATTAAAACCCTCCAACTATCTTTTTTTCTTCTTGATTGACTCAAACAAGGGAGGTTTTCCATTTTAGAAGATTTTAAAAAATTCCCTTCCTCAAAAATAATGGGATTTGGTTTTTTTACTATAAGATAAAGAGGGATTTCCCCTATGGTGCTATTGAAAAATGGGCTTTTGGGGGAAGGGATAGGTAGAGGATGGTGATATTATGTGGTTGCATCTTCCTTGGGGGAGTCCTCTTCCACTAAAGACCCTTCTAGTAGGACATATTTCTTGTGCAAGGTATCTCCATACTTGACAAGTAATAAAATAAGTCATTGATGGATAATAGCATTTGCTTCATTGATTTGAAAGGTGAGGGTTGTGATTTCAATATACTTTAGCAAGTAGTAGGGAAAAATATTTTTAAAACCTTTAAACTAGTTAAGAATCAGAAAGTGGTGTGAGAAGATGAGAGTAAACTTACCTTCCAAAATAAGGTATTTCATGATTTTCAAACACACCTCTGGATAGTACCTTATGTCGATTCATGGGAATCCCTTATTATCAATTTTTAAGGTATCATTTGTCTTGAATAATATATGCATTAGATCCATCTTATTTTATTGGTATTTAAAAGCTTTAGACCCCCTATAGGAATTTCAAATTATCTTACTAATCAGTTCCTTAGTAACAGAGATTTTAATATCCCTTATATCCATAATTATTTTATTCCATGATGATTAATACTAAGATTTAGAGATTGTTTACTTACATTTGTGCATGTATATGGTTGTGGTTATATTTTATTTATCTAATTATCCTTTAGGAGTTCATTGTCTTTGGATTGGATTGTACATAAACTGATTGATCTAATAGTTAGTTTATTCAATTCACATGATCATGATTTTGATTTTTCCATCATTATTGTAGGGTTTTTATTTATATTTTTGCCTCATTTTATATTTTAATGGTTTTTAGATGTAGGTTTTGAAATCAATGAATACGTAAATGAATAAATTAATACCCACTTTATTTTCTCCATTATATTATTGCATTGTTGAAACTTAAATGACTCGAATGAATGAATCCCAAATTAATTAGAAACACACAAATTATTCAAAACCCTAAACAATGATTTGAAATTTAATATTAATATATGTTAGAATGAATATTTAAATATATAAATGATGTTTCCTTTATCCATTGTCAATACTATACTAGCATATATTTAATCAATAAAATGAATAAATTTAAAAATTAGCCGTAAACACATTAAATGAAACCTTATACTAGCTAATTTCACTTTTGGGTAAGTTTTAAATACTCATTTGTCATTTTATTCCTTAAAATATAATTGTTTATTAAATGAATGAATGTAAACCCTATCCATTTCCAACATGACATGAAACCCAATTTGAAATAAAAAAAATAAACTTACCTTATTTTACATTGTTCTAGTACCCCAAATCCATTGAAACACATGTTTGTAATTTAGGATTAGAAAAATAAGCAAAGGCCCCTTGAACGGAATGGTCACAATGAGCCACTAAGTGAAGATCATTATGCGTAGACCATATAGGAAAAACCTTTAGGGAGATTAACCAAAATCCCCTTTCAAGAGAGTTGAGTTGTGAGAGGATCTTAGAATGTTGTCAGAATGCATGTCAAGAGAATTGGTGATAAAATGAGGTCCTATCAACATGAATTCATCCTTGAACCTAAAACTATAATTATAGTGTAAATTTTAAAATTTGAAAAATTAGGAGTATTTTCCACACTCGATTAGTCTAAAAAATAAGCTTTAATTTATATGGATACCCAGAAGATCAAAATCCTTAGGGGATGATTTTGAGTTGTTAAAACTCATCAAACATTGAAAATTGAGGGAAAACCAAAGACACAACAAATTTAATTAGCTAGTATCTCACCTACTACTATAAATCCATTTATCAACCCCTTTGTTACCCTTGAAACCCCACCAATGGTGATTAATATGTCTTGTTATGGTGGAGGTGTATGCCTTGTGAATGTCCTATGGATTTCCCATGATTTAAATAAGAATATAGATAAATTCTACCTAAAATAAACACCTAATGGGATTCAAATAGCTAAGGATTATATTCAAGCATTCAAGGATACCTTGATCAAAATGAAAATATAGCATGAGGATGTAGATTTATACCTATTTCCTTACTACTTGGGTGAGGTTTATTATGCATGGTATATTTGAATATAAAATGCATATATCACGTCTTGGAATGATCTTGAAACCATTTTTATCAACCACTTCTGACTACCCATTGATTTAGTTATCCTATATCATCACTTTGTATCTAGCCATAGGGAACCATATGAACCTATGAGTGTTTTTATTACACACTTTCAAAAGCTCTAATAGACAATAAAATAACCTTATGCTCAAACAAAAATGGCTACCATACAAACATACATGAGGGATTTAGACTTAATGACATCCATGTTCCTCATAAGAACTATGATGGCCCTCTTATCCTTGTCCCAAGTGTGACAAAAGGTTTTAAAAATTGAATAAAAAATGGTTCCACAAGGTTACAAAATGGGTCCTTTGACTTCATTAGGTTAATTAGTGCTTATAATTAGGTCTCAATGATCAATCATGCTCTTTAATATGGTACACTATTGATGAATTTAATTATGGGTACCTTGTTTGAAATCTTAAACATGGTCTACAATTAAAAACCCATAAAATACATTCTTAGTGGGTGGCCTTATATGTCCCCCAACCATGTTTTACCTCAACCAAACAATCAACAACTCATCCCTATTTCATACAACACTATTGTCATGCCTAAAAATAGTATTTGTGCCACTTCTACTAGCAATCAATGGTTATCCCATCATTTGTAAACACTCATACACCTACTAAAAATGATCCTAATTAAACACATTCTATTATCCATACACTTGTAAATGATAGTGCACATGTGGTTGATCTATAAACTGGTAGATTTTCTTACTCTAAAATTTTTACTTATTGGATCCTTATAGGAGGATTAGTTTTAATGCTAAAATTCAACTCTAGAAATATAACCAACTAAAAATAATGCAATACAAGTAATAATGAACACTACACACAAGTTGATAATAGAGTTAGACAAATGCCTACATCTCCAAGTTCTCTAAATGATGAACTAATTTATTATAAAAAACCATTTACAAGTACAAATTTAAAACTTATAAAACTATAATGAATCTACCACAAAATAAAGAGCTAATCAGTCCTATAAAGACCTAGACTAGCCTTGGAAGGCTTGCATAGTGTTCTAGCATGACCTCCCTACTTCACACCTTCTTATTGACTTCTCCTCTAGTGCACGGCCTCTAAGAACCTCTACATAGAGCTAATTTGAAATAGGCATCAGTCATTAGCTACATAAAATGATCTTCCTCTATAACCTCCATGTATTACTAACTCCTCTAATAGATTTATTATTACAATACTCATCTTAATAACACCCTATGAATAATACAAAATTAGAGATTCCATAGTCTTGTACAATGCTCCTCCACCTTGTAATGAAAGAGTTGCAATGCAAGTGAGAGCTTGATTCTCAAATAATTTTAATGTAAGTGAGATCTTGGAGTACTCTTGAAATTATATTGTAATGACTTTAAAAATGAGGTTCATTGGTTTATATAGTTTTTCAAAACCCACCAATTATGGATTTCTTCATTATCCATCCCCATGTATAAGCCTTTATTTAAGCTTCTTAGCCTTATCTCCCAAAATGGGGTGTGGAAAGTTGATGAGGGTTAATGGGTCAAACCACCCTTAATATCTTTCTCTTTTGATAAACCTCCCATGTATTTATATGGAAGATATCCTAATTTATATGGGAAATATCCCACATTTGTGGGGAAAGAGATATTCATGGAGTTAATCCCATTTGTCAAGCCTTAGGAAGTGGGATTTTTCTAAAATATTGGATAATGTTTTGGAGATATTTTAGACACCCTAAATTTGAGGATTTAATTTGTCCATGTGTTAAGAATCTATTGGACCATGTGCATGCCCAATCACCATACCTACACATTTTTTCTCTGTTGCTTGAAAACTTTAACAGGGCATAACTTCTACATACAAACTCAAAATTGGTCCATTCAAAATACATTGGAAATATTGTGATGAGTTATACACCATGTAAATGGTTCAAAAACATTCCAAGACCATCAATTTTTATAGCTTGACTATCTTTGACTACTTATTGACTAAACTTTGACCAATGATAACTAGAGCATATGATGTCCCTTTTTGTATTCTAATAGTTATCAAAAATATCTTGATGAGTTCTATATAATGGACCACATTTAACAAAAACTAGGGAACACTTAAAAACATCCTCTAGATCATGCCTCCCCACTAAAAAGTCTTTTGTTTCACCAAAATATGAAACATTCATTTTATCAGTACTCGATTTGGTTATTTCTAATGTCTCATCGAGATCTTTATAATGGAATTTTTGGCCTCTGAAAATACTATTCTGATATGGGTAGGCTACACCATTCCTTTCTTATGGAAAATTATCAATTCATGGTAAACATAACATCACACAAAATGATCAATTTGAAAAAGACATCTCAATATCAAAGGGATAAGTGTCTGACTGATTTGGTGATCTGACAGTCACTAGCCTATCCCATATAACATGTGGATAGCAAAATTTATTTGTCACTAGTTTTATTCCCACAATAGTAAACTACCTATAATTTTAACATATCACATGGTATAACTATAGATAAAATACTACCCATGTGTGGGTCTTGAACTGCATCCTATACATTCTATCATTAGATGCAATTTCATAAAAATAGCTACTTTAATTGCAAGTATCAAGTAGGTACACTAAACATATCCTAAATAACTTATGTATATTGTTGTATCAAATTTACAATGGATTTGATTAGAATGTGATTAAAACCAAGTATGATAAAACTATCACAAGATTATCCTCATCTAGTTACTCCAAAAATATTCAAAGCTAAAATATTGGCTAATTTTCCTTTCATCAATCATCAAAAGTCCCAAAGATGCTTTGAAAACTTTGCATGCTAATCTATAATTCAAGCTATGCAAACATAAAACCAAGGAACTTTTTACCAAACTATTTTATTATATTATCCCATTTAGGTGGTTTTATTTCCTCAGTAAATACTTGGGTTGACTCATCAACTAGTGGTGGATTAAGAATTTCATTTACATTTGCAAAATTAATATACTCAATCTTCATCTTATTGTTTTGAGATGGATGAAGTCTCCAGCACTTTTTAATCTGATTCCCATTCACATGACAATGAGAAAAAAATTTCCCCTTGGACTCCTTCTTGGATGAGGAATCACATTTTCCATTTCTCACCTCTGAATGATGAGATTGGTCTTTAACACCTGCCTTATTTTTGATGAAAGGCATTAACTTCTTCAATAATGACCTTCTCTTATAAAAACTAGCAATATAATGGTTACTTACCCCACAAAAAGTGCAAGGAAAATCATGCCATATTTTTTTTATATCATAGCCATATTTTTTACATTAAAATAAAGGATTAGATTTTTCATAATTTACCCAATTTGTTCTAGTACTATGGTAAGTGTAAGAATAAGGAGGTGGAATTTCATTACCTATTCTGGTCATTTATTTATACCTTTCATCATCCTAAAATGATGAATTGTTCCTCTACATGGAGGAATTATATTATACTAGTGGTGTAAGAATTTGGATATTGAAAGCTTGTCTTCCTTCAATGGATTTGGAACTCTCTCCAATTTATATTCACTCAATAGCATAACCCAAACCTACAAAACAAAGACAATCCTCAACCTGTATTGGCTTATTAATACCTTAGCTATTCTTTCCAAGACCTATTCCATCTAAAACCATTTTAAACAATAGTTTTAATCTAATACCTCCAGTGTGTTTCTCAAAATTACCAAAAACTACATCATAAATTGACTTGGAGGAAGTGTTACATGGTGAACTTATAGTAAAATTTTCCATCATGGTCTTTGCATCTGTGGTGGGAGATAACTCTTTCTATTCACTACTCTAAAAATATTCCAAGAGCTCATCCTTGGTTTTCAAATCAAATTTCAAGCATTTAACCTCCTCTTCTAATGAGTGAAACTTGTATCTCAAGAAAGTATTCTTATATTAGATCTACCAATTGAATGCTTCAAGCTCTTCAAGCCTTTCACACTTCAAGGCTTTTCCCATGGTTTATTATTCCTAAAAATAACAACTACAAACTCCACTAGAAGATTAAACAAGTCTAAAATGTTTGAAAGTAATTGAAACTGATATTAATATGCTACACAATTAGAAGCAAATCTTGCATTTGAACTACTTTGATACCAAAATGATTCATAAATAGGTAGATTTTCTTACTCTAAATTTTTTACTTATTTTATCCTTATATGTGGATTAGTTTTAATGCCAAAATTCAACTTCAAAAATATAATCAATTGAAAAGAATGCAATGCAAGTAATAATGAATACTACACACAAGTTGATAATAGAGTTTGGCAATGCCTACATTTCTAGGTTCTCTAAAGGACTAACTGATTCATTATAAAAATCTGTTTTCAAGTATAAATTTTAAACTTCAAAAACTATAATGAATTCATCATGAAATCAAGTTCCAATTAGTCATGTAGAGACCTAGACTAGTCTTGGAAGGCTTGCACAATGTTCCATCATGGCATCCCTACTTAACACCTTCCTACTAACTTCTCCTCTGCTACATGGCCTCCCTAATTCACACCTTCCTACTTACTTCTCCTCTAATACATAGCCTCCAACAGACTCTAAAAAAATATAAGTCAAAATAGGCATCATTCATTGGATCCATAAAATGATCCTCCTTTATGGCATCCAAGTAGTGCTAACTCCTCCAATATATCTATTATTACAATACTCAGCTTGATAACACCCTATGAATAATAGAGAATTGGATCCTTTTTAGTCCCGTATAATGCTCCTCCACCTTGGAATTAAAGACTTGCAATACAAGTGAGAGAATTATTCTCAAATACTTGTAATGTAAGTGAGATATTGTAGTTTTCTTTGAATTCTCTTGGAATGAGTTTAAAAATTAGGTTCCTGGGTTTATATAGTTTTTCAAAACCCACCAATTATGGATTTATTCATTATCCATCCCCATATACAAGCCTTTATTTAAGATTCTTAGCCTTATCTCCCAAAATGGGGCATGTTAAGTTGATGAGGGTAAATGAGTTGAACCAACCTTCATATCTTTCTCTTTCGATAAACCTCCAATGCATTTCTATGGGAGAAATCCCAGTTTATATGGGAAATATCCCACATTTGTGGGAAAGAGATATTCATGGAGTTAATCCCATTTATTAAGCCTTAGGAAGTGAAATTTGTCTAAAATTTTAGAGAATATTTTGGATTTATTTTGGACACTCCAAATTTGAGGATTTCATTGGCCCATGTGTCAAGATTGTATTGGACCATGTGCATGTCCAATCATCATACCTACACATTTTTTCCCTATTGACTGAAAACTTTAATAGGCCATAACTTATACATCTGAACTTGGAATTGGTCCATTCAAAATGCTTTGAAAATCTTGTGATGTATTTTATAAATTGTAAATGGTTTAGGAACATTCCAAGATGATCAATTTTTATAGTTTGACTATATTTGACCATATATTGACCAAACTTTAACCAATGATAATTGGAGCATATGATTCCATTTTTTGCATTCTAATAGTTGACAAAAATCTCTTGATGAGCTCTACATAATATAACACATTTAAATAAAACAAAGGAACATCTGATAATATCCTTTGAATTAGTGGCTAATCCACAATAATAAGTAGGAAACCCATAAAATGTTGATGCGAAGTTAAAATTATCTAATTTACAATAGATGATCCAAAGGTTGAAAATGACATGGTTAATTTTAGTAGAAAAGTGCCACCAAATAGAAATGAAAATGCAAATAACCCACCATCAAGCATAAATTTCAACTTATAATGAACCAATAGATAATGAAACACAAGACCAAATAATGAAGGTGTACCTAGCCCATTAGACAATAATAACAATGCTTACAATATGGTGAACTTATTTTAGTTAGTGTTTCCAACTTAATATAAGATACATAATACAAATTACCACACTGAAACTAATTTGTGTATAGTTCATCTATGCCTCAAACATCTTCCATACGGACATGGATAACTTAAAACTAGTCCTTGTACTTGATAACAACTTTAATCAAGGTGGAGGTAACCCTATAATAATGCTAGTCTTGGAGACTTATGAGTTTCCATTTGAGAGTGAAAATTATCCATAAAAAAACTTTGTTGAGGTCCATGCATTTAATTAATTTCAAAGGGTAAATAGTTAATATTTAAGGAGTAAGCTTCAAAATCCATTGACTACATCTACTCCTAAAAACACTCAATTTTTACTTGATGATAACTTGAGTAATAATCTGATTCCAACTATGGGACCTATAATGTATTATAATCAAAAGAACAAATCTACTCCAAAAATTGATAAACTAGTATAACCAAATAAACATAAATACAATATTATAGATGAATTGAATAAAAATAAGGCTAATGTCATAATGTTTGACTTGATCCAAATCTCTGATCAAAAGTGCATGTTACTAGAACAATTATCTAATCCTAAAGGGAAAGAAACTAATAGAACATTTTATGTCCATGTGTCAATTTATAAAGAGAAAAATCAAATACCACATTTTATCCTAATAATACATATTTTTGGAAATAACTTACACAAATCTGCTAGTAGTTGGATTTGACACCTACCAAATCAAATTTGAAGGTGGTTTAGTTGGAAAAATTAGAGGTTAGGGTAGTTGGATACTTAAATCACATCCATATGTAGTTAGCCTCTGATATAAAGGTATAATGGTTCATTGATATTAAGGTAGTGGATATAATTGATGCCTAAAATATGTTCTTTAGCAAGGATTAGTTTAGGACATTGAACGGTTATATGGAAACCAAATTTTCCCAGATATGGCTCCCATAAGAGCTATATATCACCAAATTGTAATTGAACATAAGACCAAGATGACTCACATAATAATATAATAGACAAAATTAATGAAATATTGTTCTTAGAGTCAAATCTCAAGGTGTATTCACTTGAAAAATAAGCATAAGCATATAATATGTTATCTATAAATATGTTATACATACAATAAAGTTTATAAATATAATAATTATACCACCTATATGAGGATTATTTTCTCTTTGCACCTAAAATAAAATCATTTCCTAGTGTTTTGAGAAGGTGAAATCAAATTACCTATGTAAAAACTAAGGCTATCAATAGTTATTGTCAACATTGGGTACAATAGATTCATGAATTAGCAAGGTTAATAATATTTTTCCAAGTGAAGTTAAGGGGTTTGTGAAATCTCATGATGAGAAAAAAATAATTTTTGACAACCATATACTCCTTCCATTGAGGACATGCCTATAAGGTTCTAATTAGTTAAGAATTAAGATATGTGCCTACTAGGTGTTGATAAAATCAAATGAGAAATCGATGTTGTAGTAACATCAACTCATTAGAATCTAAAGTATACAGCTAAAAATCACCTCTGGATATTTTGAAATTTCATGGTTACAAATCCAAGAGTGGGTGTGGTACTAGTGTATAAATTATAAAAACTTGAGGGAAATAATACTTATCTTTATTTTTCCTATAATTTAGTTGCACAAACAACATAACTTAGTATAAGTAACTATTTCATGGTCTCTTGTCTACACTAAATAACCTCAAAGTAATTGGTGATTTTGAAATGGTGGTTAAACAAGTTAGAATTCATTACTCTTGTGATGATAAGTGTTTATATAAGTACCATAGTTTAATGTGTGATTTGATAGAGGATTTTAATGCATTCAATATTTTGACTCTACTTCATAGAAATATTAACATGATAAATGCATTGGATACAGATGATAGTACTCTTGAACTTATATTTATTATAGGTTGAGAAAGTTTTCTATGGATTTATTATCCACTCCTTTCATTCTAGATAATATCCAAAACATACATGTGTTCAATTATGATCAACATGCCATCAAATTCATCACTAACACCAATGTATTTGAATCACATATCATAAATGAAGATAACAAAGAATAATTTTAGATAAATGATGAAGGGGTCATCAAATTGAATACCAAAAGTATACATAAGGTAATCATATCATTATAATTACTATTTGATAGGGAATACCATGGTGAGAAAGAGAAATCAGCCCCCACCAAAGGTATGTTGCACCAGGATTACAACCTCATCAATGCTAATGAGTCAAAGATCATGCTTCTATCCATAACATGCATTGAAGAATAAAAATATATATTTTTTAATCCTTAAATGATTTTGAATATGTTATTTCATGGATTTTTGACGATATAAAATTGTTTAATACATCCATTCTCATGCATACCATTCCTCTCAAGCCAAGGGTCAAGCCATTTCACAAAGGTAAACACTAGTCAATCCATTATTAGAACCATTAGTATTTTAAAAAGTTTATAAATTACTCTAATCATGAATAATTTTTCCTATTATGAACTATATTTGGGTGGCCAATTTGGTGCCTATAAAGAATAAAAATAGAGAGATAAGGTTGTGTATTGACATCCTCAACTTTAATAAGGCTTCAAAGAAGGATAATTACTTATTTCCTTCACTAGATGAAGTTATATAGATAGTAAATGAATCAAAAATTATGTCATTCCTATATGGGTACTCAGGATATAACTAGGTAGTGATCAACTATGAATACCATATTAAGATAGAAGTTACATGTAAGTGAGTAACATTTGCATACAATATGATGCCATTCAACCTAATCAACATGAGTGATACCTTTCACTATGCCATGCATATTTCATTTAAGGATCTTACTATAAAATGAATCATAATATACATGGATGATTTAGCTATATTTTCAAAAATATAAAATACCATATGAAAGAATTGAGAGGAGTCCTAAAGAGATGTAGAGATCATAGAATCTCTTTAAACCTAAAGAATTGCATTTTGAGAGTAACAAAGGGTAAGTTGCATGGCCATATCATCTCAGAAAGGGGAATATCTATAGATCTTAAAAGGATAGAGAAAATACTTAAAATTTAGTTTCTTGGTAGTATAAAAATGTTGAAGTCCTTTGACAAGATCAACTTCCTTAGGAAGTTCATCTCTAGCTTTGAAAAGATAGCCTAGACATTGAATAACATGTTGAGTAAGGATGAAAATATTGAATGGATAGTTTAAGAACAAGCATATTTTAAGAAAATCAAGAAATCAATTGTAAATAAACCAATGCTAATCAATCATGATTATACGAATCCCTTAGATATCTACTCATTTACCTTAGAACACTCTAGTGTAGTTGTTTTAACATAGAGGGAAGAATGTGGAAATGAGAGACATGTCTCATTCATGAGATATCCACTCCACAACACTAAACTAAGACATTTAATGATTGAAAAAAAATCATTTACCTTGATCAAATATATCAATAAGTTTTGACACTATACTTTTCATATCAAGGTGTTTGTAATTGTGTTTGACCCAATGGTACAAGTTATTTTAACACAAAAAAAACTAGGTAAATGAAGGGGAAAGTGGATGACTACTATCCAATATTTTAACCTAGAGTTATAGCTAATGAATGTCATAAAATTTCAAGGACTCATTAAATCCATAGATGAAGTGTACCCACATATAATATACTAGTAATACATAGTGTGGGATATCACTAATGATGACTTCTACCAAGATGTAGTATTTTATTTATTGAATAATGAATGTAAATGTCACTTGAATTAAACATAGAGGAGAGACTTACACCTCAAAAGTAAAAAATTCATGATCAAACCAAGAATTATATTCAAAATAAATCATAAAGGCATATATCAAAGATGCATGAACAAGTAAGAATCAATTATAGTACTCAGTAATTTTCATGGAAAATATAAATTGGTCATGGATCAAGGAGTGTTAAATCTCATCATAAACTTAGGGCATGGTATTACTAGACACATGTTTTCAAATATTCACATTATCACATTAGGATCTTCCATACCTACCAAGTTACTAAAATTAGAGAGAGTACATGTGCCATGCTAATGTAGCTGGTCATTAGGATCTAGCCATTTGTAAAGTGTATATTGGACTTTGTTGGTTCCATCAATGATAATTCATAAATAAGACAAAATTTCATCCTTAAAAAAACTATTTATTGCACCTATTGGTGTATATATGGAATCCAAAGTTAGATCAATAATTAGTCAAGGAAACCCAAGAAATTCATAAAGAACATAACTAACTAAGCCAACTTCTTCAATAGGGTTTTGCAAATGAACAATAAGAGCTATTGAAAGAAGTAATATACATCAAACCTTCCCAAGATCATCCCACCTCTGAATTCAGCTCAAAACATTATTTTCCCCTTTATTTGGTGTTCATGTCTTTAGTAATGATGAGTGTCTTACTCCTCCATCGTCTCAAGTACACCAATGAAACTAAGATCATGATATTCATCAAATGTATGCCTATAGTGAGGCTATCCTATTGAAAGTTAAGCATAATAACATTACACAAAATATGACTTATAGAGATAATTCTAAATAATAATTTTAAACCAAAAGATATAAAAAAAAGATGAGTGAGAGGTCTCCTATTTATATCTTTTTGAATTTGATCAGAATCAACAATGACCATCCATCTTAAGATCAAGATATGTGGTCATAAATTAATTCAATTTTAGACACTTAAATCATAAATACCCTCATCAATATTTGGAATTAAGGGGCATTGAAGAGGCATTAGAATCATTAAACCTAATATTTATTGCATTTATGGGTTATGGATAGCACACCACAAATGATGTTACCTGATGATGCAAATATTAAAAATCAATTTCTAATTAAAAGATATTCAATAAATTATATGGATTTTCCACTTAATCTCTTAATTTGGATTAATTTTCCTAAGTGAGATTAATTAAATTTTGTGTAATTTTTTGGAAATTGGTTGCCCACTTAATCAAATTGGTCAAAATGTCAAGTTACTAGGGCATAATTTGACCGGAGTATAATTAGAAGAAGGTATCAGTTACGTATAGTCTAATATCCTATTTTGGACATTATCAACATGAAATAACACATGAATGTATCATATGCTTTTAAATTAGAAGAATTTAGTGGTTCAAAGTGTCAAATTATATTGTTGACATTTTGACTTGAAATGATTTGAGAAAAGTTAATAATCACATAAAATGTGTTGCCCCATTGAGGAATATATTATCCTAAATCAACACTTGTAATGACAAGCTCAAACCATTTAAAAAGTATAAGTGATTTTCACCTAAATTATGTATTTTCACAATTTTTATAGTAAGATTGACAATATCAACATAATGGTGTTAGGAATTAGATGTCTACATTTCTTCGCTATTTGAGAAGGAATGGAGAGAAATTCATGTGAAGAAACATATTTTAAAAGAAAATATTTTTCATGAAGAAGTTGGAAGGAAATGAAACATGATTCCTACTCGAGAGGACATACAAGGATGAAATATAAGGATATACTCTTGAAAAAAAAGAAAAAGAGTGAAAGTGGGAAATTAACCCATGGATGATATTAAATCCATATAGAGCTAATGATTGTACACATTAATTCTCAATGAAAAAAATATAATTATAATATAATGGGCTTGAAAGGTAGGGGGAAGTGTAAAGGATATAATCCAAAATAATAAGAAACACACTTTGATACACCCAAAGCTAGAGTGAAAGATTCTTACTTAGGGAATGATCAATCCTAATATAAGTTTCACACATTAAAATTGTCAAATGAGGGTAAAATTCCATATATCTTGGAATTATAATAAATAGGAGAGTGAGGTTCTATAGAAAATAAATAATAATGTGTCTCAATATATCATATTTTATTGGTTGATAAAGCAATGTTGTCCTAGTAGGGCTAATTTTGATCACTAATAATTAATTGTGCCCCAACAGGGCTGATTTGATTTTTTAATTGGTCTAAATGTTATGCCCATGTAGGGAAAAATAGAATTCATAGCTCAAGGATATAAAATATTACATAGATTAAATATGATTGGGTGTACACATATATGTGATCATCTAATAACTAAAGAAGCCACCAAAAGATAGGTATATAAGGATGCCTAAAGTGATGAAAGAGATTAATAGAATAATAAAAGGTGGTCGAGCTGACTTGAGATACATCATGTATCCAAGTTATACCTACATAGTCTAGATGGACCTCAATCTAATTTAGTTCTCCCATAAGTGGGAGAAAATGGAATGAGAAATGAAGAACATAAGAAAAATAGACCAATGTTCAATTAGACTCATAATGTATGTTAAGAGATGCATGTATTGCATAGAGTCTAGTGTGTAAGCCATTTGGTGTTTAGTTTCATTGGTTCACTTGAGTGTTTATCTTCAGAATTGCATTGACTTTAAGTCTTGTACCCAAATCACTTGGTGCTTAATATAGAAAAAGTGAGATTATGCATCATAAGTATGAGTAACTTATAATGACATTATATTTCAATTGCGATGAGTCAATCTAAATGTGAATACTTATAACTAAGGATAATGATAATAAATATCAATACCAAAGTTATAACTATTTGCATTTAAACAACAAAAACTAAAAACAAAGATAAAAACAAAACATAAATCAAAGTAACTTAAAATCAAGATATGAATAATCAGGATGTAAGTAGTAAAAAGAATGTATAAAAGAAAAGTAAGAACAACTTAACAAACAACATGAAATAAAGATATGAATAATCAAGATCCATGTGTATTAATAATGATTTCTTGAAAAACCAAATAAATAAAGAGGTAAATAAATAACACAAGAGTCCAAAAGAACAAAAATCAAACAAACACACACCAAACAAGAGTTAGACACAATGTTAGTGAAAATAGAAAGCAATTGTTCATGTACTGGAAATAGAGGCATTATTTTATACAAAAATGTAATAATAACAAATAAAACAAAGTTTACTCTAAGTGATAGGGAAACAAAAAGACAAAAAAATGGTGGGAAAAGAAGAAAACGAAGGGGTGGTCGAGCTAATTTTAAATGTATGAGACAAGTGGATGCTCCATGGATGTGAGGTCCAACATGAACTTCAAGAAAAATGTAATTCTCCCAAGAAATGGGATATAATAAAAGTTATGATAACAAAATATGATTGATTTTGTATAGGAAATAAGGAAAATGGGATCACAAGATGGTGATATTTTTCAAATGAGTGCCTAAAAAATGGCAAGAGAATGGAGATCAAAATAAAAAAAAGTGAAAGATAATGTTTTTGTTTATTTTATCAATAATTTTTTATTGTTTTTATGTTTTTTGGATAAGCAAAAGAAATGAAATATTAACAAAATTTTGAAGGAACTATCTAGCTGAGGAGATGCACATCCATAGGCAAGAGTTCAAATAATAGCTAAAATTGGCTGCAATGACCCATACTCCAAAATCAATGAGAGAAAGAATCCTACCAAGGTAATAATACCTATCAAACATCAACAAAATAATAATAAAATAGTATGAATTTCTAGATAAATATGAAGAACCATTCAATAGACAAAAACCATGAGTTGATGTATCCATTCTCACTTATTTGTAAGAAGAAACTATAAAATAATGTCTAAGATAAACTACTTTGTAAAACTCACATTGAATGTGTCTAGAATTCCTATGAGTCATAATCAAGATCATAATTGGTCAAAGGATAGAACGGTCCAAGATAAGATAAATAATATGGTTCTAAATAGAATCATCAAGAATGAACAGGGTCCAAAAGAGGATGGTCTAGGGTGGGATAAAATAATTCAAGATGGAATATAAATGCTCGAAAGTATTAATGATCCAAAGCTTCAACTATCCAAATTCATAAAAGAATATGGTTCTTTTAATAATGGTCTAGAGTAGGTAAAAACATAATGAATGTGGTCCAAAAGAGGATGTTCTAAGAAATAAAAGTGGGATAAAATGACTATAGCACAAGTTTCCCCCAAGTAAGGGGTCTTGTAGACAATGGTTCAAAAAGTTATCAAGCATATAAACACTTGATATGCAAAATATTCATGGGCTATAGAAGTTCTTCACCATTTGGAATGGCTAACTAGTATGCCCCTGATCCATAACATTTTATGATCACATATGGGCCAATACAATTGGGTTGGAACTTACCCTTTTTCTTGGGTTCAACATTTGTGTTCTTCTGGTTCTCTTTCAAGACTAAATCAACAATTTCAAACTCTCAAGGGAGAATGCATTTATTTTAGCTTATTCATAATCTATTATAATAAGATTACAAGCTATCTAGGGCAACTAAATATTTTTCATTGAGGAGTTCTAGTTATTACAACTTAAAAACTTAATACTCTTTATCATCTTCAATATTCTCCAAAAATACTTGAAATGAAGGCTTGATCTTAATTGGGATAATAGATTTTATGCCATAAATAAGGGAGTATGAAGTGGATACTATTGAGGTTTTATGATTCGTATGATAGTCCCAAAGGGTTATAAATATTTTCAAGTGCCAATTACATCTAACATCATTGATAATATTATTTAGTATGGCAACAATGGTCTTGTTTGATGCCTTAGCTTGTTTGTTGCCTTACAGGTTGTATGGTGTGGATTTATTATACTTGATTTTGAAATTTTCACAAAGTTATTTAACATCTATGTTTACAAATTCTCCACCATTATTAGATATAATGCATGTTGGGATACCATATCAACAAATGAGATGGTAATTTATAACCTTGGCAATCTACTTCCTAGTCACATAAGTGAGAGGAATGGCCTCAATTCACTTAGTAATACAATCAGTAGTAGCGATAATATGTTTATGTCCATCAACATATGTTGGGTTTATTTTCTTGATGAGATAAAGTCCCCAAGTAGAAAATGGCCATGGTGTATTAATTGGCTTTAGTGGAAAGGAAGGTACATGTATCAAATTACCATGTTGTTGACAAGAAACACACTTCCTTACATAATTTCAAGCATCTATCTCCATTTTGGGCTAGTATTAACCTATTCTAAGGATTTTTTTATCTAAGACTACACCATTGGTATGGGCCCCACACATTCCTTCATAAACCTCCTTAAGCACTAACTTGGATTCTCATGAAGATAAATAAAAAAGTAGTGTTACATCATACCATTTATGATAAATCATGTTCCCAAAGAGGGTATGATAGGTTATGTGATGAAGGAAAAGTTTCTAATGATTATTGGAAATATCAAGAGGAAAAATGTGGTCATGAAAATAGTTATAATTTTTTTTAAACCAAGGTGTTGTGACCAACAATGGTACATACCCTTTCTGAATCTAGCAAGACATAAGTAGGATGTAGAATATTCTCAATGAGAAATTGATAATATTTAACATTATTATAAATCTATATCATGGACCCAATTTCTAATATTACATTGGCATATCTATTGTTAGCATGTAGTACTTTTTCAAGCTACAAATATTTAAAATGAGCTTTGAGATTATCCACAATGTGCTCGTAAGGTACAACATTATCATCTCTAGTCTGATACTAATATGTAGTTTGATTGATAATCAATTGGGAATCACCATAGACCATTAAGTGTTGGATATCTCATCATATTACAAGATGAAGTCCTACAATAAATGCCTTATACTCTAGCATATTTTTAGTATAATGAAAATTGATATGAGATGCTTTGGGAATCAGATCCCATTAAAGTTTAATTAAAAAAATGTTAGGTCTAGATCCATGATAAATGAAGGAAACATTAACATATAGATTCCATTATTTAGGTTCACGCTACACTTCCTCTATTGTCATAGTAGAATCATCTAGAAAATCAAGTCTGAGTGGTTTAGTGTCTATAATAGGGACTTCTACAAGTTGATCAATAATAACCTACCCCTTGATGGCTTTTTGATTTTGATACTCAACAATCTCAATTAAGGTCATGAACCATTTTTCCATACGACCTATAAGAGATTCTATGGATAATAAAAAATTGAGAGGGTCCACTTTAATAGTAAGAATGGTTTTATTGTTAGTATATAATGTTGTAACTTTTGAGATGCGAACACCAAAGATAAAAATGCATTATTAATAGGTATATAATTAAAATCATAATCCACCATTGTGTGGCTTAAATAATAAAATACATTTTCTTTTCTCTAATCATCATATTGGTCCAAAAGTGCCCCTAGTGCATGCTCAATCATTGAAATGTAAAGAAATAATGGTTGCCCTGGTGGGCAATCTCAACACTCATGGCTCGAAAAAATATGTTATGAGCTTCACAAATGATAATTGACACTCATGATTCCATTGGAATGTGACCCCTTTCTTCAAAATGTGTATAAATAGGTGGCACTTATTTTTTAGTTGAGAAATGAACCTACAAATAGATTGGATCTTTTCTTACAAGATATGGAGTTGTTTAAGATTTTAAGGTGGAAGCATTTCAAAAATGGCCTTGAAATTATCCCTATTTATAATAAAATATACCCTATAAATTTTATTAATGTGACATCAAGGACACAATTCTTAGGATTTAGATAGACCTTATACTCACTACGTCTCTCAAATATTCTTTGTAGAATATTAGGATGTCTAGAACATGTTCATGATTTAGCTAGGATGTCATCAACATATTATTCAACAATATCATGCATAATATCATGGAAGATGATGGTCATATCATGATGGTAAGTGGATCCCTCATTATTTAAACAAAATGTCTTGAATTGATAATAGAATGTTCCCCAAGGTGTAGTGAATGCAGTTTTGTACAAGGCTTTTTGAGTTATCTTGATCTAATTGTATCTATAAAATCCATCAATAAGAGATATCGTCTCATACCCAATAGTAAAATCAACAATCATGTTAATTTATGGTAAAACAAAATCATCTTTTTTGCATGATTTATTTCTATATTTAAATTAGTACAAAGACATATACCCTATGGGTTTTTACTACTATAACTATGTTTGATATCCATTTGGAATAGTCTAGTGGTCTAATGAAGATTTATCATAAGAATTTCTCTAGTTATACTTTTATTAAAAGATAAATACATGAATACATATTCCTTAGTTTCTATTTGACTATTTTGGCATCTGGATGAATAAAAATTTGATGCACAACCAAGTCAGGGTCTAACCTTAGCATGTTGGAGTATGCCCATGCAAAAATATCAATAAAACCCTTCAAAATGGATATAATGTAATATTTCTCCTCTTCAATGAGTGAATCTCCAAGGCAAACAATTTTGGGATCATCATATTTTCCTAGGTTTACTTCAATAGTGTTCTCTACAAAGAGTGTAGAAACATGTTATATAATAGTAGGTAATGTGTGATCATGATCTTCTTCTTCTTCTATAATTTCTTATGGTTCCTCCCAAAACTCTAGATAATGTGATAAATTTAAATCTACCAATGTAGGTAATTACTAGCTAGAAAATATCTCTGGAAATTCAAGAGCAAGATTCTCAAAGACTTGTTATTTTTTTAATGTGATGTTGGTAATGGCTATAGAGCTAGGAATTTATGGACTGTATTCATCATTTGGGGATGAACAAACTTTCCATCAAAGATCACCTAAAACAAGTTTTCAATCAAGGAATTTTATTTTTATTTACTATCTCCCTAACCAATGATCACCTTAAAGAGGTTTTCACCTAAAGATATTGATGTTTTATCTTTTTCATGGTCAAGAAAGTTTACCTACTCTCTAGAAAAGGTAGAAGGATCTAAACAAAAATCAAAGTCTTGTTTATGGTCACCAATTGGCAATTTGTCTTTGTAGTCTATATACTCTATAATAGATTCTTAATTCTTGAATTCATCAAGGCATATGACCAATTTTTTTTGGTCCTAATCAATGAGTTCAAGATGGAAAATATATAGGAAAAAATGGGGTGTTATGATAAAAATAGAATTTGAATAAAATAAGTCTATGTTAGCAAGCTCATAAAAAATACTATAATGGGATGCTATGCCACTACCAAGAGTATCATCATTATTAAATTCAAAAGAATCACTATCAAAATTCATGAGGTCATCCCTAGGTGTTATAAATCTAAGACCTTGGTTCAAGTTAGGTTTATCAGCTAATAAAGGTTCTAATTCCTTGAACTTATGGGCCAAGGCCTTTCTATATATAATTAAAATTATCCATAATCTGATATGGGATAAGATACTTTGGGTTCTAAAAACAATCAATAATTCCATTAGAATATAACCATTATCCTTTAGTGAAATCCTCTCGATCTTGAATTGTTGAAGTAGTAGGCACAAATACCATTGGTGGTTTATTTATTTCTTTCTTCTTTTTCCAAACCATGTTGGGTCTATTAGGGATTTTATAAGGTTTAGGTTTACCAAATGATTTGGGAGACTTGGGCAACTTAGCAATATAAAATGCATCCTTAAGATAATATGTGAGAATTTTGACATCTTCTATGATAACCTATTTTTCAAGATTTGTTATAAATGGATTAACTTAAGTGGAAGAAATGTCACTAGGGTTGATATAATTGGGTTTGGGTGGATGCAAAACTATTTCCTTTTTCTTCTTTATAATAAATTTATAACCAAGACAATAGCTATAATTATAAAATTTAGCCTCTAGATGTTTGTAATACTAATAAGGCTATAGATTGGTAGGAATGATGACCTAAATCCCATCATGGGGAAACTTGATGCACTAATTCAAAGTGGATGGAATGGCTTTTACTTCATCAATCCAAGTATGACAAAGAAATATGTTATAAGGCAACTCAATATCCATAATATGTAGCAAAGTGTGAGGAGACACAGACCCAAAAATGATTTGTAAAAAAATAGTACTAAAATATTCCCTCTTAATATGCCTTTTTAGTAATCATCCATAGTTGTATGTCTTTTGTAATACAACCTAATTGCTATACTAGCTTGATAGGCACTCTGTTTAGCCCTAAACCATTGTCTATAAGAACTTGCTTGATTTTATGGTTTTTAATGATGACCTCAATATACAAGGGGTTTTTATGTCCAATAACAAGAGATTAAATGTCCTTTTGGTCAAATGGAACCTATCAAAATGAAGACAAATTTTTAACAAGTGTTTAGAACTGTTCAGAGTTAATGTCTTAGGAAATAGTAGATTCTTGAAGTAGTTCATTCAAAATAGTTCTATGGATTTTATACGTATGTAAAAGATGTAAAATAGAAATTTGTGTAGGGGTTTTACTCAATTGGTCTGATATACTATAAAGTTTTTCAATAATCAGATGAGCAGGTTTAGCCTTAACTGGGATAATGTTCAACTTTTGATCTGAAGGCATAATGCTCATGTTAGGTTTAGTGGTAGAAGAGGGAAAATGGCCCTAAAAGGTAACTCATGAGTGTCTAGTTGTGATTTTAAAATATAGAGGTGATAAGGATCCATTATAATTAAAATATGAAATTAAAGGGCATTGGAGGGTGACTCGTAGTGTCTAGTTGCATTTGTGAAATATTAAGTTGGTGAGGAGTCATTATAATTAAAAGATGGTTGAGGTCAAAAAATGATAAGCCATGTAACCTAAGGCACAATATAGTTTCTTGTAATTAGTGTAGCATTACCTAAGGGAGAATTTTCTAACCTTATAATAATGGGTCTATTACTTCAAGGAACACAGGATGATTTATGGGTTTTGATAGTGATAATGGCAATGTGTTTTGTTGAAATATGTCCCACGGTATTGTTATAATCATAAGGCATGTTATTATAACATAGGTTATTAGCATGAGTATTATGATCATATTGATTATGATTCTAACCTTGATTTTTATTTTTTCATTGATGATGTCCTTGGTTCTGGTTATTTCTTGTTGATTATGTCAAGGGAATGGATCTTTATAGATTCCCATATCTTAATTAGTGTTGTGTCACAATTTTGATTTCAAATTCATCACTTATAATCAAATATTCAATGATATGTAATAATTAAACATAATGATAAGTACCATGACCAAAATCATAGTGAATGTTGCAAAATTTGTTTATCTGATACCAATGGGTTTTTTTTTAATCTTTAGGAAATGGCCTTAGGATAGGCCAGACAATTAAATTATCTACTATGAGTTTTTGGAACACTACCTTAATAGACTCTCCCAATTTACTGAAGACCATATACCTATTATTGAATTCCCTTCACGGAGGGACTCTTTTCAAAATGTTTGGTGGATTATGTGGAGCTAATTACACATTTGGAGTTGGTAGAGCCTTCATCATTTGTACATGTCTTGATTCAGTCACTCCATTCCATACCATGTTGTTGTTCTTATTAAACCCTTTGGGTTTCTCTATTGTAATAGTTCGAGTAGGTTATTAGGTCTATTTTAAAGTTCAACCTTGTGAATAAATCTTGACAAAGCCCTTTGTGATAAGGGCCTTCTCAATTTGCACACCCTTGTCTATAATTTCTTCAAATGTTTTTGCACAAATAAGTCATAGATTGTGCACGACCACAAGGTATAAGTTATATGAATTGATATTGACCAACTATTTATCTATAAAAATATGTTAAAAGCATCCATCTAGTGATCTCCATGATTTTATATATGATGCAAGGATTTCTCCATCTCATTATTTGGCTTTACACAGGTTGACCATAGTTAACTCATGTTTGATATTATAAGAGAAGTGGTTGAATTTTTTTTTAGATAGATCATTCCAATCTACCATTTATCCCTTAGGTAACTCAAGAAGCCAATCTAAATCTTGTTTCACTAAACTTCAAAGAAACAAGTGAATCAAATAAATGTTACTATAAGCTAGCTCTTGGCATAATATAAAAAATGCATGAATATATTCACGAGGGTCACCCTTACCATTGTATTTTTCAAATTTGGGTACCTCAAAATGAGGTGAAAAGGGGTATTATATAATACTCAAATCAAATGGATATGAACATATATTGTCAATTTTTTACCTGTTGATTATTTTTCCTATCTCCAATCATGACATAATTTCTTTCATTAAATTCCTTTCTTGCATGTTTGGGGCATTGGTGGGTGAAATATAATTCTATTGGGGGTGGTATGTGCCCCTCTTGCATGTATTTTTTAGGTATATACACCCTAAGAACTCCATCCTTATTTTGGTTTGATCCTTGGGTTGAATAAGTGAGCCATTGATTTTTGGGTTGATAAACATTCCCTAAAGTTAACTACTTTAAATTATAAGTGTTTTGTTGATTTTTGGGAGTTTTTGGTCAATTCACCAAAGTACATGTTGGTTTAGAATAACTTGCCAAATTATTTTGAAGAATTTATTCAATATGTACTGATTGTTTCATTCATTGATTTTTTAAAGGTATAAGAGGTTCTTGATGACTAAAAAATGTATGTTTCATGTCTAGAAAAGTATGTTTCAGAACCTCTTGAGACTTAGGCTGTTCAATTGAGATATCATGATCCATCATAGGTTTTTTCTCAACTAAATTTTATTGCATTGGTTCTACTACATTCCCTTGCTCCTTGGAAGCATTTTTTCTATAGAAGTGGCAACTAAAGAGTCATTCAAGTCCACAATAATTTGGTCTACATATTGTTGACTTATATATTTGATCTTGGAGACAAGATATTGATCATTAGTTATTTAATCTATTAGAGATTCCTTACCTTTTTTGGAAGAAACAACGTTCGATTTTGAAATAAGAGTGAGGGATTATTCTCATTGTTATTATCCTTATCTAACCAAGTTGTGTAATTGTTCCATAGTAAATTCTAAAAGCAATTTATTACTTGATTCAATCAATATTAGGAGTGATTCATCTTTTTCCTCTAGGGGTTAATGTTCAAAATAGCCTTCTTCAGATCATACAGTCATGTTAATGTCCTCAAATACCATGGAATTTTCTTGTCCATCATAAAATTTATCTTCCTCATATCTAGGGTCATAAGAGACCCCACTATGATTATACCTTTTCATCATGTCTAGAAGGTTGTTCTCTACATTTTATAAATTTTTGAAATATGCTTTAAAAATGTTAACAAGGTGTGTTTTGATTTTCTCCAAATAATTGACAAGGTGAAAAGAGACTATAATAAAATAAGTGGTGTAGTACCACACAATTAGATTAAATGGTTACGAAATTACTCAATTTTGATTTGTTGAAATCATCAAATTGGAAGAGGGTATGATAAATATAAAACCTAAAGTTTATTAAGCACAACAAACATAGGTTTAAAGATACATCAATACTATAAAATCTAGGTACAACTTCTAAAGTTTGATACTATAAAATTAGAAGAGAGTCTTTATGATGAGGATAGTAACAATGCAAACTAAGAAACTCAAGATGTGAAAACATATAATAATTATCAAGTATAAAACTAAAACCAATCAGGAAGAACAACACCACCACATGGTAATATCAAGTAGAATTGGTTCTATAAATTAGAGCATGATTGATATGAAAGATAACATAATTTCATAATGATACAATTTTGATGAGTATATATAACTAACTTCAACCAAAATCAAAAATCATACCCGAGTTAACTCAAACCAAGTGCAAAAAACAAAACTAATTAACACCTTGGCCTAGAACTTAAAAAGGTGAGATTATAAATTTGAATTAAAAATTAAGGACTTAGATTTTTTGAAAAATGGTTTAGACTCAAATGGTCAGGATAAAAACATTGCTTAGATAAGACAAACACAATGTTTTAAATGAGGATTTAAATAAGGCAAAAGATTATTTTGATTTGGTTAGTTTAACACCTCCTTGTTAAAATAAAATGGTGGATAAAAATGTGTTTGGTTGATGTGATTTGATTTAAAAAAAAGTTTTAGACTCTAATAAGACCAATAAAGTGAAGGAAAAGTGATAAAATACATTCAAGTATAAAGTCCAAAGCCGTAAAGTGATAAGGTTGATTCATATCACTAAATTATCTCTATATACATTCTCTTCAGAGGATTTTAAGTGTTAATATAAAAATAAAAGTGAATGAAGTATGAGGGTTTTTACACCCCCTTCTACCAAGAGATTTTATGGTGACATGGAACTTCAAGCTACTCGACTTACATTAGAAATATGCTCATAATAAGTGGGTTATCCTAAAACTAAATTTTCAAATGTTTATATGGTCCCAAGTGTCAATAACACTAGAGATACCTCATGTAAATTGAGTTAATAATATCTAACTTACTATGCAAGGGCTTATTTATTTACATAGAGATTACATATATGTACTTCTTAGTGAAATCCCTTAGTTAGTTAGGCCTGAATCAGGTTTTCATTATGATTAAAAAGGCTAGTTGCTTAGCCCCATAGTAATTATAGTATATGTGTCCTAATTTATGTAACCTAATATGAAACTAGGTTGGTATGATGTTGGGAGATGAAAAGCTAGGTCAATGTACCCTTAAATAACTCATGAGGAGGCTACGAACTCCTTCTCACAAGCCAAGTTGAATAAAATAAATGACCAAGTGAAAAGACTTTAAAGGTTGTGTTTAGATCACCCAAACCATATGGGATTTAGGGAGAACCTCAAAAACATTAATTTAATTCCTTAGATAAGGCATAATTACAAAGGAAAGAGTGGTTTTGGTTAGCCAAGTTACCTAAAGGGGTGGGGGGAAAACATACATTCATCCTTCATATTGCAAAAAATAAATAAGTATAAATGATCTACCATAAAACAAACAATTGTTTATTCGAATGCATGTGTTCGAGAGATTTTTTTCCCCTTGGATTTAGTTAAAAACTTGTAAAACTTTCATAAAATAATCAAGTATAAAACCCCCAAATTCCTTTTAAGCATGAAATAAAAGTTTTCAAGACTTAAGCATTTTCAAATTTGGCACTCTTTATAGTGTGTGACCTAAAATTTTTAGAGGGTTTATGTCTACCTTGAAGTATAAATATCAATGAGAAAAGCAATATTTGAAAACATGCCCTCAAGTTTCTCTAATTGTGTTACATATAAACTGACATCAATCCATAAGGACTAATTTTGGTTATAATAAAAATGATGTCAGATATAACAAACCGATGATAAAAACCGATGCCATTTACCTATAAACCCATAGGTAAAACATACATTTAAAAAAAATCGTCAGCCTAAATTACTATAAAATATCTAGAAAACCTTTGAATCCTATAACAAACTGATTAGATAGAGACCTAGCAAGTTCTTAAATTCCAAAATGACAAATTAGAACTTTCAAGAAAGCTAAAAAACTTTAAAAAATTACTGTGTTATACCCTACACAAGAATTGATGTCAGTTAGATAGAACTAATTATGGATATAAAAAATTGATATTGATCACTATGTAAATTGTGTGTCAACAAAAGCACAAAAACATGGGAAAAATAATGATAAAACATAATTTTGAGAGATTTTAAGCATTTTTTTAGAAAATCTAAGAATGATAAGTTGGTCTCCATAATTATATGGGATGTGTGGTCCCACTACTCATGCCAAGATGTAGAGGTTGAATCCAAAGTGAGTTAGATCAATAATTAGTCAAGGAAACTCAAGAAATGCATAAAGAACATAACTAACTAAGCTAACTACTTCAATGGTGTTTTGGAAATGAACATTAATATCTATTAAAATAAGGAATATACATCAAACCTTCTTAAGAACATCCTACCTCAAAATGCAGCTCAAAACATTATTTTCCCCTTGATTTGGTGTTCAAGTCTTTATCAATGATGAGTGAATTGATCTTCCATCATCTCAAGTGAACCAATGAAACTAGGCTCATGATATTGATCAAATTCATGCCTATAATTAATATATCCTATTGTAAATTAAACATAATAACACTACACAAAAGATGACTTGTGGAGAGAATTCTACATACAAGTTTAAACCTAAAAAGCTTCAAAAAATATGAGTGAGAGGCCACTTATTTATATATTTTTAAATTTGATTAGAATCAACCATGATCATCCATCTTGAGATCAAGATGTGTGGCCATGAATTAATTCAATTTAGGTGACTTACATCATAAACACCCTCATCAATATTTGGAAAGAAGGGGCAATAAAGAGGCATAGGAGGCCTTAAACTTGACATTTGTTACATTTATGGTTTATAGATACCACATCACAAATAATGTCAACTAATGATGTAGATATTAGAAATCAATTTACAATTAAAATATATTCAATAACTTCCATGTATTTTCCACTTAAGATCTTAGTTTGGATTAATTTGCCTACGAGATATTAATTTAATTTTGTGCAATTCTTTGGAAATCCATTGCCCACTTAATCAAACTAGTTGAAATGTCAAGTTACTAGGTCATAATTTGACTGGAGTATAATTAAAATAAGGTGTCATTTATGTATGAGCTAATATCCCATTTAAGACATTGTGGACATGAAATAACACATGTATGTATCTTATGCTTTTGAATTAAAATAATTTAATGGTTGAAAGCATCAATTGTGTTTTTTCCATTTTGACTTGAAATGATTTGAGAAAAGTTAATAATCACATAAAATTTATTGCCCCATTTATGGATACATTAGCCTAAATTGGCACTTGTAAATGACAAGCTCAAACCATTTAACATGTTTAATTGATTTTGGCTAAAATTGTGCACTTTCATAAATTTTGAGTAAGGTTGAGAATTTTAAGACAATGGTGTTAGGAATTGAATGTCTAAAATTGGATGGAAGCTAAAACATGAAAGAATAGTACAACTGATGTGGTCATAAATTTTCTCAAAGAACACATCATCACTAGGTTTGGGATGCTTATTACTATAGTATGTGACAATGGTCCTACATTATGATCTCTTCATTTTTTTTTGAATGGGCATATGAAAACTAGGTAAAACTAAAATCCTCTTCCAATTATTATCATCAAGGTAATGGGGTATCAAAATCAACTAATAATAGTTTTCTTGATGTAATTAATAAGATCTTGAAAAAGAACCCTAGGTACTAGCACAACATTTTAATATTTGCTTTGTGGTCTGAAAGGACTAGGATAAATTTTGTCTTAAGAACCTCTTTATACCATCCTTTTTATGTTGAAAATCCCAATTTTATAGTTAACTTTAGAATCTCTACATTATAGGTCTTGAGAGATCACCTAGAAATCATTGATAAGATAAAAGTTCACCTTCTTAACCTGATATAACTTGAGTAAAAATATGATGTAACCCTACTAAATTTTAACAAACACTAAGATGTATTCAAACATTGGTTCAAAAAGTAGACAAAGGTGAAAGCCTTTAGAATATTTTACCTAGTCCTTCTTCAAGATAAGGCTCATGAGAAAAAGGGACAACATGACAAGTTTGATGCCCTATGGTTGGGTCCCTACCAAATCTATGAAATATAGGGCAAAAAATCATCTTTCTTAGGGTGTCTATTTAGTTATGACATAAAATTATATATCAATGGGAAATTCCTCAAAAACTACTTCTAGGATTGAATTAGCTTAACAAGTTCCTTTAAATACCTCCTCTTTCCCTTTCTTACTTTGTTATGTTTTACTTCTTATTTTTTTTATTAGTTTAGGTTTTATTTTATCACTTTTCTTTCTTTTCATTGTCAATCTAGTTTTGTTTCTTATCCATTTGTGGTTTAACCCACCTATTTTGTCATGTAGGTTCCCCTATTGGTAAAAATAATGAATAATAAAAGGATTTTTCATAGGTAACTCAAGTGGCACTTCTGGTGCATGAGTACTTCAAGTAGTTTGTGGCTTTAGATTATGTTTCTGAATTGGTTTTAAAAGTATAGCTATCATATGTTTTTTATATTTTTTTATTTGGGTTAAATTTGGGTAAAACTATATTTTTAATGAAGACTTTCTATCGAAGCCAAGCACAAATTTCACAGACTAACGATTTTTGGGTTTGCCTGGATGAAATTGTTATGGTGAAGACCTAGGGTGAAAAATATATAGTCCTAAATTTTTTATTTATATAGTGGTCCCCAACATAGAATTAAAATGTTAAATAAAAAATAGAAAATATAAATTAAATCAATAGAAGAAAATAAAAAGAATGATTTAGAGAAAAACATGAATCTAGGCGATTCGGGCAACTCCACCATGGGTTTTGGACCTAGTTGGCCATGGATTAAGGCCTAAAGTGTGATTAGATTCAACTCTATTGAGGTTATGGAAACTTATCTAATAATGGATAAATATCTAGGCAAGCATTCTCATGGTAGAATTGACTAGCTTGATGATTAGATCCATATTAGTTAGTCCTTATAGGATCTAATAAGTGGTAAATTAACTCATTTACACATCCAGTCAAATAAAATGTATGATTTGGTCTTTTATCTACTCATGTATTCTTGTCTATTAAATATATTAATCTTTAATGTGTAGTCTCAACCAGATATTATGGATTCATAGACATGTTTTTATCATTTCAAAATACTTAGAAGTATTTTATAGTAGAATTGGCATTTATTGTTGCTCGTAAAACATACTCTAATTCTTTCAAGAATCAAGGAAACTCTTTTTTTACCTTTTACTTTGGTTGTACATGCACATTTAGTTCATTAATCTCAACACTAAAAGTGGCTTCGGTGGTCTATCTCATTTTACATGTCAAACCAAGACTCAAAACCATCATCATTATAAATACCATGTCTGTTTGAATCAATTTTATATTTTATACTTAGCATAAAAGTGGAGTTATAACCACCCAATTTGCATTTGAATCATATCTCTCTTAGATCTCTTAGCTTTCTTGGCTTACTCTAAGGTTTCATCTTAATTTGCATTCCCTTTAGACTCATAAAACCTATCCCATTATGACAACCAAGTTTGAATGATAAAGTTTCATATATAACACTTAGCCCCATAATAGAGGTTCCATACACTTAAAACCATTTGGAATTCCTACCTACCTACTTTATCAATTCCTTATAGCTTCTTTAGGGAGTCATTTTTATTTCCATTCCTGGTCTACACAAAGGGGCCCAAGACTAAGGTGCGTAGGGGATAGCTGAGCTATGGCTATGCAAAGTGAATGTGGAACAAAATATTTGTATAGAATAATAGAAAACACATTAAAATATAATGAAAGCCTTACGTTAAAGAAATGTAACTTATATTATTTACTGGAGAATAGGAAAAAAAATATATAATGTGATGTTAATAGCTCATGTGTATTGATTAGATGTGCAAATCAAGCTAAATGATGTTATGAATGTGTGTGATGGCATTGATCTGGATTTTATCTCTCTGAACAAGATGCATAAATTACATGTATAGCATAAGAATATAAGAGAAATAATAACTTTTTTTATCATCATCTATGAAAGGCATGGTATACAATCATTCCTTAGTGGTAATGGTCAGATGATTAATGTTCTAACCATTCTTAATAACCTCCCTTTATTGGAATAAAAAAGGAAAATCATAGTACTTGAATGTTGATGGATAACATAATGCTAGTTTATGAGCCACAAATTTTGAGTAGTATGATAAGTGGTTAAGCTAAGGTAGATCCTAAGGGGTGTATGTAAGTCTATGACCAAGTTCTTGTAAAGTGTGTAGTTTATGATATCATGTGATTAGTATGTGAAAGTTTATGATTAAGTTCAGGACTTAATAGAAGGGATGTCAAAAAAATCCTAATAGTGTGGTGCACATAAATGGAGGATTGGTGAGAGATCTAAATAGAGGACCAAATGAGGAATGTGTTAAATTATGTACAAGTTATGCATGGATCATTCACCCTTTCTTACAGAGCAATGGTCTCTATTGCATCAATGCGTAGTTGGTAAAACTACACTTGGAGTTATTTAAGAGTGTACCACCTAGATTTATTAGTATATTTCCCAATCTTAACCACTCATAAATTTTGATGTGTGCCATGACAATTACTCATGTTAGTCACTTTGATGATCTGGTACTTTTATATGGGGCAAAAGTGTTCAAGATCTAAATTAGAAGTATGGTATGTCATTACTAGCTCAAGAAGCAGGGTGTGTAAGGATTAAGAAGTTACACATTAAAAACTATTTTTATGCCCAAGTATTGAGGTGGATGAATAATAAAGGTGTTCTCCCTAATTAAGTGTAGAATGGTGTAAAGAAAATATTGTAAAGGCTTGGTCTTATGGTGTAGATATATGAAGGGATTATTCTAAAGTAACAACCAAACTTTATCACCACTAGAGAATGTATGAGGTGTGAAATGTGAATTGTGTCACTCCTTATATTTTGATTTAGTGAAAAACAATCTATTGAGCTTGTTGATGTATAAATTGGATGTATCATAGAAACTTCTTGGCTTTCTCCACTTCCCATTAATGTGTGTGTGACTCAATGTTGGATGGTGCATGATAGGATATTTATATTGGTGTCATAGGTTGAACCCAAGACATGGATGGAATGTACTATGGCCAATAGAGCTATGAAAATCCCTATTATAGGTATGTTAAATTTATAGGATATTAGCATCCTATGTGAAAACATTCATGTGATTATACATTCATAAAAGATGAAAAAGTGTGTGATTATCTATTCATTTTACCCATCTATCTAAGAATGAAAATCCATTGATCTATCCAACTACATACCCATCAAATCCCATAATTCTTGCCAAATATGACTCATAAATCATGAAACATGGTCAGAGATGATGGATGTTCATAATAAAAATGAACACAAACATGGTTGAATAATGCTTACATAGTGCCAACTACATCAATGTATTTATTATATGAGACCATGATAGCCATCTTGGAAAATTGATCCACTAAAAGGAACATAACATCATTTTATCATCTCATCATAGATATCTCAGTCATGAATCCATGCTGATAGATTCTCATGGCCTAGATGGAACCAAAAAATGTGTATAAGTTCCTAACTTCTTGTTCATGGCCTTGGTGATTCCACAAGGAATGCAAGAATTTAGGTGTCTCTCCATGTCTATGCACATGAACAACCAATAAAAGTGTGACTATAATATAGACAGAGTTTTTTGTAACATTGAAGTGTCTTAAGGTATTTGCATAATTTTTCTCCAAGATAAGTCATTGGTGAGGTATGCCAAATAGAACATATAATATGATCATATAAATAATTTATTCAGATAATTAAAACTCCTAGATTAGTTTACCTTGTGCTAGGCTAGTGTAAGCCACTAAGAAGTCCTGGTCAACTAAGTAGAGGGGTACACAATCTATGAATTAATGTTTTCATAGGTCTAGTACTATTATGAACATGTGAACTGGTGATTGGCCAAGTTAATCCACATCCTTATTAACCTTCCTTTTATTTTGCTTGGTTATGAGATGGAACTATTGTAGGTAAGTAATTGATTTCAAGTGGCATGTATTTTATAGTTTGTTCTATGACTAAAAGAACTAAAGTGGTTTATGTTCTGAATAAACATCTATCTCCTTTTCAAGAATGTAGTGTCTCCATTGATTAATTTAATACAAAATATCATATAGTTCCTTCTCATAGGTGGATTATCTTTTCACTATGTTTTTTAATGTCTTTGAGTGGTATGCAATCGTATGTCCGTGTTTTACTATCATTGCACAAAGTGTGTATTTAGATGCATTAATGTTAGTTATGAAGGTATAAACAATTTTGATCACTCTGAGAAATGGCATTGCACTGAAACATTTCTTGAGGAACTAGAAACATATTGTGTATGAGTCCATTCAAACTTGGATTTCATATATGTTATCTAAGTGATAGCCCAAGAGATGTGCAAGAAAACAAGGATGAACCTATGTTATAAATTGACAAGTCTAATAAAACTAATCAATTATTTTAGATTATATGGATTAGGCCAATCTTGGATCATTTTTATCTTCTATGGATCTACTTGAATGTTGGTGTGATCAATGATATATCCTGGGTCTTATATCTATGTAGCATTGAATGTAAAATTTTCAAAGCTAGCTTGTAACTTATGTGATGATATGGTATTGAATACAAGTGATATGTGATCCATATGATATTCCCAAGTATTTTCCAAGATGATGATTTCATCCAAGTAGATGATGATGGAGTTAAGGAAGGGCTTGAGTAAATCATCCATCAAGTGCATGCATGTGGTTGGTGCATTTTTTAGGCCAAAATACATGACCAACCACTCCTAAAATCCTTATTATGTCTTAAATTTTATATTTTATACTTCTTAATGATGAATTATAACTTGGTGGTAACCTAATTATTGATTTATCTTGGTCAAGTATTGTGCACCTCTGAACTAGTCCAAAATGTTGTCAATGTGTAGTAGTGGATACCACTTCTTCACCATGATTTCATTGATTGTGAGATAGTCTATGTAGAGTTTTTACGGCCCATATTTCTTTGGTGTAAGGACTATAAAACTCATATAAGGTGAATATTTGGGATTGATCTTACCCTGATCAAGCAACTCTTGTGTTTGGCACTATATTTAATCATTCTCCTAAATTGGTCTAAGATATAGGGGACTATTTAGAAGAGGGGATATAAGAATCAAATAAATGTGATGTTTTACTATGAAGTGTGTTGAAAGGCCTCCAATATTTATGAAGACTTCACTTTAATACTCTAGTAACTTATCAATTTTTTGTTATTATGATGGTGTGTGAGTACTATGCACTACCAGAGTGTATTTTATATTTTTTTTTGTGCAAGTGTATTAGGGTGAACCATGAGTAACACAAAATTATACCAATGTTATAAGATCATATGGAATTACTTGGAAGAGAAAAAGGTGACTTTGGTTTAGGGTACTAAATTGATGAGTTTTTATAAGTGATCTTATGTGTGGATAACCCACTAATGTAGATTAGCCTAATATGTAGCTTTGTGATTGAACGAATATGATATCCTTAGTCAAATTTCATAGACATCTATAGGTGAGATGTCACAAGTGAAATTATCCTCTATAAGCTTCAATTTGTACTAAAAAGTGAATTAATGAACCCGTATATTTTCCCTTAATAAAACCACATAAGAGAATAAGGCTTAGGGTGTGAAGTTTAGGTAAGGCCAAAGCATTATTTAGTGGTGTGTATAATGTTGTTCTTATATCTACCACTATTGATGATGGCATGGAAAGGCTAACCATTCACCTAAAATTTGGTGTGGAAAATGCATTCATTCTTTTCTAAAAGATGTCAATAATAGTGGTTTTAGTACATAGAAAGGAGGCATTTTTATTAGTGTAGTCCATTGGTGTAGGTTTTGATGTAGATTATATGACTAGGGATTATTGTGCATGGTATTCAAAGTCATCATTAATGAATGAGTGATGATGATGTAATAACTTATCACCAAACTTCTTTCCTTTGTTTGAAGCAATAGGTGTAAGAACCTTTAGGTGTTGTGTAGTCTTTTGAGGTTGATCTCTTTTAAAATAAGTGTTGTGTTTCTACACATGAGGTTGTGATATGGAGTTGTGCAATGGTAGAGACTTACACACTATTTTGGATGAAGATGTGGCATACTACTTCATCTTTCACTTATATTTATGTTTGGTGGCATTGTGATATAATTTTCCTAAAGTGTTAGAAGTCAAAAAATCCATTTTCAAATGGAGATAAGGTGAGAGTGCACTAATGTATTTAAAAACCCTATGTCATTCACTCAATCTCTCTTGTAGGCATGTGGAGAAGTCATCGAATATGTTGGTGTAGTCTTTTACAAACTGATCTTTATGTTGGTATAGTTGTTTGAACTTGATGTATTTATACTCAAATTTTTAGAGAGGGTATTATTCCTCCTTCATCATGTCAATAAAAGTTTTATAAGACTCAACTAGAACACACTCTTATGTGCACCATACACTAAATATTTCCCACCATTGAATAACCAAAATGGACATCTTCAATACTATGAAGGTTATTTTCTCATTGTTGGTGAAGTAATTAATATAAATGTATGCCCTGAGTTATTAAATCTAGGCATCCAATGCTTAGGTGTCAATCTTGACTTCAAACAAAGGGATGTCAAGATTAACTTATACTTTAAAGGGGGTTTATTATTGAAACCATTATAGATCATGTTTTTAACATGAATATGAGGATATTTGGTTGAGATAAATAATTATCATAAGGAATTGACCCAAAAAATTAGTGTATTGTCCCTCTAAAGCATTGATAACCAAAACACTCTGTGTATTGTACCTCTATAGAATAAAAAATGAGCCTTCATATTTTTGAGGTTTCTTCAGGTTGTTTTGAGGTGTTGGCCATCTTAATTTTGGTATGAATTTATAATGGAGTATTTGAGATAGAATTAACTAATAAAAATTCTCTCTCATTGTGTTCTTGTGGTTACATGCATAGGAAAAAAGGAGGACAACATAGCTACTATACCAGTCCCTAATTGTAACCCTATCTGATACTAGTTGGTCCTTACTAAGGGGCCCAATACTAAGGTGTGTGGGAGACATCCTTGTTATGGATATGGAGAGTGAATGTGGAATGAAATATTTAGGTAGAATAATAAAAACAAATTCAAATAGAGTGGAAGTATTAATTTCAAAAAATGCAACTTCTATTCATTATTGGAGAATAGGGAAAATAATATAGAGTGTGCTATCAACAATTCATGTGTATCAACTAGATGTATAGAAAAAGGTAAATGATGTTATGAATATGTGTGATGGAATCAATCTGGGTTATGTATCTCTGAACCAGATGCATATGTTACATATAGAACATGAATTTATAAGAGCATAAATAACTATTCTTTTTAAATTAGTGTCTATGGAAAGAATGCTAGTTTAGATTTCCTTGACATCAATAGTCATAAAATTAATGTTCTAATATTTCCAAATAATCTCCCTTTTTGGTGGGAAAAAGGAAAATCACAAGATATAAATGCTAAGGCTAACTCTATGGCAATTGTTGAGCCACATAATCAGAGTAGAATGATGGGTGGTTTAGCTAAGGTTGAGCTCAAGGGATGCATATGGGTCTACAACCAAGTGTATATGAGGTGTGTAGTCTACGATATTTTTTGATTAGTGTGTCAAAGTTGATATTTAAGTACAAAACTTAAGTATAGGGATTTTAGTAAACTCTGGGTGGTTAAGTGCACATAAATGGATGACTAGTGCAATCTCTATGCAAAGGAACAAATGATGAGTGTGTTTGGTTTCTAGAGGATAAAAATAGATAAGTGTTTTTTATACCTTTAAAAATTATCCCCTTATCTTTATATTTCTCACGCAAATAATTTTAACATTTTGTTCTTTGAGAAAAAATACATTGTGAGGGCACTTATCCTAGTTTTAGGGTCTCTATTATAGGTATTCCCTTGCTCACTTGGATCTCTCAGCTCACTCTAGGGTTAATTTTGGTTATCATTCAATTTTATCATTTGAAAATAGATCCATCTTATCCACTAGTCTCATGTGAACACATTTTTTATTTTGTACTTTGCTCAGAAATGACTCCTAACCTTGCTTATTGCACTTGCAAAATCTTGTTAATTTTGTCAAAATATCATCATTTTCTCTGATTAGGTCTATCACTTCAAAAATATTATCACCTATATTTACCTTTTATTTTGTCCTCATTTCAATAATTTTGGGTCATGTTTTAGCATCACATTTAATCAGGCTCATGAACATTATTTTGATCTATTTTCACCAAGCTTGGTGTTAATCTCACATTTTATGTTTTTTTGGCTTAGTTAGAATTTTATTTAATCCCCTAGACCTAGTTAGACTTAAATGTTTGAATAGGTCTATGGGGATTCTATTAACCAATGCTAGTGCTAGTTAGGAAATATTTCATGAATAGCTATAGAGGAGGCTTGTAGTATTAACATAGTTCTAAATGGGTGTTTTGATCTACATGGGTCTAGAAGAGAATGTTGGGCATCATTGTAGTAATAGTTGAGGCTCTATGTCCACTTAGGTCTGTTGATGGTTAATTTATCTTTTTCTAACCTAGTTAGATGGATTATCTTGAGTATGTCTTTGGACTTTTGTATTGCATTGAGAGTTAAGCAACCATTACCTCCACATGGGTATTAGTAGCTCTAGACAATTTAGAAACCTCATCAAATATGCATTGGTTGATGGGTGACCTACATGGGTATTGAAAGGCTTAATTCATAATCAAAATTTGGTATTAGTTTACAATGAGTTTTAAGTCCATGTATTCGGTGTTGTGTGTGTAAGTTTAGTTAGTGTTTTATCGATATAAATGGTGATAACCATCAAGCTTATAATCAATTCTGATTGGAGCCTAATCAAGTTGAAAATTATTGATGATGGGATATTCAAATGATGGTTGAGGGTGGGAAGTCTCAAATGGTTTAGGTTACTTCCATATTTTTTATTTATTTATTTTGATTTAAAATGTGGTAGTCACACCCTAAGCTCTAACTAGGCAATCGGGGATCATAGGCCCTCCCCATCCCCTTTTGATATCGAGATTTTTTCCCCTCAAAGCTTGAAATTTCTCTTGGGATTTTAGCCCATATTATCATGACTATATATATACATACATACATACATACATATATGTGTGTGTGTGTGTGTGTGTGTGTGTGTGTGTGTGTGTGTGTGTGTGTGTGTGTATGTATATATATAGATATATATACATATATGTATATATACATATATATGTATGTATATATATATATATATATGTATATATGTATATGTATATATATACATATATATATATATATATACATATATGTATATACATATATATATGTATGTATATGTATATGTATATATATACATGTATATACATATATATATATATATATATACACACACATATATATACATACATACATATATATATATATACATATATATCCATATATATATACATATACATACACACACACACACGTACGCACGCACGCGCGTGCGCGCACACACACACACATTCCATGGAATTTCCCCCACTTCCTCGTAGGTATTACCTTTCAGATTTTACCTCTTCAAATCCCTAACAAATATTGATCAGGAACGTAAACCCTAGATAAAATGTGAATTCATGTATGCATAAAATATAGTGTTAATCAAGGGTCCACTACTTGATTAGATCTTGGATCCCCCTTTATTTAAAATTTAAAAGCTCACCAAAAAAATTAATTAATGTTAATTGGGAAAATTTTAGACAGTAAGTCTAAGGATAAATATAAAGAGGCCCTCAGTTTTATTGAGGATTTAAAATCTTGATTAGAACTAGAGGTCCAAATTTTTAAAACTAGTGAATAGTAATGCCAAATTTAAATCATGTCAAGCCCAAAAACCAAAATATGCCTAACTAGTTCATATTTGGTCAATGTTTCATTTTTTCATGATATATTTGGCATATGATGTCCATTTTAAAAACCATTTGATTTGGTAGAAATGTGGTTCTACCTTGGCCATCATAGTGGTCTTGTTTTTGCATGATTCCCTCTAGTTTAAGAGAAGTTTTCATTTTAATGACCTAAAAAACTATTAAAGCTATTTAAATGCGTTTTTGACCTATTTTGGTCTCTTTTTTTAGGTGAATAGTGAAAGTGATTATAATGGATGGAAGAAGAGGTAGTTTCGAGCATTCATGGTGGTTGTTGGATGTTTTTGAAGGGAAAATTCCTCCCCTTGAATGATGATTTTCTATATATTAGTTGAGATTAATTGTATAATAGTTTTCTATTTTTCTTCCCTTAAAAATATTTTTTCCTATCATCATTTCATTTTATGTAATTTCATTTTATTCTCTTTCCCTCAACTCCTCCCCTACCATTATGCTAGCAAATTTTTGGGAAATATATCGTAGTAAACTTGGACTCGATTATCAAACAATGGATTCATGATTAATAATAATAGTTAGATATTATTTTTTTCCATTTACACATGTATGTGGTGGTGGTTACTATATTTTAATCATATGATTCTCCTAAAAGATTGCATTGGATTTAAATTATATTGTGCATTTGGTGATTGATCCAATAACTGGTTTATTGAGTTCACATTATTATGATTTTGAGTTTATTGTCATTATTGTAGGGTTTTTATTTCTATTTTCCATTCTTTTGTTAATTTTTTTATTAGTTGTTATATTTAAGTTTTGAAAGTAATGAATGACTAAATGAATAGATTAATCTCTAGTTTATTTTATCCATTATATTGTCACATTATTGAACCTTAAATTAATGGAATGAGCAAATCTTTAATCAACCTAAAAAACACATATTATGTAAAACCCTAAATGTAAATTTGAAATTTAATATCAATATACATTATAATGAATATCAAAATATCTTAATGGTTATTTCCTTTTTTCCATTGTCAATATTGAACTTTAATAAATTTAATTAGAGGAATAAATTAATTTTAAAATTAGACATAAACACAAATGAAACCCTATAATAGTTTATTTTGTTTTTGGACAAGTTTTAAAAACTCATTTGTCTATTTATTCCTTGCAATATAATGGTAAAATAAACAAATAAATGTAAACCCTATCCATTATCAACACAACACAAAACCCCATTGGAAACATTTTTTAGGTACACAAAATCTACTAAAACAATGTTTGTATTTTAGGCTTGGTAGAACCATCAAAATCCCCTTGAATAGAATGCTCAAAATCAGCCACTGAGTAAATATTAATGTGCCTAGACTAGGTAGATAGAAACCTTTGGTGGATTCTCTGGAATATCATTTTAAGAGAGACAAGTCATGAGATGAGATTAGATCATTGGCACTTGTCAAAACACATGTTAAAAACAAAATTATAGAATACAAAAGTAAGAGATCTAAGATTCCATCAATGATTAATGGTTTCAATTTTAATGTGTTGAAGATCCAACAAATTATACCCTATCAAGGATAATAATGACTAAATGGTATAGTATTAGTCTAGTGCCAATATTTCCACTAGGGTGTAAGGTAAATAACATTAATTTTGTGTAAGCAATCATAAGGCATGGAACTTTTTAACTCATAAATAGACTCTATATCTTCATTATTAAGATTAAACATAGCCTTAAAAATATTCCATGGGATCCATTCCTAGTTTATCTTGTAGAACAAATCTCTAATAATTGTAATACCCATTTTAAAATGTCTCAAACCTTTGATCAAGGGACCATATAAAAGGGAAATTTATGTAATTGAGAATATGATACCATCATAATGAATGAGATTTTATATAAATACCATTTTGAAACCTTTCCCCTACCCAAATAAGGTAATTTTTAAGCCTCTCCACATCTTTCAATATGATTTTCATAACAAAAGTGTCACCAATATTAATAGGAACAAGGGTAATGTGAAGGTTGTGTAAACCAATCCCTTTTCAAGCGTCTCTACCCAGATGGATTTATTGATAAATGAAATGCCTAAAAAAAATTCCAATATTCATCACCTTATAGGCCTCTAATGATCAGTTTTATACTAAGGGAAAGACCTTGGATTCTAATGTTAATAAGCCCAAGCCCACCAGCTTCTTTAGGGAGACAAAAAATGGCCCAAGAGACTATGAAAACCGTGATGGCCTTCAGAGTTAGCCCATATAAATTCCCTTAAAATTTACTCTAACTTAGCATAACAAGGATTATAAGGAACCTAATAGTAAAATTAATATACATGAGTAACAACTAAGACCATAGAGAAAATCTAAAACTTCCTTACTAAATTCAAGGGTTTGGTGATCCAAAAGGTTTTTTTATCAACCCTTTGAAATACATAAGACCATAAATTATTAAGATAAGCTCTAAATGTATTGTAAATTATAATTATTTTAAATTAAACTCTAAATAGAAACCACTTCCATTGATATCCCTCTGACCATGGAAGATAAAGGAGTCATCTATAAAGTGCCCATAATAAGCTGATGAACTAAATTGGGGAGGGAAATACTCTTCACTAAACCCTTGGAAGTATAATTAGCCAATAGATAACTAAATCCCTCAACAACCACCACATAAAGAGAATGAAATAGAGAGAAACCCTACCTAATAAATGGATTATTCTTAAAGTACCAATATTAAGTACCATTGATAGTAATACATGCACTAGCATAATAAAAAATCATATTAAGAACTTGCACAAACTTGGGGATAAACCTAAGAGCTAGAGGAATTATTATAATTAAAGGCTACTCAATTGAATCATACACCTTCTCAAAATCAATATTGATAAATAATTCCTTATGATTGGAAATCATATCCCATTCCCTACCTTTTTAGACATGAAATACATTGTCTAGAATGTATCTATGTTGAATAAACCTTATTTTCTCACTCCTAACAATTAATGGGAGGAGGTGTTTAATTATGAGGGAATGAGATTCAGTAATAATTTTATAATATACATTAATAAGGGTCATGGGCCTCTATTTGGTAATAACTTTAGGATCCACAACCTTATGAATATACTTGATGTTAAATTGGTTGATGACTTTGGTTTTTGAATATATTTTAAGAATATTAGGACCAACAATATCCTATAAGGTTTGATATAAATCATAAGGCAATAATAAAATCATGGGGCTTTATCATTGGCCATCCAAATATCATCTTCTTTAATATCATTCAAGCTAAGAGGTTTATGACAAGCAACTCTTTTTTATTTAGATATATTTCATATCCCAACATCAAGATATTGAGAGTGTGTGACTCCATGAGCAAGAGTGGAAAGTTGGGTCAAAAATACACCATGATAATGATTTATAAAATCTTGTAGAATATCAATAAATTTTGTAAATCTAGTTGAAGCATATTTAATGGCTTTAATTCTATTAGTAGTTTTTAGGACCAAAGGAGATAAAATAATTCTTTGGTCAATTTTTGTCAAAATTTTAGATAATGCATTCTAGCTCTGAGTTGTGATTGTCTATCTTTGTATGCCTCTTAAATTTAGAGTTTATGTCTCTAAAGGGATACTGTAGGCTAAATATGAGTATTAAAAGGCAAGGCATAAATCTCTTTTGATACCTAAATATAATCACAATTTGTGGCATAATGCATATATTATTTAAAGATAGAAGCTTTCTTACCATATATTCAAATAAAAGTGGTGATATGAGTAATGGTATCATCCCACCAAGAAATCCAACTAGTATCCCTAGAGATATTTAAACTAGATTCCAAATTAAAATAATTTTCTAAATAGTTCACTCATGTCTAAGATGAGTAGTATTGAGATAAAATTAATATTTATGGTATTCAACCTAAGAATTGGTCCATTCAAACTTTAAAAAAATAGGATGATGGTCTAAAAAAAGGGTGTCTAATAACATAGATACCAACCAACCATGCATATGATAAAATTAAACAAGGTCTTACTCAACAAGCAAATATTGATCAATATGCTTAAGCACTCTATCTTATATCAAGTGAAAATTAGACTAGGTTAACTAGGGGAATCTTCTTATCTCCTCTAGTGGTAGTTCTAATCAAATGTCCAGAGTTTGTTAACCATTTAAAACCATGCCTCTTACTCTCTAACAAACCAATGCATGGGAAGATGACTTTATTGGTCTTCATGGGACTCAACCTTGTTTAAGTCATGACATAAGATCCATCAACCATCTGGAAGTGAATCAAATAACCATATCTAGATAAAAGTGTGTTCTACTACATTGTTGGATGCTTATAAGTTAAAAAGATAAATAATCTAGTTAAAAAAATCAAACATTGTCTAGGTGACCTGATGGGTGGGGTCTAAACCCCAAGAAATAATATTTTAATAAAGCTCAAGAACTAAAAGAGTGATAACACCACCATGGCTAGGCTCATTACAGGTGGTGTAACATAAATACCCAAGCTAAATAATGAAAGTATTAGACTAAAGGAGGAAGTCACAAATATTGACATATTGCATGTAAAAAATATCATACTAATTTTTTAACAATTGTTCTTAACCATTTACTTACATATTGGATCATTAAGGCCTCAAACATTTCATGAATAAACTCACATTTTGAAACATCAATATTCATATCATTTATATATAAAATGACTAAGAGGACCATCAACTAATTTAAATCCACATCATGTGGCATAAAATCTCCTAGCTTGAAATGTTGTCATTTATTTGGTACATAATCATCATCTGTAGTGATTTAGGTATTGTACAAGAATAGAATAATATCTTTTTGGTTGAAATTAATGATATTGAGTTTAGAATCTAAGATTGTAAAGCGTGAATGGGGTTGTGAATAAGGAGCCAAGATAACATAGGATGGGGAAGAAACACAACTAAAAACCACTTGAAGAGAGTGGGAAATAAGAGTCAGTGCCTTAACTTTAGTAGGAGAAGACATTTTCCAATGGATACCAAAGAGATAGGACCACCTCATTTTGATACACAATGGATTAGGTTTTGGAATTACCTCAAACTTAGTGATTTTTATTACTAGTGATTGTGTTCAAACCATTAGGATTCTCAATTTGGTGTTTAGACTCAGACCCACTTTTGTATTAAGGAATAGGATAAGTAGGGACCATTAAAAGGAACTCTTGAATCATATTATCTAAGGAATAGCACCTAAAACAAATGTTTGGTAGGTTGATATAAATCTCAATGGACTGCTTGAGATATTTGGCTAGGTCATTCTCCACACAAATCATTTTATGAGGATGGGATGAATATAAGTTTTGTTTTTCATGTTAAAAAAAATGTCTTAGGTATTTAATGATCTTACTAATAAATTACATGTGGGGAGAGGTAAGCTAGGGAATTCTATCCACACCATGATTTTAAACTTGGATTTCTTGGAGACATGAAAGTCTCAGATCTAATAAGAAAATACCACCAATGTGTTATAAATAAAAAAGATACCATGATTAAAAATAACTATATAGTGTTTTGGGTTAGTAAAATGAAATAGGAAAAAACTGTTGATAAGTTCTAGACTCCTTCCAGTTTCACACCATGGCCTTGAAAATGGTTACTGACCCACTACTTTAAGAGGCTCTTAGGAAGGATTCAAACCACCAGCTAAGAAACCAAAGTAAAATCTTAAAAATATTCAAAATATATATCAGAATTAGATAAATCAAGCATAACATCAGGTAACAGAGAGTTTGGGTCAAAAGTAGTAACTCATAGTATATCATCAGAACAAATTTATGTGTTTTTTGATGCCATTATTTCTCATACTCCTACCATATATCCTTTCATAAAATGATGAAAAAATGGTGTTTGTGGCCATTTAATAAAGGTTTTAAAAATAGCCAAAGTGTAGAGTACCATCCCAACTCAGTTTAATAAAATCATAATTAAAATATAATAAATATTTCATAGATCTACTATAGATCAATGGTGTGATAGGGGGAAGAAATCATAAAAGTATGTAGACATATATCACTTTGTTTAGATCCTCCTTCACTAATTCTCTTTTCCCATGAAATGTACATATTTCAATGATATAATTTTTAAAAGTGATTTCATTAAGATCCTCATATGGATATTCATCAAGAGGAAAATAGATATTAGTGTAAGGATCATCAAGAGCACAAAGAGGAAGATCATTATAAATATCATAAAGGTGAGGCCATATGGATAATATTTGAATCCATTATAGGTATCATCATAAATTTAAAAATCATCATTATGATCCTTAACCATGATAAAATGTATAGAATAATATCACATTGAGTATTTTACTCAAATGGTAATGATGAACATTTGATGAAAATATTGGCTATAGGAAACTGATGGTATCAAGATAACTAATACATTTGATCACTTATTCTAAAAAAATAAACTATATTTACTAGTATGATACATGTAAAAATGTTATCACTAGTGGTAGTTGAGAAAAAATATTGTATTGTCCTAATAAATGTATTTGGAAAATAAAAAATGATATCGGGCTTATTGATACCATTGGTAGATAGACAAAAATTTATATTGGGTTATCCAATGAATTTTTTTCAAAACTATAAATATCTTTCACTAATAATTTAGAAATAAAATTGTTAATATGATCCAACAAAATGTTGATAATTTTCATTTGAATGTATGTATTGGTTAAGATTTACTTTCGACTATCCTATCTCAATAGATTCAGAATAGAATAAGGATGATCAAATAGATCTCATGCTACTTAGTATTTTTGGGTAATGACCAATGAAATCAAGATATATATAGTAAAGGGTTTCCTATGTCACAAATTTCAATATGAAATGGTTCTAAATATTAAGCCTATGACATAAGGAAATAAATTTCACTAGACTTATATGAAAATAAATGTGCAAATAAGTAATGTAATTATGCAAGTAAACTAAACTAATCTAAAATGGAAATAATTTAGAAATATAGTAATTGGTAAGGTGCCATGATAACCAAATGGGGGTCAAAGTAGCCAAAAATGGAATATTCAATGTCTAATAAATCTTATGTCCACACCATTATTAGGTGTAGATATAACTTAGATAAAGACACCCACATTCATTCACTAAGCAACAAGAAACATCTAACTAATACATAAATAATGGAAAGACTATAGGGTTAGAAATACTTATCATGGATTGGACCCATTGAGTATTAATATCCCTATTAGATAAAGATATTTCAATGATTTTAGATATTGGATAAATATATTAAAATATCAAAAAAGCTAATAAATAAATGATATCAACCACATTGATGTCATAAAATAAGGGAATATGGTAGAACTAAATAGGATAGGATAGAATGAGATAAATAACCAGATAATATAAATAATCTATAATGATGATAGGAATCATGCTAATATATCACCATGATCCTACCCATCCCATTCTTAGTACACCTTTTAAAGTGTAAACTCAAGGAGATAGATCCTCTACAAGTCAAAGCAAGAGAAAGCATCAATAAATGAAAAAATAAATAATATTATGTGTACAACATTCATTATTATATTCATTATCTTGAAAATACATAGAACATCATTCAAGCATCATTATTATACTTGCAAAGTCTTATTATCTTGGTTTTAATTATCGTTGTCCTTTAGGGATAAGACAAAACTAGGTAAATAAGGTAGCAATGTAGCCTTGCCCATTAGTGTGGCCTTGTCCATAGTGCCCCAATAATAAATTTTTAAATTAGAGATGTTTATTTTAACAGAAATGTGATTTTATCAAGATAATTTAATGGAAACATTTGAAATTTTCCTTTATATAAGTATATCAATGTAATTTAAAATGCATCTAACAATCACTTGTAAATTCTAATACACATTGAGTAAAAGATCACTATAGTTTCCAATTCCAATTTTTAATCAGTCTAACATTCATAGGAAAAAATACGAATACATTTTAATGAAAGTTAGAGTAACTCATTTTCAATAATTTAAACCAATCTACCTAGTTTCATTAATATATCAAATTCAATATTCACACACTCACTCTATAAGGGATAACTGCATCGACCTAAGGCCATTTCAGGATATGTACATAGTCCTCATATTACATTATATTTTATGAGGATACTTAATTTATTACCCTTGACTAATTTTTCCATTAATATTTGATATCTATTATGTTTATTGTGTAGGATATATAATTTTTATTTTTTAGGTGTTTTTGACAACAAATCAATAATCCAAATAGGCATAAAACCCTCATAGACAAGTGCACACACCAAGATCATAAAATCAATCACATGGTTAACTAGGACATGACTATAATTAGTAGAGAAGGTTTCAATGTGACCCTGTCCTCCTAATGTGGCCTTGTGCCAACATAGTTTGAATTCTTAGTTTTGGTTACAACATAGTTCATATCTTTATAATAGATTTACACTCATAGTTAGCTTGCACAATCAACAATAAATTATATCCAATATAGATTTACATATATTTTGTCAATTTACTATTTTCTTCTCACTTTTAGTTTTATATATTTTATATTTTACATTCATATCTATATCTTTCTATATATAAAAATCAGTTTTCAATAGTTTATTTTTTATTATCATTTCATTATTAATTCAAAAAGAACATTAAATAAATTGAATGATATCCATTTGCATATTCAAAGGCTATCCATCTATTCTAGCTAGGTAATAGACCCATATACTATGTTTTTATGTAATAAGAAAGGGGCCAATATAATTAGATTTAAACTTTCCTTTATTTTATTTATTCACATTTATATAATTTTATATTTTATTTTAGTACCAAGTTACCCACATTGAACTATCTTGATTTAATACTTTTATTATAGTCCTTTTTAAGCAATTTTGATAATATATCAAATGAAAAATAACATGAATGCGTGTTTCATCCAACATTTTCAATTGATGTGATCATTTTTATATATATTAATTTTTATCCATAATACCTTAAAGCTATGCAAGAAGAGAAGGAACCTCAAAACCTAAAGGCAAAAGTAATTTTTCACCATAGACAAGATAATAAAGGGGTATCCCTTTTATTTATATTGACACTTGCCTAATATTCCCATAAAGCATATATGATTTGATTATGTCAATATTCATCATGTTTCGTAATTAATTTTCTCAAAATTATGATAATTGTATGATTTGTAACCTTGGATTAGTTGTTCCCTTGAGGATAATAAGGTGCAAAATGTATGTATAATCTTATATTTAACATGAGAATCATTTATTTTGTTATTCTTGAAATATGATCCATTATCTATAATAATATAAGATGGAAGGCAAAATTAGGAAATTATATGAGTTATTATAAATCTATAATTGTATTCATTTATGGAATATTATAAATAAATATATTTTACCTTTTTCAATGAATATCTAGTAATTGTGTCAGTAAATTTGTGACCTTTTAATGATGGAGTATTAAATTTTCCAACTCTATCAATTCCCCAAAAGGAAAATCGCTAAGGAGACACAATAGGTTGTAATTCTTAAGATGGTGTATGTTATCAAATTTCTATGATTTTTACATTACTCACATACCAATGCATATTATTAGCATTAAAGTTTTATTATAGGCCTATAATAACCTGTTATAAGTAATTTATGACATGGATTTTCCACTAAACTATCCCCAACACTCACCTCTTATGAAATTATTGTAATGTTATCTTGGCTTTGTCAAGCGTAAGGTATCTATCCAAGTGTCCATGAAATTAAAAGCTTAATATCCAATAATAAAATACCTAATAAAATTTATTTATAATTTAGGAGGATCAATCTCATTGCATAAAAAATGTAAATCTTTAAATACCATTCTATGTTTTTTTAACCATTATGATGTAAAATACATCCAACCCATCTATATTTAGTAATTTGATGGGTTTTTTCTTAATTGTCTAAAAGTCAATATAACATTATTATTTGTAACATTAATGATAATATTCAAATCAAAACTATCCATGAAATTTTCATGATGATTATTTCTTCTAATATTTTCACTAAAATAAAACTCATAAATTTAGATGATAAAACTATACACTAAATCATAATATGAAATTATTTTTTCTTATTTTTTATATAGGCACCCATCATTTGATTGAAAAAATATTAGAATAACCACATACCTTGATATGTTTAATCTTTAAATATTTAAATACTAAAATAAGGTTTATATAGAATATCAGTCTTGTATACTTGACAATTACTTATCATGGCTTTACCCTTCAGTTCTAGACCTTCTTGTTATTGAAAAGATGACATTCACCATCTCATTGTTCCTTATTTATTATATTATGGTATGAATATGTCATTTATTATGAGAAATATTGATATATATCATTTATTTTTAGTTTTAAATATTTAAAAACTTCTTATCCTATTGAACACTTCCATCCCACATAGGGGCATTTTCATTGATGCAAGTGTCTAGCCCTCAAAATTCATCTAAATTTAAATTTTTTTGAATCCTATTGGTCATAATTTTTTTTATTTAACCTTACCATGAGATATGTATGAAATGTTTGGTAGAAACAAAAATCTAAGTCTACTCATTATTTATCTAGAAAATACCAAGTAAGCACCTATTCAATCTCGATTTATTGATTACACAATTGAGATATATTTACCTAGTCTTACCTATTTTCACATTGGTCACAGGATAAGTCATATAAAAAATCTAAAACAATCAAATCATATCCCATGAGTATTATTTTTCAAGTTATAAGATAGATCATTGCATGCCCTTATATTTAGTACATTGCACCCTTGTGCAGACATAATCCAATACCTAGGGGAGAACTACATATGTCATATTCCCTCCTTAAAGTATTGGATATTTATTTAATTATAATTTTTAGTGGAATAATTGAGGTAATATTAACACCATAATACAACTAACCCATTTTTGGCAAGGCACAAACACACAAGATGGATATCTAGGATTTGATCCGAAAATGATCATTGACAACTTATGCATACAAATAAAAATATCATCAAAAAGGTGACATATAAGCTAAAATTATGTAGGTTTTCACTTCTCAATATATGTAATATTTATTATAGGATAGTTGTATAGATATCAAGAAACTTGCAATGATGAAAGTGTTTCAAGGCTGACATAAGTGTTTAGGCCTCCAGATATAATATTTCTATTATCTACGGCAAGATCTTGATCTTTTCCCTACCTATTTCCACCTCTATAATTATCATATTTACCTACACATTTTCATATAAGATAATTTTTATCTATTCATTTTATTTCTCAATTAAACTACTATTTTGAAAGTAATTTCTATATTTAGCATAACTCAACATTTTAATTTAGAATATTCATTTATCTAAGTTTTTGATTAACTGATCTTATCTAGAATAATTTTATTTATCCTTGTGTATAGGTTATTATTTTATTTTTAACCTAATCCAAAGTATATAAACAAGTTTTAAACATTTGGTGACCTTGACCACTATGTCTTCTTATTCAACTCCTAGCTTACACTAGGGTTTATTTTTTTAGTAAATTGTAAATCTAATTTTTTCCATTTCCTTTGGTTCATTTATTTTCATTTCTCAAAGATGGAAAATGTTAATAAATATCAATTATAAATGAAAAATAAATAATCCTTATTCAATCATATAAACATAAATAAATAATTAATTAATGCATTTTTACATGTTACACAAGAATAAATCAATAAACATGCTAAGGTTAGTGCATCCACATCCAATAATGGTGAACCCTTATATGGTAAAACTATTTCTACATCATACATGGGGATAATTAATACTTTAAATAAATTACCTATTTCAACACCCATATCAATATAAATAAGTGGTTTTTTCATCCCCTCTCTTGGTTTATCAAATATCAAATCTAAATATAAATGGGTCTACAATGTAAAATCTTTTCCAAATTATCAAACCTTTAAAATATAAGGTTACCAACATTGAAAACAAATCTTTAAAATCAAATTGTGCTATTTTTTACAGTATATATTACATAATACTCTAGCACCTAAGATATATTTTCACCCTTTGCTAGCTATTTTTTTTGCATCCAAGTTCACATTTTATGATGGAAAGGGTGATCTCAAGTATCATCTCCAATATTTCTATTGAACATTCCTTGATTATAATTTAAATGATAAAATTTTGACCAAATTATTTACAAGGAGCCTAAAGGACTATTCTTTAATATGGTTCTATGACTTTCCAATCCAATTGGTGAAATAATTCAAACCTCTAGTAGATTAGTTTCTAGAACGTTTTTCTATTAACATCACTAAAAACAATGTCACATGCACAAATTGTTTAGATAAAACAAAGGAACCAATGAACCTAAATTATATGGAAGATAAAGAGATTCAAGACATCTTTAAGAAAATTGTGCTTCTCCATTAAAAGATTTCATTATTTTAAATAAGTTAAAATCTTTTAATGACTTATGACATATTTTTTAATATCAGGAAATGAAACTTATTTCCTTTAACAAGCTTAATTATGTATCAAACACACCTAATACATCTACTACCATTTTTCATATCAAACCAAGTTAAAAGGTAAAAACTATACAACATAAAACATAAAAAATCACCATGGTGATTTTAGTGTCACAAAAACCTAATTGTCTCTTCTTATCTAATGCACTTAAGAGATAATTTACATAATTACCTGAGTCTCTATCTTCAATACTTAGTAATATTGTGTAGTGTCATCTCATATCACTCCCACCTCTTATAGAGGATGATATGATTTGACCTCTACTAAAAATATTTGATGTTAATGCATATTTTGATTATCACCAAGGCCCTATTAATTCTAAAAGCATATGATATACCTTGAAATATAAGATCTAAGATATTATTAATAACCACCATATTACCTTTGATGATTCTCAAATGATTTAGGTTCATAACCTAGTGACCATCAAAACTAGAATATATTTAACAATCCATTTCGAGATCATTATAATAAATATCTAAAAGTGAAAATGGCATACAATGAACATTATCTTACATCAAATTATTATAACTTATTAGATGGGATTATTGGCACTATTATATGAAAAATTCCTCTTATGGTTCATAGACATTCTATTTCATTTTATGGTTGTGAAATAGTGGATGATGACTCAAATCTTCATTCATTATTTATTTAAGTATAATTGATCATAAGATTGTACACAATGTTATGATAGATAAAATTGAAAGTGGAACATATGTACCATGAAATTAATTAAACATTTTAGATAAACACCTAATGAATTATAACCTTAGAACAAAATGTTTAGAGCATTTAATGGCACATTATAACACATCATTGGTGAGATTGATTTACCTTTACAAGTTAATCCAACATATTTGGTTACTATATTTTTATTTATAACATACACGAGAGTATTTAATATCTTATTAGTATTACATTGGATACATAAACTACACACAATACCTTACATAATGTATACATGTATTAAATATATTTATTACAATACAATAATCACATTTCCTAAAATACCATATGAACGTCCACTTGAACAAGATAATTTTATTCTCAGACATATAATTATACAACCTAAGAAGGTTAATGATATATGAAAGGCTAATCAATAGGAAATACCCTTTCCTATGTGGTCCATATATCAAGGACCATTGTGCAAAAGATACACAATGGATTCCATACAATCCTCATCTATACCTACTCAGTCTACACAGTTGCTAAAAGAAAATAAACATATTATAAGTATAATTGCACTAAGAAACCACAAAGAAATATATAATGGGTTAAATAAACCCCTAATCCTTGTATTAACTCTATATGACCATAATTTCATATTAGACATACATATAATACCATAGATTATATAGTTATATATATGACACCTATACATACTACTTGGAAGTATCACTAGTTTGATGTACCATATTTTTATCTTTGAGATACCTATGAGCATACCCTAATTTGGATCATAAGTTAAAAGTTTTTCCTTTCCAAAAATTCTACAAATTTAAAAATAATCAAGAAAACAATAAAACATGAAAACATTCAAAAATACAAAAAATATTTAGCATGCACATGTCTTCTAGCTCCTTGGCATCTATATTATTTACTTTATGTTATTAGATATCATACAATTTATTTCCTATACACATATGTGCTTCATAGGTACTTGAGTGTGATATAGGCATACACTAGATCCATGATACATTCACATGTATATGTTGGACTTTTCCTCTTCCCATGTGGTTGTAGTCATCTAAAATGTCATTCTAATGTAGTGAGTATCACTTGAGACCAACATATCCTTATATTAGCCCTAGACCTATATTAAGGCTGATTTTGATCCTTTTCTATCTTTTATTTGCACTCAGCCCATGTCTATAAATATCAAAAGCCACATTAGGTCATCCTATTATGCATCTAGGACCCTTTTTCACCTATTCCAGCCACTTGGATAATAATGTCACCCTTTGGTCTATAGCACGCTATGTTATTAGAAAGGGGGTAGTGATATTGACCCTTAGCCTTTTTTATCCCTATAAAATATCTTTCTAATTTCCAAAGCATTTTAGGATTGGCCTAGACTCATTTCATGTCTCGACAAGCACTAGAAAACTATATAAAGATCATTCTTATTCAATTATCTATTAGATGGAAAATAGATGTATTTCTCATCAAGGTAAATAATCCATATTATACCCTACTTATACATACACCCATATACGACAACCTATATCTTAAAAAACTCATGTTTCCAATCTTAATAAACACTTAAAGCATTCAAATTAGAATTCATACTAGAATTCACTTGCACTTTCACTAGCACATAGATTGGGAGAACTACATTTGGATTCATTCCATTTTGAGGTATTAGTATGTAGGAAATTATCAACACATGGGGTGTTGAGGTCACATGTAACCTACCCTAATAACACCACTCTACTTCTAATTATGTTTATAAAAACCATAACATGCATGGAGGTTTAGGGTTTCACATCGAGATTAGTCAAAAATGCATAATAAAAAGTGATTAAATACTTATCTATACAAACACAATATTCTCATAATAAGGTGAGAATCCTCACAAAAACTCATTGTTATAGGAAATCAGGGTTATTAGTGTCGAATAGAAGCACATAAACACAATGCACTATTTTCAAAGGTACTATGATACTATTTGAAGTGGGCTCTAACACTTATTCGCTATTGATGACACCCTTCACTATTCCTATATCAATTTCAAACCTAATATTTATTCACCTCATTCATTTTTATAGATAATTATTTACTTTGTAATTCAATGTTATTTATATGCTAAGCAAACAAATCAATTATTGTACAAATAAGTGGTTGATATTGCTATATTTATTCCTTGATTTATATACTCAAATACTTATCTACTTCGAGTTTTAAATTACATAATTCCCAAAATAGTTAAAAAATTTAGTGAATGTGACTTAATTCAAATATATTTCTCAAAACCCTAGTGTACCATTATGGTTTCCCTTATTTTTTCATAATATGCTTAGTTTTTAGTCTTCAGCATGATCATCATTAATGAATACATTTTTAATTTTTGGTACAAAGTGTTGTGGTTTATATTGCATGCCTATTACCTAAAATTTGTATAGAGATTCACATGTGTGTCAATACTCTCATGGATAATCTTAGAACTCAACTTATTTCATACATTCGTCCACCTCATCTCAGGGACCCCTTATATGGATAACATTATTAAATGGCCAATTTTAACTTACCTCCAAACATTACTTGATGGAAGATGGCTAAAATAATTCCTTTTATTTATCCTCCACCTATACCCATTGAATAACTTCACTCACATCCCACCTGATGCTAGTAAAAAACAACTTTGAATCAAACTTGCCTTCTTGGGCCTATCTCTACAAGCCCTCTCACAGCATTGTTTTGGTTATTTAGATAATTTTAGAAGGTTTCAAATAAAAAAATTATATATTAAATAACACACTATCATATCCTAACAACAAACCAGATTTTATATTCCAAATCAAAAGAAAAAGTGTTCTATTTTCAAGATCTTTTTCTATTTTAGGCATCTTTCTAGTAAGCCTTTAGAGGCAATTTTATTGAGTTAATTTTTAACACATATGGTTTAATATATAAAATATAAAATTTTACATATAAATTAAGGTTTTATGATACCTTATAAAATTTTGGGGTCCAACTCTCCGAACATGTATAATAACTCAAACATTTTCTCTACCAATTAGGTCTGCTATTAGGTCTTTTAGGTCTACAACTATGTTTTGGCTCTAAATAGATCCACTTGTACCAAAATGGAAAAATAATATTAAATTAACCTTTAGGAATGAAAACCCATCATCCATGATAAATTTTATGATCTGAAATTGTCTCTACATATCAAAATAAAGAAATGGCCAAACCTCTTCACTACGTACATAACACAGGTTGAAAGAGAGAGAAAATTGAATTTAAAGAGAAAAAATGGAATTTCACGTCTAATTTAAATTTTAAAATGTCTATTAAACATTTATAAATACTCAAGGATAGTAAACATCACTCTTTCATTTACACAATATCCAAAAACTATCAATACTCACTTGGCAAAGTCTCTAATTGTCAAGGTACATGATTATGTGAAATAAACTATCAGATGTGTTTTACATGGAGTTTTTATTTAATTTTTAAAATATCCAAACAATTTTTTATTCTCTGATAACATCTCTTCTACCTCTTCCAATGCAAAATCAATCCAAATGAAAGCAATAATTGTCTCTTTAAACTCAACTTACTAGTAAACATAGAATATGTGAAAACAGGTCCTTGTTTCCTCTTATTGTCAAATATGGTTATTTTTGTCTATTTAATTAAAAATAATATATAAAAATAACATCATAAAACTATTTAATATTTATTTTATAATAAAAATACCTTCAAAAATTGATCTTTAGCATTGAAAAGGCATTATTCTTATGTAAATGCAAAAACTTCTTGTGATTGTCTTCTTATTTTGTAATTGAAAACTCTCTCTCTCATTTATTTGAGCCTAAAAAATAATTAATTACCTCAATTTTTATTTATTTAAATATTTTACAAAAAATTATATATTCATATAAAATCTCTAACTATTCAAGATTAGTCCAACATAGGTCTTAAATGGACTAAAGATGTATTGTTTAAACTATGTCAATGACCAAAATGATAATTGAATTTATCCTTAGTAATCTAAAAATTATAAATCATTTTAAGACACTATATACACTTAAAATTCCCATAACCATCATTAAAAATCACTATATATTTTTTAAAGTCTCCTAAATTAAAGATAATTATTTAAAATTTTGGTGTGAAAGTGCCAAATTCAAATTATAAATAGCCTAACCTATTATAAACAATTTTAACTGATTAATTGTTTTTTAGGACATATAATACCCTTGAAATAATATAATAAAATACAAATTTCATAAGACAACAAAAATTGTAAACTTAGAATGATGCTCCTGCTTCATACTCCAAAGGGGCAAAAAATGGACTCATGAACTATTGTTCATGAGGTCTACTACAATAGTTTCATGGTGATTGATCCATTATTATATCATCCAAGTAAATTATTCATGAGGATGATGTTTCCACTTAACTAGATACTATAAATACTCCATTTTTCTTGTTTTTTTATAATCTTCTTGTCCAAGATGATCTCTAGCTCCTCCTTTTTGGTTGTTGGAAGATGAATTTCCCACTCTTGAACTATTGTACCTTTTACTATTATTGTTTTATCACTATCATCAACTTAATTAAATGGATATAGGTTTCCAACATTTAAAATTGGAGAGATGCCTAGTCCACAAGGCAACTCTATCACATAAGCATTGTGAGAGACATAAGCATTGAGAGATATTTTATTGAGAACTTTGTAAGGACCTATATTCTTCATATTGATTTTATTATACTCACCTTTTATAAACCTCTTCTTTCTCAGGTGAGCCAAAATCATGTCACAAATTTCAAATCTAACCTCTCTTCTATTCAAGTCTACTTATTTCTTGTACATTTCCACTCTTGTTTCTATTTGCATTTTCACCTATTCATGTACTTATTGCATAGATATAGTAAACTCCTCCCCTTAAACAATCATTTTCTCCATTTTTATTATCTCAATTCAAATAATCCTCTTGGATGCATTCCATACATTACCTAAAATTGACTCATACCAATGCTCATATTAGAAGAGTCATTACATGCAAAATCTACCCATGGTAGTACAAATCTAATTGCTTGGGATTGTCTATTGATAGGGACCTTAGTAATTTTCCTAAGCTCATATTAACCAACTCATTTTGTCCATCATTCTGAGGCTAGTATGCTAAAATAAAACTCATAGTTTTTGTAATATTATTCTACAAGGTTCTCCTAAAGTGACCTATAAATTTGGTGTCCCTATCAAATATGATGCATATTGTTAAACCATATAGTCTAAAAACGTCATTGGAGAAAAACAATTCTGTGTGTATCATCATTGGTAATTTTTACAGTATAAAGTGTTCCATCTTGGAAAACTTATCCACTACTACAAATATAGAGTCATAGACTATTTAGGTTCTAGGTAACTCCATGAGAAAATAAATACTAACAGAGTCCTATGGTCTATTTTGGACTGGTAAAGGTTGATACAAACCTACATTTATGCTTTTAACCTTATCCATTTAACAAACCTTACATATTTCTACATACTTTTTTACATTTTCTTGAATTTTAAGACAAAATTAATGGTTGGTAAGATGCTCCAACATCTTGTCAAGTCTAAAATGTCCTACCATGCTACCAAAATGCTTTTATTTGATTAAATTCTCTCTTGTTTAACACTTTGGCACACATAATAATATTCCTTTGAATAATAATCCATATTTTATCATGTAATCCAACCATGGTTCTTTTTTCAAGGTGGTTGGATGTTTACAAGCCTTATAGGTTTCTTGAAAATCTTCATCACTCTCATACAACTCCTTAAGAGAATCAATGCGTATACTCTCAAGCTAAAATTCATTGACTAGAAATGACCTCATACTCAAAGAATATTCAACCTTGTTACTTTGACCTTTCTTATGTTTAATAGTAAAAGTGAAATTTTGCAAATATTATTTCCATGTCATATGCCTATGATTGAGCCTGGGATAACTAGTGATGAATTTTAGAGCATGGCTATCTATGAAGATCACAAACTCCTTAGGAACTAGATAATTCCTCCACTTCCATGAATCCTAAACCATTTCATAAAACTAAACATCATAATATGAATACTTATTTTTAGATTCATTTAGTTTTTCACTAAAGTATGGTATGGGTCTGTCCTGTTGGCTTAAGACATCCCTAGTGGCTACTCCACTTGCATCACATTCCACCTAGAATAATTTATGAAAATAAGAAGTGCTAGGATGGGTTGTTTACTAATTTTATTCCTTAAAAATTGGAATTTTATTTCAGCCATGTCAGTCCACATAAATCTTTTCTTATCTCCTCTGATAGTGTCTATGATTGGAGCCCAAATTCCACTAAATTTTTTAATGAATTTTTTATAAATGCTTTCAATTCGATGAAAACTTACTACCTATCTAGTTGACTTGGGAGTTGGACACTCCATTATGGATTTTAATTTATCCTTATCCATTTTTAATACTCCTTGAGATATAAAAAAACTAAGGTAAAATATTTTTTTTTTATAAATACACAATTATTGATATTGATTAGTAACTTCTCCTCTTGTAACCTTCTCATATTTAAATGAAAATTATTAGATGTTCTTATTTTATATGACTATAAATCAGTCTATCATCTAAATAAACTACAAAAAATTACCTATGAATGGATTAATAAATTCATTCGTGAGCCTCATGAATATATTAGGTGAATTAGTGAGTTAAAATAAATTAACAAGCCACTCATATATCCCTTCATTAGTATGGAAGGATATTTTCTATTCATATACATGCCTAATTATGATTTTTTAGTATCCAATATTGATTTCAATCTTGGATAAATAGGTTGACCCACTCAATCAATCCATCAAGTATTTAATTCTTAGGAGAGGAAACATGTACCTTATATTGATATTTTTGATTTCTCTTGAATATGTTCACATACTCCAATATCCTTATTTATTATGTCCTAACACTATTCATATTGTACATGGGCTAAGACTCTCCTTAACTAGATCTTTGTCTAATAGTTATTGAACTTGATTTTTTATTTCAAAATTTTCTTATGGCATCATCTTATATATATCCTTATTAGGCAAGCTTACTCTTGGAATGAAGTTAATGTGATGATTGATTTTTATTATAGGTGGTACCTCACTAGGTAGTTCATCTACTATGATGTCAGCATAGTCCTTAAGAACATATTTCACATCTTGAGGTAACTCATTCACCCTGGTTGATGTTATAACTATTCTAAACTTGAGCACCACCACAAATCTTATCTCTTCATCTCTCATTTCATTCAAAAACTCATTTTCACATACTAACTTTACACTTGAACTGATATTTTATTCACCATCTTCTTCTTTCATAGGTATCAATGTATGGATTATACCATCTTTCTCTAAATTGTAAAATTTTCTCCATCCATAATGTGATGTCTTCATGTCATATTTCCAAAGCCTTCCAAGTAGGACATGGCACACATCCATTGGCATAACGTCACAAAGAAATTCATCTTTATAAGTCCCAATTTTAAAATCTACCCAACATTATTCATTAACCAATACTTGTTTCCATTTTTTAATCCATGAAACTTTGTAGGTATTAGGATTAGGTAGCATTTTTACCTTAGTTTATCCACCATTTTAACTAAAACTAAGTTATTTGTGATACCTAAATAAATAACTACTTTGAAAAAGTTACCTTGGCACTTATAGGAGGTCTTGAAAAGAGTATTTGTTTGTGTATTTTCCTTCTCTTTAGGTGTCTTGATCATCACCATTCTCATAATCAAATATTCACCTACCTATGGTTCTTCCATATGAGATGGAGAGCCAAAACTTTCCTCTTCTATTACTTGAACAACCTAATTTCTATTTTCAGTATTATAACTTCCTACTTGTTGAACCTATAAACACTCCCAAAACCTATTTTATAAAAATTTATTACACTTTAATTATTTACCTCTGAATATACTTGATCTTCTTCCTCTTGATGCACATTCACCTCTAAAATATGGCCTTCTACATCTAATCCACCTCAAAGTTTAAATGATTATACTTATGAAGTGATAACTTATCATTGGTTTATTTTTGAGGTATGTCTACCTCCTTGATTACCTCTTCCTCTATAAATTATGCCTCTACCTCTATTATGTTATTTTTGTCTTCTACTAAGCTTGGATTTAGCTTTCAATGCAAGTTGATAACATTTTTCAAGATTCTTGGGGCTAACTAGACTTACTTCATCTTACAAATTATATCTAGATATTTTAAGATACCTCAAAATATTTTATTTATTTTTATCTATATTAATTAATTTTATTACCAACTTATAAAAATCCTTTGAATATTCCTTGACACTCATTTCTTCTTGTTTTAAAGTCTAAAATGTTTTGAACGGATTCATTTCATAGACACTTGGAAATAATTTTCATTTCAATTTAGATACCATCATGTTCCAATAATTGATTTTTTTATTTCCCTTATTTATTATTTATTTTTTAATGAAATCACACCAAAGGGTTTCATTCCCTTTCAGCTTTATGTGAGCAAACTTCACTTAGTTGTTCTCTAGAATACTTTCATAGTCAAAGTATTTATCTAGTTATACAATCTAGTCAATAAGTTCTTCTCCATATAATCTTCATGAATATATAGTAAGTTACACTTTTGGTTTGGACCCTTATTTAATTACTTTATTTATTATTATTTCAATACCTTATTCATCATAGTCTCCAAATTCTTCACTTTCCTCTTTTGGCTCTTCAATTTCTTCATATATCACTTTAATCTCCTGTTATGACTCTCAGTCTTTAGGTAGATTCTATTTTTTGAAATTATATAATAAAAACCAATCCTTAGGTTCTAAAATTCCTCCAATAAAATTTTAATATTGACTCTATTCCTTCTAGGTGGCATCTTATCTTTTCACATTCAAGCTATTTGACAAAAAATCACTTTTTAAGATAGATGACTAAAACACTACAAATTCACTCTTTTTATCTAAGAGTTTATACCTTATTTAAACCTCCCAAAGGTATAAAACATTTCATGATACCAAATTGATGAAAAGAGATTAGTACAAAACAACTTTGAATCAAACTTGCCTTCTTGGGTCTATATCTACTAGCCCTCTTAAATCACTATTTTGGGTGTTTAGACAAATGTAAAAGGTTTAACATCAAAAAATTATATATTAAATTACCCAATATCATCCCCTAAAAGCACACAAAATTTTATATTTTAAATCAAAATGAAAAGTGTTCTATTTTAAAGATATTTATTCTTTTAGGCCTCTTTCTAGTAGCCCTCTAAAGGCATTTCTCTTGAGGTATTTTTGAACACATAGGGGTGAAGATAAAAATAAATAAACTATTAATATACCCATTAAGTTATTATAACAACCTAAAAAAATTTAGGGTCCAAATCACCAAGCAAGTACAATAACTCAAACCTTTTCTCTATCAATTAGGTCTTCTATTAGGTCTCTTAGGTCTACAACTGTGTTTTGGATCTAACATTATCCACACATGACAAAATGAAAAAATAAAGTTTTATTAAAATTTATGATGTAAAAATAATCATATTTTCCAAATTTTATGGTATGAAACTATCTCTATGTATCAAAACCAAGAAATGGCCAAACCACTCCACTAGGTTCATACACAGGTTGAGAGAGAAAAAGTTAAATTTTAAGATCAAAAAGGGGTTTTAGTGCCAGATTTAAATTTATAAGGGTCTATTAAATGTTTATTAATACCCATTGATAATAAAAATGACTATTTAATTGACAAAATATCAAAAAACTATTAATACTCACCAAGGAAAGTCTCCAATTGGCAAGGTAGAGGACTGTTTGAAATAAACTATAAGATTTGTTTGAGATGGAGATTATATTTAAGTTTTAAACTATAAAAAAAAGTTTTTATTATTTTATAAATTAGTCACTACATTTTACAATTCGAAATTAATCCAAATGAAAGTAATAATTGTCTCTTTAAACTTAACATGTTGGAAAACATAAATTATAACATAGAATATGTGCAAACTAATCTTTGTTTCATGTTTTGATCAAATATGGTGAAATTTTTGTATTTAATCTCAATTATTCAATAAAAAAATATAATAAAAATCACTAATATTTATTTTGTAATATAAAAACCTTCAAAACCTAAGATTTAGCATTGAAAAAGGCATCATTTTTATGTGAAAGCAAAAAATACTTATGATTGTCCTCTTGTTTTGTAACTAAAAAATCTTTCTCCATTATTGGATCCTCCAATATCATTCCATAAAAATATTATTATTTATTTAAATATTTAAAAAATAATATATATTTCTATAAAATCTCTAACTTCTCAATATTAGTCCAACATAGGTGTTAAATGGACTAAAGATGCATTGTTTAAACTAGATCAATGACCAAAATGACAATTAAAGTGATCATTGGTAATATAACCATTAGAAATAAATTTAATAATATATATACACTTAACAAACCTATAATCATCATTAAAAATCACTAATTGTTTTTGAAAGTATCCTAAATTAAATATAACCATTAAAAATTTTGAGTTTTAATTTTAGTGGGGAAGTGCCAAATTCAAATTTTAGATAAACTAACCTATAATAAACACTTGTAATTGATAAAAAAATGAATTATAGGACTTATAATACCATGTAAACAATATAATATAATATAAAATTGATAAAACACAAATAAAATTGTAAGCTTAGAGTGATGTTTCTACATCACTACCTCTACTACTCACCCTTGGTAAATAGTAGATATCATGGTTTAAATTGCTACTAGATGAAAATAGACACCTAATTATCCTACATAGGAAAATAAATAATCTCATAATCCACCATCATCCCTAACTCAATACAAAATTGCCTAGGTATTAACACAAAATTTATACAAGGGAAAGTGAAGTTGGTCTACAAATCAATCATAATTAGGAGAAGATAAATCACACATACCCTTACAATTGTTGTTATATTTATACAATTAGTGTCATGACCAATATGGATCTCTTATACCTATCCAATGGGTCCCTTACCATAATAATATCACTAGAGAGGTTTTGAAAGCCTCTAATCAAGTAACACCATGCAATAACCCTAGTTAGGTCCTATGTTTTCTATATTCACCAAATAAGTAAAAAGTAAATTAAAACCTAATCTAATGCTCACCAAATATTATGGCACAAAATAAGGGTATTAAACATGAATTTAAACATGTATAGAAGATATGTACTTAAGCTAATGTATAGTAAATCTTAATGCATGAAGAGATAAGCATATAATCTAATAAATGAAAATCTATTTACTTTAACAAGGAAAATAAATAGTTAGGAGTACTTACCTTTGAAGACAAACCCAATAATCCTCAATATATCCGTTATCCAAGGTGATTCACAAGAGGTTATTATGTTATGTAAGGGTAATAAAGATAAGTCATCTCTAGGCTACACAACTTCTCTATGCATCCAAAAGACTTCTCCATAAGACAAGATTCATATCTCCAAGTGTAGTATTGAAACCCTAACCAATGATCCTCAAGTAAAATGGTGGATAAGAATATTCACAATAAATGATGCTATTCTTCTTCTTTTAAAATGTTAAATAAGATGTGTATATATAGTTGGATTTAACCCTAATCCTTTCCAAAAGTTTATCTTATAGAGTTGACCCGATCAAACTTATATATTTAATTGAGAAAATTAAGTTAGGTATCAGTATAGGTTGGTCGAGGCTGACCTAGACCTATAACATGCTAATATAATTTAAGTATATAATAAACCTAGTCTGACATTGTTTGGTAAATATAAAAAAGAGTTTTTATCTTAGATAGGGCATATTTAAGGTGGTGAATTTCTTGGAGGAATGTGTAAGGGAGGGGTAAAATATTATGGAAGTGTATAGGATATGTTTGTGTTGATTTCAAGTTGTGGTATAGAGGACAACAATCTTGTAAAGTGTCAATGGTCTACCCACCTATTTTTAGATGCAATCTTTAAGGTATGTACTCAAAGAGATTGAGACTCAATGGGTTATTACAAGAGATAAAATATCAATAATTGATAAAGTTTAAAAATATTATGTGTATACATATTCCCCACTCAAATCTCATCATGTGTCATGAAAGTGTAACATGGGATGGTGCTTTAGGAAAAGAACATTACAACATAAAATGTTGAAGTTAAATAAATTTTAGTAAGAAGAAAATAATATAAATAAAAGGACATGATTGAAAAATACATGAATTTACTTACCTTGATGTTGTATAATAGGAAATAAGTGAAATAAATGTGAAGGTTTCCAATGTAGGGAATATTAGGCAAACCTATAAAAATTAACAAAAATCAATTTAAAAAAAAATATATACATGTAATATGTGAAAAGATTATCTAAAATGTTATGATTCCAAAACATCTTGTAGTTCAGAAAAAGAACTAGTAGATACAAATTTATGGCCAAAAAATAGAATCTAATTGTAAATAATTGACAGGTAAATAATTTTGAATAGTAAATATAAATAAGGTGAAAATTAGTTAAACTATTATTTTACTATTATAAGACAATATTATTCTGAGAGACCTAGTTTGAGCCTAGAGAGTGACCATGGTAAGGAGATGACAACTACAACATGGAAGATGCATAGCGGTAATAGGTGTAGTACATGTAAGGGAAGAATTGATTTCAATTTTTTTAGTAATTTGAATTGAAATTAAGATAAATATATAAAATGAGATGTTAGGTAAAATTTAAACACTGAAACTAACCCTAGGAAATATTTAGGTAGACTAGGGGTGGAATGGGGTACTAGGTAGGAAAATATTAGACCAATAAATGCCTAAGACATTTATGGTAAATGGTCAAAAATTCATCACAAACTAAGAATAGAGTCAACCGTGTCAACTCAGTTTGTAAGGTGAGAAAAATCTAAGGAGTAACTGTATATCATTGGGCTGATGTAGTATCACTAGAGATGGTCGACTACATAGTAGTGGGCCAATATAGTTAGAAATAGGGTAATGGATGACATAGTACCTTTTGGATAATGTAGTACATACCATGTGGCTGATATAGTCTATTGAATGAGTCCAATTGTGTATTAGAAGGATGATATATTATACTAAAACTAGCAAAGGGATGATTTAGAATCAAACATGGTGATAATGTCTAGAGGAATGGACCAACTATATAACATAATGTTGATGTAGTATGAAAATATTGTGATAGGTCTAATTTAGTAATAAGTAGGCTAATGGTGTAGGGAAAAAGTAAAAAATAGAGAAATAGATCAAACAAGCTGATAAAGTAGTAAATTTGTAGTTTTTTTAGAATACTTAAGAATGTATTTTATTATGACATCAAGATATAATACATTCTTTATTATTTGATATTTTTCAGAGCTAGTAAATATTTTTGAGCCTAGTGGATGTGTCATAGATACTAAATTTATTGGATCATCTATCAGATCTGGATAGAGCTTGGTTGGTTACCTTACATTTTAGAGGTATCATGGAGATGAGATGGATCCTAATAAATGTTGATTTCATTGTCATGTCCTAGGAGCAAGGGAATGATTAACCAACACTTTTATATGGGATGTGGAGGGGGATACTATAGAGGTGGTGATCACCTTTGAGGATGTCCATGCCTTACTCAGACTTTTAATTGATGAGACATCCATGATATGTGATACACCAGAGTCAAAGGATGAGAGACAAGCCTTATCCTAGTAGTTATCAAGCTCATATAAGATATATATTAGTTTATGTGTTATCTTATTTTATGTTTATATCATGTCAATTTAAGATATCTATAAGGTTATGATATGGCTTGTGATAACATGAGTGTTGTGTCACAAGTTGGATGTTTCACTAAACAATATAGCCTTGGTCAGTCTATCCTAGATCAAGGTGCATTATATGATCTTGGTTCTATAATTTGGGTCCATATCATGAAAAATATGTATGGTATGTTGACTTAGGTGTAGAAGATGATGGGTCCCATCATTCTACTCAGTACATGGATCTATGAGAGATTTATTATATATCAGTTGATTGGGTTGCCCCATATGGTTGATGATAGGTTACTTTAAGTTCTTAGGTTGAGGTATGATCACTTGCCCCATGTTATAGCTTTGTATAATATCATAAAAGGGTAGATAGTATGGTTTCCATACACTCACATTGCTACTATATGACTGAGTTAGGATACTACTGTTATTAGTTTGGCACTTGTGAACATCACATACCACTATAATTCATGGGTGAATCCTCATCTTATTGCTCATGTACATAGATATTTGGGGAAACTACATATATCAACCCCTATAGTAGTGCTTAATTATTCAGAACGACATGATAAAGAGCCAAGAGGGAGTGGAGGCTTAGGGGCACCCATTAATATACCTATAATTAGGTTTTAGTGATTCATACAATGGGCTTATCAAGAATAATAGAAGGAAGCATCAAGGCTTAGAGGATATGATTCCATTGATGTGGATATAGGTAGTGTGAGACCATAATAGGGACCATAACAAAGGTGATATTATCCACTTTGAGATCATCATATATGAAGACACCATTGATGAGAGGATACATCGGTGTTATTAATTGCATAGGTGGATCTGATAGTATCTCTAAGACATAGTTTGTCTATGTAGAGTCTACTAAGGAGGGGGACACAATAGACTCAGGATGTGACTCATGGTTTTGTACTGTTGTAGAGGTAGCTAACAAAAGAGGTGATCAATAAGTGAGGAAATAAGGAGACCATGGTCAAGGATACTGATATTAGTGATAAATGTTTTGATTTAGTTTAAGTCTTTTATATATAACACTAGTTACATTGTTATTTATGATAAATAGATGATTTGAGATATATATATATATATATATATATATATATATATATATATATATATATATATATATATATGAGATTTGATGTGTACTTGGTTTCTATTTTTATAGTTACTATTGTTATAGAGGAGATCATGTGGGGAGCCTTGATTATGGATATACACCATGATATTTTATGTGGGGTGATGTCACATTATGACCCTACCAATTTGGTTGATCCTATGGTACTATCTTCCCTAGCTCATTTTAACTAGTCTACATTGGCGAGAGAGGTCATGTAATAGATACATGTATAAGGTGGTGGTTTACAACCACATATAAGGGTAGAAGTTGGAGAGTCTCATTCTTAAAAGTTTTTAGTATAGGATTTAGTTGTACACATGATGACCATAATACAACTAGGATAGGTCTAACCCTAGGTGGCTAATCTACAAGTTTAAATTATTGGTTTGAGATCCCAAACTATGTTTTTATAATGTACCATTTAGAAGGGTCAGTCATAGGCATCGATGGGTATTATGGCTAGTCCATGTGATAATAATGATGGAGCACAACCTTAGATCTATATCTATTATATTTTATGCTTTTATTGTATCGAAATTATTATATATTGATATTGATACTTCATTGATCTATGATTTCTAATTGGATTTTTAAATGTATGTATGGATATGTTTCCTTTATAACACTTGTATTTTGTTTTTTTTTGTATATGTTATGGGAAACATGTGATATAGGTTTTCTTTTCTAGAATTATGAGATACACATGCATGATTAAAAATAAAAGGCAAAAATGATTTGTAAAATTATAATTAATCAAAACAAATGTAATACACACAATATGATGATGGGAAATGTTTAAAAACAAAATATTAATAAATTTAATAAATGAAAATGGTAAATTAAATGGTGATAAATGTTTTCAAACCATGTAAGATGTTTAAACCAAATTAAAATAAAATAATATTCATACTATATCACATTGAGAAGTATGAAAATTTGTAATAAAATAGAATGCATATGAAAAGCAATGGTAGAAAAAATAATAATAAAGTCAATCAATCATACTAAATCATGTTGATAAGTATGAAAGGAAAAAAAATGTGAGTGTAAATCAAATTAATCATACTAAATCAAGCTAGGAAGTATGATAAATTTAATAAAATGGTTGAAAACATACATGCAATAAGAAAATAAGAAGATAAAAGTGAGGTTCTTATTAATTAAGTATAAAACATACTAAATCAAGATGGGAAGTATGTCACTAACATGTAAATCATAATATAAAACAAATAATATCCTAACATAGTTAGGAAAGGTTATGTAAGTTAGGACAATGGCCACACTAGAACTGAAAATGTTCTATATGTAGAAGGTTTGAAACATAATCTTCTAAGTGTTAGCCAATGTGTAAACAAGGAAATACTCTATCTTTTCATGAAAAAGGGTGTGAAGTGATATCAGCCATGTCTATAAGATTATATGCAAACATTCATAATGCAGATAACAACTTATGTGTGTTCCATGAATCCAATAGAGAGGAGTGCTTCATGAATCAATTTGAGGAAAGTTGAATATGGCATGGAAGACTTGTAAATGTAAACATTGAAAATTTAGTTAGGATAAATTCAAAAGGGCTAGCGAGATATATTCCTAAAATAACTAATATTCCTCATACTCTTTTCAAGGCATGCCTTCATGGGAAGCAAACCAAAATAATCTACAAACCTAAGGAGAATTATACCATAGTTTTATTAGAGTTGATCCACATTGACCTATGTGGAGCTAAAATAACTCAAGTCATTTAAGGTAACAACTACTTCATGATATTAATTGATAATTACACTAGGATTAATTGGTTATATTTCCTTAAAGAGAAATCATAATCTTTTGCAAAGTTTAAGTCATTTAAAGCTCTTGTTTAAAATGAAAAAGGATCAAGAATCAAGTACATGAGATTAGTTATAGGAGGAGAATTTTGGTCTTATAAGTTTGATATATTTTATTAATAATGATTAATTAGAAGACAATATTCTACTACTAAGACACCCTAATAAAATGGGGTAGTTAAGAGGAAAAATAGAACTATCAAAGAGATGACTAGAACCATGCTTCAAGATTCCAAAATATTGTATGGTTTTTGGGAAGAAGATACTAATACATAAGTTTACATCTTAAATAGATACCAAGTTATATTAGATAGTTATTATATTCCATATGAGCTATGGAAGAATAGGGAAGCTAATTTAAAATAATTTAGAATGTTTGGGAGCAAGTGTTTTATCAAGAGAGCTGAAAAAAATCTTGGTAAATTTGACTCAAGGTCTAATGAAGGCATCTTATTAGGTTATTCCTCCATACATTCTTCTTACATATGTTTTAATAAGAGACTCCACAAAGTTTTTGAAATGAATAATGTAAGATTTGAATATGTAGGTGATATAAATAAGACTAACTTATAGATAAATGACACTACTGAGAATCCTATTTCAAATAATGAAGGCATATTTGATCAATCAAATGGTAAAGAAGAGGAGGTAAGGTAGGACACTAAATCTCCTTCTAAAATAATACAAAAAGATCATCTAGTTTCCCAAGTTATTGGAGATGTGAATGCTAGTTTGTAGACTAGAAGGAGAATGTTGGTCAATCAGAATCAATAAGACACAACTCTGTTATCCAAGGTATAACCTGAAACATTATTAAAATCTAGAAAAGATGAAAATTGAAGTTTTTCAATGGATGAGGAACTTGATCAAATAGTAAATAATGAAACATGGGATTTAGTACCTAGGCTAAAATAAGAAAATGTGATAAGAACCAAGTGAGTATTCAAAAACAAGATGAATGAGAAAGGATATGTCATAAGAAATAAGGGTAGACTAGTATATAAAGGATATGTTCAAGTTTAAGGGATATATTTTGATGAGACAATTTCTCTTGTGGAAAGAATGGAAGAAATTAGACTCTTCTTATCTTATGAAAGATTCAAAGGTTTCAAAGTTTTCCAAATGGATGTGAAATCTACATTTATGAATGGAAACTTAGATGAAGAAGTTTACATTGAGGTACCTTAAGGTTTTTCCATAACAAGTAATCAATAAAATCTTTATAAACTAAAGAAGGATTTCTATGGTCTTAAATAAGCTCATAAAGCTTGGTATGATAGATTAAAAAAGTATCTATTGAGATAAATCTTTAAAAAAGGGGTAATTGATAGAAATCTATACATAAGATAGATGGCACTTATCAATTACTATTTTTAGTCTATGTTGATGACATAGCTTTTGGCTCTAATAATTACAACATGAGTAAGGAGTTTGTAGATGCTATGAAGATTGAGTTTGAAATGTCAATATTAGGATAACTTTCCTTCTTCTTAGGATTACAAATTAACGAATTTGATGTAGGGATATTCATTTCATAGGTATAATAAATCAAGGATATGCTAAGTAAGTTTAAAATATTGGATTATAAGCCAATGAGTACTCTAATAATCATAGGGTGAAAGTTTGGTAAACAAGATGACTCACCAAAATTTGATCAAACATTTTATAGATCCATGATTGTAACTCTCTTATACTATAATGCATCTAGACCTGATATCATACAAGTATTAGGCCTTATAAGAAGGTTTTAAGCTGATCCTCAATAATCTCACTTGAGATAAGTCAAAAAGATCTTTAGGTATCTAAAGAGCACAATAGAGTATGGTTTATGGTATCCTAGGAGCAAATAATTCACTCTAAAGACATACACTAATGTAGAATAGGAAGAATGTGTAGATGACATGAGGAGTACCAGTGGTGGTGTTTTCTTCATAGGTGAATTCTTGGTGTCTTGGATATGTAATAAGCAATCCTATATATCTTTATCAACTATAGAATTTGAGTATATAGCTGTTGATTCCTGTTATACTCAAGTAATGTGGATGAAACAAACCTTGGAAGACTATAAGGTAAGATAAATATGGACCTTGTTCTATCTATTATGAAAATAATAGTGCAATTAGTATCTCCAATAATCCTATTATGAACATAAAAAATAAACACATCCCTATTAGATATCATTTCATGAGATAACAAGTGAGTAATCAATGTGTTAAGTTGGAATATGTGCCTACAAAAGAACAACTTGCAGATATTATGACTAAATCATTCATAAAGGCAGCATTTGAATATCTAAGACAAAGTTTGGGAGTCATCTCCTTGTCTATAAATAATTATAAGTTAATCAGATAAGGGGGAGAAACAAGTTCATGACCTTGCTCCAGAGGTTTGTAATGAAAAGATTTAAAAGACTCATTCAAGGACATTGGTCCTAAAAGCAAATTTCTTTAAAATTTTGATGCTTGGTTTGGAAGGCCTATTCATGAAGTATGAAAGTGAGTTTGTTTTAGAGTATGAATAGGATGTGTGAAATTGTATTCCAAGTGGTTTCATGTGCCATTTTTTTTCAAAGGTTTCATTTATAGCCATTTATTCCATTTGACCATTTTGGTCAATGTTCACTACAAATTAAGTGTTGATATTGATATTTTGATACTTTTGAGGTCTAAGAAGCTAAATAAGCATGGAGGAAAATTGAATTTGATGTGTTTGGATGAAATAAGTGCTACAAATATGTTATAAATCTACCATGATCAATATAAGGTACTTTAGTATAGTTAAAATTGTGTACACAGGGTATGTAGGCATAAAATGATTGGTTCTAGCTGTCAAATGAAGAGTGGTGAATGATAAAGATGACTTTGAATAATATAAATGTGTTTTTACCTCATTTATATTTGATACATTTGTTATTAAGGTTTGAATGTTTCTTGCAGGCAAGATAAAGTTTTTTGATGCCTCTTGGGTATCATAGTCTATGCATAAGAGCTAGAAGGCTAAAAACCATTTCATGGTTATATGGGTTCCCATATGATTCTAACCTCAAAAAATGGTCTAATAATGTGAATTGATGACCTTAATATGTGAGAGAAGGTTTATAAGCTGACATTGACAAGAAGGTGGTAAGTTGATCATGTTTTGTTATTAGTGCCCTAATTTTTGCACCATGTGAGTTAGTTACCTTACAAAGGGAGTTGAGATATTAGGTTTATTAATCCATTTAAATGGACAAAAGGGTGCTCAAAAATTAATTTATATTTAGTTGTAGGTGTGTATTTTGTCTTATGTTTAAGGATTTATGCAAATAAAGGGCTAATTAGCAGGTCAATTTGTGAAGGAGTTATGGTGCAGAAGAAGAGTTGGATGATGATTGTTGGCATCAATAATGAATATTAATGTATTATAGATATGAAATTTCAAGCCATGAAAGTTAATACATATAAATTTATGGGCTCTACAAGGTTTAGGTAGGGCTACTAGGCCTCTAAGTAAGGCTAGTATGAAGAAATGAACTTTTTCATCATTTTCTCCAAAAAACCAAGGTATGATTATTATCATATGATTTTGTAAGTATATTTTGAACATATTTAATATTTTTATAATCGATTTAACATCTTTTGGTGATCATGGACTTGACTTGTGATAGAAAATTTGAAGGCAATCATGATTTTTTATCATGGTTGGAGATGGTCTGAAGGTGCTCAAGAGGATCTTAAGGTTAGGATACTTAGGGAAAGTCCCTCTTAGTAATATTAATGTGTGATAACTCCAATTTTATTGGTATTATGTTTTTTTTATTCATATAATATGGCATGGTCAATATGGTGTGTTATCAATGAGTAAGACTGTGAAGATCTGGTGAGGAATGGTATGCACAATGATAAGGGAGTTTATATAATCTCTTAGAGTATTTTAATTATTAATTTTGGATTTAAAAATATTTAAATTTTTTTTAGGTATTGAATATTATTAGGTAATCCAACATTGTCATTATATCAAAACGAGATAAAGTGTTTGTAGAGGAAAAAGGAGTGTGTGCATAAATTTGTGTTGGTGTTAACATCAATGAAAAAAAGGGATATTGTTGATGTATTTTAAATGATGTATATAAGGTGTAAAATAATTTACATAAGGTGTAAAAGAGTTTTCATGAGGTTTCAATGTTTCTATCTTGTCAATGACAAAGTATGCTTCAATAGTCATGCATGGATCTTCAGTGTTTGGTTGGATAGGTAGGTTTATGGATGTGTTTGATAATGTGATCATGTTTCATAGGTCATATAAAGTGCTTGAGGTGAGTATTTAAGTGTTTTATTTTAATTTGGATCATCCTTTTGGTCATTATGGTCATCTAGGCCTAGTTGGTCTTTTGGTAAATTAAGCTGAGTGAGCAAATTGATGACATCAACATTCACACATGTAAAAGTATCAGAAGGAGTTGGTCACATAGATCTGATTATCTTTGTGATAAGATCATATGGGCCAAGTTTTATGTCATGAATATGTGTTTATAAAAATATTTAATGTTTCAAAGTTGGCTTCCTAGGTATATTTCCCTATTTTATATTCTTTGCCAAATTTGCATTAAAAAATGACCATTGGAATTCAAAAATTTGAATTTACAAAGGAAAACTGGTCTTCACTATTTTGGATATAAATTTTTATGTTGGAAATTTTTTATGGTGGTATAAAAATAAAATTAGTATAAAATTTCAAGGTAAATCCATGAAAAATAATTTGAAGGTTTGACTGGTCATACACCTACATTTATTTTGGTCCAAAGTTGACTGAGGGTTTGACCATCTTCCACAAATGACCCAAGAAGAATATTTGAGTTTTTATTGATAGTGTTTGGATGTTTAAAGATGAATTATAAATTTTAGAGTGTTATATAATCCATAAGGATCATATTTATATACTTTTTAGGTTTGACCAAGCTATATTCTTTTTTAACAAATACTCACAAGTTGAATTTTTTTTGTTCATGGTGTTTTCGTGAGGAAGCCAAATGATTGATAGGTTTTGCATATGCAGAGGTGAGTTAAGGATGAATGTAATAAATTTATGTTTTCATAGGGATCATGTTGATAGGATATGTTTTATTTTATGTGTTCTTGTGTTCCTACTTTTTCTTGGTAAAGTGATAAAGGGGTGAGTAGGTCTCCATGAGACCTATAAGGGCTGCTAAGGTCTAATTAAAATGTGTAGTTACTAAAGGGTGACCCATAGATGATATGGTAAGCCTATGAAGGTGGTATTAATATATATATAAGTGTAATATAATACTTAAGAGTTAAGGCAAGTCCTATGGCTGATCAATAAAGTAAAGGACAAGTACACTCTATAAATAGCTAAATCAAATGTGATGATTTCTAGAGTTGTGATGTAAAGGATAGTGAAGTGTGAGTATGTTTAGTGGATATATTGAATTGAAAATCAGGGTGATGAATTTTTTCATGAGATAAATGTCATTATTTTTATTTTATAATAACATTCTTTTAGGGTTGAAGATTAAATATTAGCGAAGAAGTATAAAGTGATCCAAAAGGGTGTTTTGGATGAATTATTTATTTGTAAAGGATTGAGAGAGTGAGAAGGGTTTACGATAGGTTTTATAATTTTTTTATCCATCATATTTAAAGGAAATAATTTTTTTTGAACTATCAATATCATAGGTGTTGTGTGGTGCTCAACATCTGGGACAAGTTGGTGATTGTTCATACTTAGGGGTGGGTGCTTGTTGTGAAGTGGGTGCTTCACATAAGGTCTCATGTTTGTGATAATATTAAAAGAGAATTAATCCATGTGTTTTAAATATTAATATTAGGTTTTATCCCCCATGAGGGTTTCACACATAATTCATGTGTTGTGTGTTTGATCTTGCATTTTCTTTCTTGTTCATTGGTATGAGTTAATTGTATGCTTTATGAATGTTTGAGGTGAGTGATTAAGGATTTGAAAAGGATTGAAATAAGAGTTTGTATTATCTTGAATCACTGATTCACCCCCCTCTCAATTATTATAAATCTAATAATTGGTATCAAATATATACCTTCTTTTAAATTTTAACCACTTGAAAGTGATCATAGGTATAATGGAAGACAAAGAGGTTGAGACATCTTTAAGGTGAAATAGTATGTGCCTTATTAGTGATCAAGAATCTAGAGGAAGATATTTTAATAACATAATAGGAAGTAAAAATTTAGACATGACTTCCTTTATATGTTATAAAATTAATGCAAGCATTGATGATGTGAAGACACAAATAGACAAAATAGAAAAAATAATCAAGGATTTGTAGGATATGGTGGATAAATGTTTGAATCAAATGATGGATAATTTAAAAGGTAAAGCTATTACATATATATATTTAATTTTATCTAAAGATAAGAATAATTCTATATCTATCAAATAATTCAAGGATGAGAATTCTCGGGTTATTGATGGTTAAGCAAAGGGGATGACTAACGTGAATAACTATAGTTATGTCTTCAATGGATATTATTATACTTGTAATGAATATGGTCATAAATATAAGGATTGTACTTACTCTTCAAGGACTATAAATGAGGTTCTATGTTATAATTTTAATTAACAAGGAAATATATCCACGTACTGTAAGAGGGTCTTTTGGAAAAAGGAAATTCAAGTCATTAAAACTATCAAATGGTTTAATAAAGAAAAATCTAAGATTGAAGAAAATAAAAATAAAAATTTAGATAGTTCACCAAAGGAAGAATCAATGTTTATTAAAACTACATTGCATACTCAAGAGGATGAAAACAAGAAATGGTACACATATATTGAATGTTCAAGTCATATGATAGGAGAAAATAGCAAGTTTATCTCTCTCAAGAACCATAATTTAGGTTTAGTAAGATTTGGTGACAGCAATTCTTATAACATAGTTGGGAAAGGTTCTATAAGTTTGGATAATGGCAACACAAAAACTAAAAATGTTTTATATGTATAATGTTTGAAAAAAATATTGTAAATGTTAGCCAGATGTGTAAACAAGTAAATACTCTAATTTTTCATGACAAAGGGTGTGAATTGAGAAGATCCAAGTCTAGAAAATTAGATTCAAACATTCACAAGGTAGATAACAACTTTTATGTGTTCCATGAATCCAATAGAGATGAGTGCTTCATGAATCAATTCAAGGAAAGCTAGCTTTGGAATAGAAGACTTAGACATCTAAACTTTGAAAATTTAGTGAGGATCAGTTCAAAAGGGATAGTGAGACATATGCCTAAAATCACTAAGATTCTTCATACTCTTTTCAAGACATGCCTTCATGGGAATCAAACCAAAATAAGCTACAAACCTATGGAGAATTCCACCATAGTTCCATTAGATTTGATCCACACTAACCTATGTGGGCCTACAAGAACTCAAGGCATTCAAGGTAATAAATAGTTCATGTTATTTATTGATGACTTCACTAAGATGACTTGGATATATTTCCTTAAATTAAAATCAAAATCTTTTGTAAAGTTTAAGGCATTCAAATATCTTGTTAAAAATGAGAAATGATGAAGAGTCAAGTGTGTGAGATCATATAGAGGAGAATTTTAGTCTTATTAGTTTGATATTTTTATCAAGAGCAAGTAATTATAAGAAAATATTCTATTGCTAAGACACCCTAACAAAATTGGGTAGTTGAGAGGAAAAATAGAAATGTCCAAGAGATGACTAAAACCATGCTTTAAGATTCTAAACTATCATATGGTTTTTGGGAAGAGGTTGGTAATACATCAATTTACATCTTAAATAGATGCCCAGTTAGCGTACTTGGTGATAAGACTCCATATGAGATATGGAATAATAAGTAAATGAATGCCAAACACTTTAAAGTGTTTAAGAGCAAGTGTTTTATCAAATAGATGAAGAAAATCTTGGTAAATTTGACTCAGGGTCTGATGAAGGCATATTCTTTGGTTATTCCTACTTAATTTTTGCTTACATATGTTTTAATAAGAGACTACATAAAGTTGTCAAAATCTCTAATGTGAGAGTTGAAGAGGTAGGTGATATCAAGAAGACTAGCTTGTAGATAAATGACACTACTAAGAATCCTATTTCAAATAAATAAGGCATATCTAATCAATTAGATGATTAATAGGAATAGGTAAGGTAGGACATTAACGCTCCTTATAGAAGAAAATAAAATTATCATCCAATTTTCTAAGCTATTGGAAATGTGAATGTTAATTTGCATACTATAAGGAGAATGTTGGTCAATCAAAATATACAATACATATCTCTATTATCCAAGTTAGAACCTAAAACGTTATTAGAAGCTAACAAATATGAAAATTGGACATGTGCAATAGATGAAGAACTTGATCAAATAGTAAATAATGAAACATGGGATTTGGTACCTAGGATAAAAGATAAAAATGTTATAGTAACTAGGTGGGTATTCAAAAATAAGTTGAATGAGAAAGGATAGGTCATAAGAAATAAAGCTAGACTAGTATGCAAATGATATGCTCAAGTTAAAGGGATATATTTTGATGAGACATTTATTCCTATGGAAACAATGGAAGCAATTAGACTCTTCCTATCTCATTCAAGCTTTGAAGCTTTCAAAGTTTACAAAATGGATATGAAATCTACATTTTTGAATGACAACTTAGATGAATTTTACATTGAGCTACCTGAAGGTTTTTCCATGACAAGTAATCAGGACTATGTTTGCAAAATAAAGAAGGATTTGTATGGTCTTAAATAGCTCCTACATCTTGGTATGGTGGATTATACAAGTATCTATTAAGCCAAGGCTTAAAAAGAGGGATAGTTGATATTAATTTATATATTAATATAAATGGCACTCATTAATTACTAGTTGTAGTTCATGTTGATGACATAGTTTTTTGTTATAAAAATGGCAACATGAGTAAAGACTTTACAGATGCTATGAAGATTGAGTTTGAAATTTCAGTGTTGGGAGAACTTTCCATCTTATTAGGATTAAAAATTAACCAATATGATGTAAGGATATTCATTTCAGGAGAAAAATATATCAAGGATATGCTAAGGCATTTTGACATGTTAGATTGTAAGCCAATGAGTACTCCAATGATCGTAGGGTGCAAGTTAATGACTAACCAAAATTTGATCAAACTTTATATATATACATGAATAGAATTCTCCTATACTATACTTCATCTAGGCATGATATCATGCAAATAGTAGGACTTATAAGAAGGTTTCAAGATGATCTTATAGAATCTCACTTGAAAGTAGTCAAAAGGATCTTGATGTACCTCAAGAGCATAATAGAGTATGGTTTATGGTACCCTAGGAGCAAAGAATTCACTCTAAGGACATACACTGATGAAGATTAGGAAGGATGTATGAATGATAGGAGGAGTACCGGTGGTGGTGTTTTCTTCATGGGTGAATGCTTGGTGTCTGGGATAAGTAATAAATAAGCATCTATATCTCTATAAATTGTAGAAGCTAAGTATATAGTTGTTGCTTCTTATTTTACTCAGGTAATGTGGATGAAACAAACCTAAAAAGATTATAAGGCAATACAAAATGGACCTTATACTATCTATTATGACAATAATAGTGAAATTAGTATCTCCAAGAATAATTTTATGAACATAAAAACTAAACACATTCATATTAGATACCATTTCTTGAGAGAAAAAGTGAGTAATCAAAGTGTAAAGTTGGAATATGTACTTATAAAATAATTTGTAGATATTATGACTAAACCATTGACAAAAGAAACATTTGGATATCTAAGAAAAATATTGGGATTCATCTCCTTGTATATAAATCACTAGAAGGTCATTAGCTAATGGGGAGCAACAAGTTCATGAGATTTCTCCAAAGGTTTGTAATAGAAAGCTTTGAAATATTCAATCAGGGACATTTGTCCAAAAAGTAATTTTCAATCAAATTTTGTTGCTTGGTTTGGAAGGCCTAATCATGAAGTATGATTATGAGTTTTTTTTAAAGTATGAATATGATGTGTATAAGTGTATTTCAAGTGGTTTCATGTGTTAGTTTGGTCAAAGGAGTCAGTTATGGAAATTTGTTCCATTTGACCATTTTGGTTAGTGTTCACTACCATTAAGTCCTAATCCTTCAAATTTGATGCTTTCAAGGTCTAAAAAGATAAAATAATTATGGAGTCTAATTGAATTTGATGTGTCTAGATGAAAACATGCTATGTAGATGTTAGAAAACTACCATATTAATCTAAGGTGTTTTGGTATAGTGACTATTGTGTACATAGGGTTTGTAGCCATAAAATGATTGGTTCTAGGTGTCTAATGAAGTGTGTTGAGTGATCAAGATGAATTTGAAGAATATAAATGTGTATTGACATAATTAAGATGTATTCTAGGTGGTTTTAGGGTTTGAAGGTTTATTTAAGGCAAGATAAAAAAATTTGGTGCCTCTCAAGTATCACAGTCTGTGCATAAGGACTAGAAGGATAAAAGCCATTTCATGAATTTTTGGGTTACCTTAGGAGTATAACATAAAAAAATAGTGAAAAAGTGTGTATCAATGACCTCAAGAAGTGAGAGAAGTTTTATAAGTTCTGACCTAGAGGTGGTAAGTTGACCTTTTTTGTTTTTGATGCCCTAGTTTTTACACCATGTGAGTTGGTGACCTTCCCAAGGTAGTTGAGACTTGAGGTTGATTAATACATTTAAATGGACGAAATTGTGCTCAAAACTTTTTTTAAAATCATTTGAAGCTATGTCTCATGTCCTATGGTTAAGGATTTGTGTAAATAAAGGGTTAAATGACAAGTCAATTTGTGAAGGAGCTATGGTGTAGAGGAAGATTTGGTTGATTATTTTTATCATGCATAAGGGAGTATATTAATTTTGTATATATAATAATTTTCAATCCATAAAAGTGAATACATAGAAATTTATGAGCTCTACAATGTTCAAATAGGGCCACTAGGCCTTTAGGCAAGGCTAGTATGAATAAATTAACTTTTTGATCATTTTCTCAAAACTACCAAGGTCTAATTATTCTCATATGAGTTTTTAAATATATTTTTAACATCTTTAATGTTTTAATAATGTATTGAACATCTGTTGGTGATCATGGAGTTGACTTGTGAAAGAAAATTTAAAGGTAATCATGAATTTTTATCATGGTTGGAGAGGGTTTAAAAGTGATAAAGAGGATCATAAGGTATGGAGACTTAGGTGGAGTCCCTCTGAGTGATATTAAGTTGTGATCACCTCTATTTTCTTGGTATTGTGTGTTTATTATTCATATAATAGGTCATGGTCAAGATGGTGTATTATCAATAAGCAAGACTGTGAAGATATGGTAAGGAATAATATGCGCAATGATAGGGGGAGTTTATATCATCTCTAAGATGATTTTATTTCTTAATTTTGGATTTGAAAACATTTAAAAAAAATTTAGGTCTTCAAGATCAGTTAGTAAGCCCACTTTGTCATTGTATCAATGGGAGTGAAAGTGTTTATAGAAGAAGAAAGATTATGTGCATAGCTTTGTGTTGGTGTTGACATAAATGATAAAGGGGTAGATTATTTATGTGTTTTAAATGATGTATTCAAAATGTCAAATAATGTGAATTAGGTGGAAAAGAGTGTTCATGATGTTTCAAGGTTGTTAGCTAGTCAATAACAAAGTGTGATTCAATAGTCATGCATAGATGTTCAATTTTTGGTTGGATAGGTAGGTTGATGGATGTGTTTGACAATGTGATCATGTTGCATAGGTTTTATGAAGTTATCAAAGTGATTATGAGAGTTATAGGTTTTCATTTTCATCATCCTTATGGTCATTATGGTCATCTAGGCCTAGTTGGTCTTTTATAAAATCAAGATGAGTGTGTAAATTGATGACATCAACATTTTCATGTGTGGAACTATCAAAAGGAGTTAGTCACATGGATCTAATTATTTTTATTCCAATACCATATGGTCTAAGTTTCAGGTCATGAATATGTGTGTATCAAAAGACATAATGTTATAAATTGGCTTCTCAAGCATATTTCTCTATTTTCCACAACCAAAATTGCACTAAAAAGTGATTGTTGGAATTCAAATATTTGAATTTACAAAGGAAAACCAGTCCTCACTATTTTGGATATAAATTTTGATGTTGGAATAGTTTTATGGTGGTATACAAAGAAAATTGGTATATAATTTTAGTGTAAATCCTAGAAAATTAATTTGAAGGTTTGAATAGTCATACACCTACATTTATTGTGGTATAAAGTTGACTGAAGGTTTGACCATGTTTTACAAATGAATCAAGAAGAATATTTGAGTTTTTATTGATAGTATTTGGATGTTTCAAGATGAATTATCAATTAGAGAGTGTTTTAGACATGTTCCTTCTTTTTTGTCCACATTTCCCATAATTTTTTTTCTTTGGTGTATATACATCTTTACATGTCTTCCCCTTGAGTCTAAAACATTTGAACATGCCCCTTGTTTGAGGTCTCCTTAGACCCCTTTTGCATGACATTGAGTGTTCTTGATTTTTTATTGAGCTTGTGTTTTTTACCCATAGACGTTTCCATGATTCATATAATGCATATTAAGGCTTTTTATGATTGGATATTGTAGGCTTAATTGATATATCTATTTAGACATAATAACACTACATTATTGATGCATATATGGAATTGGTATCTTATCCTTTTGATATAAGGTGACTTCCAAGTTACATACCCCTCACCTTAAAAGGGGTGGCATATCAATAGGGGCATGTTATAGATACATGAGTCTACACACACATAGTTAATAGAAATGGAAGAACATGATACACTTTTAATGATTTAGATATAAACTTAGGACATGATATTATGCATTTGGCACTAACTTTAAAAGATTTGAGATAGTTATTTTCATATATAAAATAGATATTACATATATATTTCATATAAAAAGTTAAATTTTGATAGATAATTTGGCTTGAGGTACATTATAGGTATATATTCCATGAAAATACATTAAGTAATACACACATATTCAGATTATAAATCATTTACAGTAGATTTGATGAGGGGAACATGAACGAGTTTCATTACTTTCTCACCACACACTAGCACACCAACTTTTCACTCACATATTGATTAAGACTTTATCTATTTTTATCAGTTGTCTCCCTTGAGTATTTTGGTTAATACTCATCATCCTTTATATCCTTGGCATTACTCCCATTTTTATATTGATATGGTTACATCTCTTGACCTTGGCTAGACTGGCTAGATTATGTATACACTTGCATTGTGAGATTGAGATTTAATGTTCTCAATGGTGTTAGAACATCTCTCCCTTACACTATATTGGGGACATGATCACCTTATAATTAACATATTCACATATTTGAGGTTCAATTTTGAAGCTCTCTTTCTAATTATTTAGCAAATAATCATCATCACTAAATCAAAGTACCAAGGAGAAACATGGTTACATTGACACATAGGGGTATTCCTTCCTTGGTCTATTTACTTTCAAGAATTTAAATTACTAAATTATTAGATTATAAATACTAATTAAAATATAGAGTTCTCTTGGTTAAAATTAATTCATCAATATAAAATTCAAATGAGGCTCAAGTAAAGGCAAGTTGTGTTGTACAAACCAAGGTACACATTTCTTTCCTTTAACCTAGTAAATTTATTTTTATACATTACTAGATTAAATGGGGTGAAAATGTAGATACTAAAATTTTATTTCAAATGACACACTAGTCTTGTATACTTTACAAATACGAATTTTGGCTCAACTCTTTATTATATGACCTTCATGCTACCAAAAGGCTCACATTATCCATCTCACTATGCTTAATGTATTATCCTATGTTCTAAACTTAGTGTTCTTATGATGCATACAAATTATAGCCTACACTATAAATAAAAATTTATTTCTATCCTTCATAGATACTTATATTTCATTAACATGTTTTTACCCAATATGACACTAGCATCTAGATTAGGATATTAGCATTGATGCTAGTGTCCTAAAAATTATGCTAGTGTCCCTACCTCCAAATGGTTAAATTGAAAATACATCAATATGCAAAAGTAAACATATATTTATTATTTAAACCTCATAAGATATTGTTTCAAAATTTGTGAAAAAAATAAAAATCAAATATCATTCATTATAAATGTATCATGCACCTCTCAAGCTCACACTACACTATTAAAAATATTTTGTACAACCGAGCTATACTACTTTATTCTTCCTTATTTCAAGATTATTCATAAGATTAATCTTATTATAGGTCTAAAAAATTTAAAGATAATCCCATGAAAAAAAAATTTCAAGTTACAAGCTAGATCACTAGATACACTTACATATAACATATTACATATTTATTCACACACAAGCCCACACAAGGGGGAAAACTACATCGATTTGAAGCCCTATTTAGAGTATATGGTTATATAGGTAGAATGTATTTATATAGGGATATTTTAGGTTAACTTAAATTCAATTGATCCCATTAATCCCTATTTTCCAAGGTGACATACCCAAATTGGAGGACCTATGGTTTTGAGCAAAATAATGATTTTAGAAACTACGCATGAAATATGAATCAATAATCAAAAAGGAAATAATGAAACCTAATAAGTAAAATTAGTTATTCCAAAAAATTATTTGTATTTTGATACATAAATAAGAATCAAAATCAATACAAAAGTAGTGATGCTAGTGTCTAACCTAATAGTTTACCTAATTTTTATAAACTGACAAATCAAGGTGAAATATCATACTACCTTCTACACATGTTCCTATCAGAGCTACTTACAAATCATTACATAAATTAATTATTATTTCTCCTTTTAATTTTTAATTTTAAAATATTGTATAGCATTATACTTTTTTATATTTAGCATAATCTCAAATCTAGTATATTTATCAAAATATTATAAATTTAAATTATTTAATTAGACTATTTTAGAATATCTCATTCCATAATTAATTAGGTCATCTCCCCTAACCTTAACACAAAAATAGTTAAATATATCTATACATATAAAATCTCTCCAAAGGATAAAATGGCCTTAGTGGTAATGGGTGAGCAATTGAAGAAGTGACAGGGTGTGAAAAATAGATTAATCACACATGAAGGTGTAGACTGAAGTTGAAACCCCTATGGAAATTTATAAATCAACGTGATAAAATAATTAACCCAAAATACTAGACCACTAAAAATGAAGAAAAATGGAGATTGGAAACTTTGGAAATATGTCAATATATTAAATAAGGCTATAATATGAAAGACAATCTTGACATGTCTACCAAAAATAGGACTCAATCACCAAGGTAGTTATAAAGGGTAGAAGGAGAAGAGTATAGGATAATAAGGTATAAATTTGAGGAGATATGTCTATAGTTCCATATTAATGAATACTTCTAAAGACACTAAAACTAATATGTAGACCATCCCATATGAATATGGATGGAAGAAGATGATATAGTGGGTGAAAAGTGCACAAATTTAGCATGAATCAAAACATTTGGTAGTGTGTCTAAATAAACATACCTAAAAATAAAAAACCTAGTATTCTCATGGTGCTCAAGCCTGAGTGAATGTGAAACAACTCTCATATGTAGCTCAATGTCCTCATAATGATAAGAACTAATTAAAACAAGAGTTATGATGTCATTAAGATATTCTAAATAAGATGTAACATTTGGATAGTAACCAATGCCATGTAAATAATCCTATTTTATAGGTTTAATAAGAGAAATAATTTATTTTTAATGCATGCCAATACCTCTACTAAGGTGAGCCATAGAAAAGAAAATGTGAGAACTCAAGGTAGTAGTGTGGTTTTCAAAAGAACCAAAAAAATAAGTATATGCATTTGTAATGGGATGTGCAAAATGTGTAGCAACTAAAGATGTAGATATAATAATAGTCACAAATACTAAAAAATCAATGTCAATGGGATCACAAGTAGTGATTTTAGGTGAATCCAGTAGGTCACAGTCTAAAATAACATCAATTAGATTCATGATAAATTTAGGATCATTACATGATGGACTATAAATAGGGGAAAGATGTTTCATGTTATTTTTTTTCAATGAGTGAATAATGTTGTCTTTATTGAGAATGATAAATTGAATAAAAGAGTTGTATTTCATCAATATCATATTCTCTTGTTTATTTTTTATAAAAGAAGTAACATGATCAATGGATTTCTTAGGATCTAGTAGGTTATGTTCAAAATGTTCATCTATTGGATGTTCACTAGAATAAAGAAGAGGAAAAATGGGTAAA
>JARHVA010002930.1:632500-775000 GCA_037957365.1 Torreya grandis
CCAGTGTTTATAAGGGTCCATAATGTCAGTTTGTGACATTAGATCTAGGTTATGGACTGTCATTCCTCATCAAATGGCAAAACCCTAGTTCTTCATCTTCATGGTATCCCTAGGGTAAAATGGGTTAGTTGGCACACTATTTCAATCTAACCATAAAAACCCTTATATTAGTGAACACTACCTATATCTCCAATACTCTGAAGAGTGCCTTATACTAATGTAGTTATCCCTTACATGTTGGCTTGTATGTGAATCATATAATACATGGAAAGCAAGTAAAGAAATGTCCTATATTTTAATTTTGAAACAAGGGATCTTAGGATACTCCTTCATTACTTTAGACCTCTTGATGTGTTTTCCCTATAACTGATATGGAAATAGGATAAAATAAGAAATCTTTGCTTAATTGAATGTTCTTTGGTATGAATACTAGGTATTTTTCCCATGTTGATAGGTGAGGAATGAATGAGGATTGATATTTTGTTTCTATAAATCCCTTTATATAATTAAATTGCATTAAATAACTTATGACAACCATTAGGATATGTTTCATTTGAGAAATAGATGACTTTAGGGCATTAAACACTTATGTCAGGTCAGGACACTAGAATCAACACTAGTGTATGTCCCAGATCTTAGTGTCTAAGTATCAAGAGAGTAGGTATAGGCTCAAAACTTGTAGACTTGGAAGGATATAAAAGGCATAGGTCATTAATATAATTCCAATAATACTAAGAGATAGGAAAAGGGGCACAAGATAAAATAGATGTAAGACTTGCATAAGTATGAAATGTCCAGAACTAAGAAGAATAACTAAGGTCTGAGTTCTCCAAGTTTACAATACTAAGGTGCTATATAATCCATAAATATCATCTAAATTTTCCATTAATTTAATATAGTAATGAAATATATATTTTAAAATAAAGGAATGTGTACATGGGTGTGTATAACATACCTTGTCTTTTCATTTGTCCAACTTAAGTGTTTTGCTAGTGATTGACCTACAACTAGGAACATGTTACACTATATAATTAGTGTATATAATTTGAAATTTAAATTAATTTAAATATATTTAAATTTAAAAATAAAAGTTTAGGAGTAAACCTATGTTTCAATGTAATTACCATACCTATTGCCTAGTTGATTTGAAAAAATGTATCACTGTAATGCTCTGAAACTGAGATTACAACAAATATAGATAAATCTAGAAAGTGCATATTTCTAAGGGGATGTGTATGTATGTATGTATGTATTTATGTATGTATGTATGTATATATGTATGTAATATATATATTATAAGGCACATGGAAATAATTAGGAGAGTAGGTATAGACTCAAAACTTATAGAGGTGGAAGAGCAGTGAATTTTAAGCATTATTGGCAAGATGGAAGGCATGTGTCATCAACATAATACTATTAAAACTAAGTTATAGTCCAATCAAAATAATATATAATATATGTAAGACTTATAGAAGAAAGAAAGTTATATAATTAAGAGGAACAACCAAGGTCTAAGTTTTCATAGTGTACAATACTGAGATGTTATGTACTCCATAAATATTTTCTATATTATCTATGAGTATGGCCTTAAAAAAATTATGTCATTCACATACATGATCTACCTAACATGTGAATAAATCATATTTTATCTTAATAAAATTATCCCATTCTCCAAATCATTATTTACTGTTTCCATGATAGTTTTAACTATAGTCTAACAATATTGGTTATCAATATTGACCACCTTCTCTGGATCCATCCTAGGGTATTTGAATGGTTATTTTTAAAATTAAAATACTTTATTTATGTTGGAACATAAGTTTAAAATTTCATTTCAATGGGAAATTATCCAAATAGTTAGTTATATATACAAAGTAATCCTAAAGATAATCATATCTAGCACTTATCTAGAATTGTAGCTGTAAATTGAGATATACCTTTGAACTTCCCTAACGCATTAAAAAATGAAAATACATCAAATTATTATTCACTAAGCCAAGTATAAAAACATAAATGAATCTCAAATTTTTGAATTTTCAAGTGTTAAAATTTGAACATGTTGTATATATAATAGTTAATCACTACTAAGCACACATCTACATAGGTGGGTTAATTGTGTACAATTTAAGCCATCTTCAAAGTATTGAAAAGTATAAAAATATAAACCATATAGTAAGTTTTGGTTATGGATATTTAACCCATATTTATATCCCATTTTATAGGCCAAAACAATTTTCAAAAGTGGATCTATGGTTTTAAAGAGAAGGAAAAGAAATTCAAATTTGTGCATAGGACCAAGCCTCTAAAATTACATAGAAAGCATATTTACAGGTGGGTGCAATGATTTATGGTCAAATAATATGGTATTTTTTATAGAGATAGATCCAAAAGAATGTATATATATCTAGTTACCATAGGAATCTAATCATTAATGGATCCATCCATGCAGAGTATGATAGGTAGTTTCTTGACTTGAGTGACATTAATCAATTTCTAATTGTATTAAATGAATAAACATCGACATAAACTAGAACAAAAATAAAAATAATTTATGTACCATATATTATTTTTTATTTCTAAAATTGATAAGTGAAACTAATAAATTTTAATATTACTATTATGGTTAGATCTATGTAATTTATACATATATTATACAATCTAATATTCAAGGTTTTAGCTTATTTACATAACTAAAATCCAAAAAAAATCAAATAATGAGGAAGTTTCAGATGTGCATGTACAAGTCATGTATGTCAAAAATACATTAAAAACTATTGTTTTTAATTTTATAATATCAAAATTATGTGACCAATGAGATGTGAATGAGTTGGTTAATGTGGTTTGGTTATTCAATGCCCACCCAGGTTCAAATCTCAAGGAAGGCATATGAGGCCAATTTAGTTGTTGGTTGTATTCTTGAGGATAGTAATGACCATTGATTATTCTCAAAGCTAGTGGTGGCCTTTGTTGGTAATAGTTGGTCATTTTTGGTAATAATTAATATACATGTAGTACTATCTATTATACATGTGGTATTCAGGTGGTTAATAAAAAATATTAGCGGTCTTTGATTATGTCCTAGACCAATCCATGCTCCTATCAAAAGTTGTCACCTAGAAAAAAACAAATATCAAAATTGTGTGTCTATAGTAAACACATGATTTCTAGAAACCTCTCCTGTGTTTTTAAATTGATGCATGTAAATGTTATATTTTTTTCTCTTTCTCTTTAGCTCCTAATCCATGTCAAGAATACCTTGAAGAGACATTAAAAATTGGGTTTTGCATTAGGATAGGTTTCTAAATATTATAAATAATCAGTCATTCATGCCAACACCAGTCATGTCTATATGATACTTTCATTCCCTATCCCTATAATATGATATGCAATGAAACTAGGGTGGGATCTATATGTTTTTCCCATAATGCAATGTTTGTCTTTTGGTACAAGTATGTGTAAAATGGAAGTGAATAGATTTGATATATATATGTCATTCTCTTGATTATGATATGATATTTAATGAAACTAGGATGAGATTTATATTTGATTTCACTAATAAAATGCTTATCTTTTGGTACAAGTATAATAAAAGTGAATATATTTGATACTAAATGTCATTCTCATGATATGATATGATATTATATGTATATCTTGATAAGACATAATTAAAATTTATTAGGGTGAATTTATGTGTGTGTGCTTATTAAATTCAAATTAATAAATTATTAGAGCATAATATGATCACATATAAGTGAGTAAATTAAAAAATAGGCATAATGAAACATATAAAACATTGGGGAAAAGGACCAAAGGACCTAAAACTAACGTGACCACTATTAGATGTTATGATAGTGGTTAGACCAATTTCAATATGTTATGATAATTTTCATGATGATAAAACCTAGAAACAAATATTAATTAAGTACATGAATACCTCAATGGATACCTAAGTGGGAAATGATATATCGAGATGTTTTCAGGAATTACTAATGATAAGGAAAGGTAACGTAGGAACCAACACCAAGTAAAATGTGCCAATCAGAGCCTAATATAAATAAAATATCCTTATGTATGAAAATGAGATAATAACATTGAAATTAAAAGTATTTTACCAAAATTAGTGTCTACAAAATCAATTGGATAAATTTGATTTGAAAAATATTACATAGTTTTTAAGGAATTACAATTTTTTGAGAAACCATCCCACAAAACCTTTGTAAACAATAAAAATTATGGAATACACTTTTATTATATGATTTCCTATACTTATCATAATATAATTAAATTCCCTTCCCCATTTTTAACTCTCTAATAGTTTAAAAAAAATCATAGGTTATGTTAACATGCGAGATTATACAAATAGTTCCATAATTGGACAATAATGAAATACTCTGATAAATAAAAGAGATCACACAAAAAGTATGATGTGGTGATATGAGACATGTTAAATAATAGTAATCAAATGAAATTAAATTTATTAGAAGAGTATAATTAATACATTTCCTCTCTCTCTCTCTCTCTCTCTCTCTCTCTCTCTCTCTCTCTCTCTCTCTCTCTCTCTCTCTCTCTCTCTCTCTCTCTCTCTCTCTCTCTCTCTCTCTCTCTCTCTCTCTCTGTGTGTGTGTGTGTGTGTGTGTGTGTGTGTGTGTGTGTGTGTGTGTGTGTGTAGGTACTCAAATCTATATTTGTATGTTAAAATAGTCTTGTATACTTTTAAAATATCATTCATGGCTCTACCCTTTATTTTTTAACTTTCCTTTCAACCAAAAGGCTCACATTCACCATCTCATAATGCCTAAATGCTTATCTTATAATCTGACCTAAATATTATGATTACCTAGATGAATTATCACTGAAATTATTCTTAAAACCTGAAATATATCCTTTATTTTTAGTTACATAACTTTAAAAACTTTCCATTTTCATGGACACGTAAGACTTGGACACTAGAGTTGATGCGAGTGTCATTGCTCCAACATAGGTGCTCATACCTTACAAACACACAAATTCTAAAATATTTTTATATGTATGGGTAAAAATATATGTTTCCTATAACCTAATCATGAGAAATATTTCAAAATGTGTGGTATAAGTAAAAGGTAAATACCACTCATTGTTTATCTAGAAATCACCTCTCAAGCTTACACTACGCTACTACAAATCTATTACACAACTAAGTTATTTTTCCCTATTATTTCCTATTTTTAAATCAGTCATATAAGTAGTATTATTATTATAGGTCTGAAGCATTAAAAGAAACCCATGAGTATTATTTTACAATTTAAAAATTAAATCACTACATACACTTTCATAGAGAATATTATAAAATTGTTCACACATAAGTCCACATAAGGGGTATAATTACATTAATATGAGGTAATCTTCTAATTATATGTTTATGTATGTAGCACTCACTGATAGATGGGTATTTGAGGTTATATTTCCTTTACTTGAGCCTATTAACTCTTTTGTTTTCAAGGTAGCATGCCCTAATTGGAGGATCTATGGTTTTTATCAAAAAATTTATATCAAGAACATGTGTGTGTGATCTAAACATAGAATATAAAATGCAATAGTAGACCCTAATAGTTGTAGGTGGAATTTTTAGAAAATATTCAATATTTGTATAAGACACTAGCAATATAATCAAGATACTAGAATTAATTCTAAGTTTTGTAGGGTAACATAAGTGTCTAGGCTAACAAAAAGTAAATAGTTAAAATCTAATGGTGATATTTATCTATTCAAACTTTCAACTTATACACCTAAACTACTCAAATATTCTTATTCATCATTATATAAGCATAGTATTATTTTTCCTTCATATTACTATTATCATAATATTGAATGTTATACATTCCATATTTTTCATATGCATAGATTCATTGTATCTCATCATAATATGAGTAGAATCTTAACTAATTTAATTGGCCTAATTTTTAGCGTAGATTACTCCTTGATTATTTAGTCTACTCTTTCATGTTAATATTTATTTCTAAAAAGGGTTAAACATTTGGTGAACCTGACCTTTGAGTATTCTCATGCAAATACTAGCTTTCCGTACAACTTTTAGCCTTCTAAGGTTTTTGCTTACTATATTTATTTATATTTGTTCTATCATTTGTATTCAATGTAGGCATAGTCATTGAATAGGTGGGGTTATTATTAAACATTTTAAAATTCCCCTTTGACCACATATAATGTCTCAAAATAATATTATGCCAAATTATACTAATAATAAGAGTGCAAGTAATGAAAATGAGTAAAATACTCTAGAAAAAATTATAAAGGATGAATGTGATCTGAAGGATAATGAAAAACATGAAAATTATGAACATGAACAAGTAAATCGATAAATATTTAAATATATTACATTATTTTTAGAATGCATTTATGAGAATATTAAATATCTCCATAAGATCCTTAATACTATATCAAAAAATAAAAAAGCCAAATGTGTTAATGATCAACCATTGCTCTTTATCTATACAAATATTGAGGCTCTTGGATATGCCTATCACACATCAATCCTAATATCTCTCCCATTGAGCATGCCATTGATTCTTACATCTAATGGGGGCATGGGATATGTTTTCAAACCAGTTTTTCCCAAAGATCAAACAACTATTACTACATCCTCTATGGTAATAATTAATAATTCAATGTAATTTTTGGTTTCAATGTCTATATCAACACAAGTAGTGTTTTCATCCCCTTTAGTGATTCCTCAAATCTCAAATGTAAATCCTAATGGGTCTACTATGTAAAATATTATGTAATTTATTCAATATTTGTAAGATAAGGTTACTAGTATTGAATAAATGATTTGAAATAAACTCATGTTATTGATTAAAAATATGTATTACATAATCCTCTTACACCTAAGATATATTTTCACCTTTTACCAACTAGATTTATAGCACCCAAGTTCACACATTATGATGTCAAGGTTGATCATAAGTAGTGTCTTCGATATTTTTATGCAATATCCACCGATTATGCTTCCAATAATAAAATTTAAAAAAAACTGTTTCCAATAAGTCTAAAGGACTACACTTTAATATGGTTCTTTGCTCTAATAATACAATCATTAAGATAATTCAATCCTATAGTAGAATAATTTCTATTAATTTCTCAATGAAAATTACTGAAAAGATGTCATGTGCATAAATTTCCAAGATCAAACAATCAATCAATGAGCCTATTAATGAATATGACTTGAGGTATAATACAATACTAGCCAGAATGACAAATCCAATGGTAGATAAATATCTTCAAGTTATATTTAATTATTTTTTTCTTTTTCCCATACATGAGTCTAATTTTTTCAAGAAATTCAAATTTTTAATGACTTTTGTCATATTATTTGCAATAGAGAAATGAAAAATATTTCAATGAATAAGCTTAAGTATGTAAAAAACACAATGACTACATCCACTTCCAATTTTCATATCAAACCAATATATAAGATAAAACCTATTGAGGCTAAAAAGGAAGTACCTACAATGGTTAATACAATTTCAAATGAACCTAATGGGATCATATTATCTAATTCACCTAAGAGATCATTTACATGATTCCCTAACTCTCTAGTTTCACTACTTCTAATGTTAGCTTAGTGTCATCTCATATCTCTCCCTCATCCAATGGTGGTTGATACAAATAAACCTCTACCAAAATTATATGATGTAAATGATTATTGTGACTAATACCAATATGTTGAGAATTATACAAATATATATGTCAAATTAAAGAACAAGATACATGAACTTACTGATAGTCAACAACTCACCTTCTAGGATTGTCCAAATGATTCAATATCACAACCTAATGATCATCAAAATCAAAATATATTCAAAAATCCATTACAAGATCATTCTAAAGAAACACCAAAAATACAAATCACGTATCATGAACATATTCCTCCACCACATTATGCTCACCCATTGGAAGGGATTATTATTACACTTACATCTGAGATACCTCATATGGTTCAAATTCCTTACATTTCATTTCATGATAGTGAGATTGTGGATGATGATTCAGATATTCATAAATTATTTATCATGGCACATATTGGTTATCATCCTATACACAATTTTATCATTGTTATTGGTTCTAGTGATAATGTATGTAACATGACATTAATCACATATTTCATATACAAATGCTATGATTTATTCCCTTCAACCAATATGGTCAAATCATTCGATGGGAAGACACAATCAAATTTTGGTGAGATTGATTTACCTTTACAATTTGGTCCAACACATGTGACCACAACATTTTTAGTTATACCAAATATGAGAGTCCTTGATATGTTATTTGGATGACCTTGGATTCATAATCTCTGTGAAATACCATTTCATGGTTGTCTTAAATATATACATGCCAAAAACGTAATTATAGATTTAGGGATTCAATATGAATAAACATTGCAACAAGGAAAGTGTTTTTCCAAGATAACTATTTATATATCCTACTAAGGTTAATATGAGTGAATGGGTAGGAGAATGGAAATACTCTTTCCTAGGTGACCAATACATGAGAGGCCATTGCATAAGGGATATATAGTGGATTCTACAAAATCCTCATTTACACCTTCATGGCCTAGCTAGTTATTAAAAACAAAGAACCATGTTTTAAAGAGGGTATAAAGACCAAAAATTACACCAAGGAAATAAAGAGCACTAAAGAATGGGTTCAATGAAACACTTCAGTGTCTAATATTATTTCATGTCCAAATAGTCCTATGTGGCATACGCATAGTATTATAGATTCTCTAGATATAGATTTGAAAAATATACATCATCCTTGGCAACACAATCAATTTATTTTACCATATTTATATTATATATCACCCTGTGATAATCCATTATAAGGGACCATAAGCTAGAACTCTCTTTTCAAACATTTAAAAAAAAACTAACATACGTATCTTAGATAAATCAATGTAAAATATGTTGAGATATATTATTCTTGAGGTGCCTATATTATAATAGATTTTTTACAAAATTGAAATATGAATCACAAGAACGATATATTTTAATGTATTTAACATGTAATATATCTAAGATAGGTATACTAGTAGGATCTATTCATATTGCATTTTTATCCAACACATAATATGATTTTTTTCATAAGAAAATAAATGTATAATATACATCATATTAAATGAAAAATAAATAAAATGTTTATAAATCATCCAAAAATTTAATGTATTTAAAATGAAATTAAATCCAAATGAAGCATTTGTAAATTATCCAAATGTGTAATATACATAAAATAAAATGCATAAATTAAAGAATTGTTTAATACTTACCAAAATGATACATATTCATCACATAAAATGTCAAATAATAAATAATTTCATATTTATATAAATAGATTTATGATAAGTACATGAAATTATATATCCTTGTAATCACCTGAAAGTGGTATTTGAGTAATTAGAGTGCTACTCGGGACTACTTATCCCTAGCTTAGCCCTAGACCTATCCTAGAGCCTATTTTCACACTTATCTAGCCTTCATTTAGGCTAAGAGCATCCCTAATCATCCCTAAAATAGTCATAGACCCTCATTTCTTAACCCTGACCCTTAATGCCTAGTTTTCTTTCACTTGGACACTAGCACCATAATAAGGAGACTAGTGCCACATGGTGATAGTGTCTCGATAATGTTGTTAATTACTTTTCCCTCTCTTTTTCACATACAAATATTTTCAAATATAGAACCTCCCAACGTTATCCTAGACCTATTTTAACACTTACACAATCATTAGAATGGTATATATACATTAATTTTATCCCTCTAACCACTATATGGAAATTAGATGCAAAATACACATTAAAACTCATAACAAGTTATGCACAATCAAGGTTATCAATACCTATTCTACCCTACTTCTACATAATACAAATCTACAATAGTCCTAAGCTTAGATTTCCTATATTTCTAGTCTTAAGAATATTCAAAGCACTCAAGTATACTATCAGACTAGATTCACTCGTACTTGCACCAAAATTTATGTTGGGAGAACTACATTGGTCTTGATCCATCCTCAGATTATTTGTATGTAGTCAAATCTCATTATAGTGGGGTGCTGAGGATGTCTAGCCTACCCCATTGACAAACACACTTTTCATCTTATATCAACTGAATACCCTAGAAATATGGAAGATTAGGGTTTTCTCAAAAACTTGGTCATAATAAGTAATATACAAGGTTTCAAAACTCATGCACATAGGAACAAACCTTAGAGATCCAGACACAAGTGCATCTAAAAGCTTAGGATAGTCCTACATATAGGACACTAATGCCAATATAGGGACACTACCACCACATTTCCAATAATGGTGCTACTGTCTAATTAGGGAGCTACTATATAAGAGGCTTTATGACACTGGGATCCTATTTGTAACAATCGGACTAGCTTTTACCTTAGATTTTAACCTCAAGATCATTTATCTCAACTATTTTCTAGTAAGTTCTCACTTAAAATATTTTTTAGAAATGTAAAATATAGTCAATTATGTAAAAAATCAATGATTATATTTGTTGCATATTATTACCTTAATTTAGCATACTCAACTATTTAAAAAACATAGGATTTATACTTTGTATGTCCTAAAAGGTTAAAACATTTGGTGAACCTGACTTACTTTGAGCACATTATTTCAAAACCCTAGTACACCATTAAGGTTTACCTTCATATTTCTAGTACTACTCATTTTTAGTTTTTGCCTATCATCATGATTATTGATCGATTCCATTTTATACTTTATGGTACAAAGTTTTTTGGTTTTTTTAGCATTCTTATAAATGTTGAGGTTATGATTGGATGTGGAAGTTCCATGATCTAATGTGATCTCTCCATTTTCCAAAATATTATTGATCACAAGTTTTATTTTCACACAACATTAAAAATTATGGCCATTGACTTGATGATAATCATAGAATTCATTTGGCCTGTACCAGTTTGGATAGGTATATCCCTTAAGAAAGTGCTTCAGAATAGGCTAGTTAATGAAATTATTTACTGAAATTTTGTGAAAAATAGATTCAAGAGGTTATCTAAAATAAATAAATGATTATTAGGCACATTTATCCTTAGAGGAGGGCTTTTTATAGGCATAGGTTACTACATTTGTTGCACTAGTCTAGGTTATTGCACTGGATGCACTTGTTATGTTTGTTGAGGAGGTTTGTAGTTAGGATTTATATGCATGTAACATAGGCTATGTAAATGGTGTTTTCATTATTTTGAAATGTCTTGAATCATTTAATCTATTCCATATAACATTATTTTTTTTATTGAACTTCTTGGGTTTATCATAATTGTTGGTTTGGATGTATTGTGATACTTGCACTTAGACCAAGTTTTAATTCTAGTTACTTTTCTAGTTTTAGTTTTGGCACTAATTTGATGAGGTTAGTTTAATAGTAAATTTATTAATAAGGAATTTTTAAATTAAAAAACCTTTTCCAATGATCTCCTTGAAAATATGCATATACTACAACTCCAAATTGTAAGATATCTCACTGTGCAAAATTTTGGTAAACATAATGGTTAGTTCCTTGTCTAGTAGACTATGGGTGAATCAACTTGAAAGTGATATCCATCACTATAAATAACTTATGAATCTTTCACAAAACTTATATTTTTATTGTGTCAAATATACTAATGAAATATTTTTTTCAAGATTACAAGAGAAGTACTGCACAAAATTGTCTAAAAGATCATCAACATTAGATACTAAATTCTTGCGTAACTTAAGGAACCATTATAATGCTTTCGCTAATAGGATCCTTGGAAATAATAATAATAATAGGTATATGTAACTATAGGCCATTGGTTGGCATGAAAAATATAATTCCATAAAATAGGCATTGGGGTCACCTTTCCCCTTGTATTAGTCAAAATTTGGTGGTTCATACCTTAGAGGAAATGGTATTTGTAAGTACTCCATGTTAAAGGGATAAGAACACAAATCATCCAACATGAAATTTTTGGACTGCTTCCCCACTTGAAAAAGGTAAATTGCATCATTTATTTTAGATCTTATATGAGGAAACCAATGGGATCATTAGACTTAGGTGGAGGCTATGTAGTCACAAGGGGATTACATTAACTGGGGTATAATGGAGGCATTTGTTTAGGAATGTTTGATTGGTTTAGGAATGGAATAGGAATACACATGCATGGGTTAGTGTATGATTATTGAAATTACATGTAGTACGATATAATATTTTGGTTGGGATTGTGTACGTAGGCCTAGTTTTGGGAATAATGTAGTTAGGATGGAGGTATATGGCCATATTATGCCTATTGAGGTGGAATAGGGACATGCTATCAAATAGTCATACCTTGTTGATTAAGGGGAACTTGTGAATAAATACCCTATCATTTAACTTGTGGCATGTTTTACATGAAAGGAAATTATTGTCTAATAGGTACTTATAGAACATTGGAACCTCTTAGTTATATGAATCCCTATTGGGAAGTGAATGCATGTTGGAGATTCAACATTTTTTTATTGACCAATATTTTTACATTGTTGATTAGACATTGTTTGATTTTTCATAAGCATGTTATTCTATGATTGAAGAGGTATGTTCACTACTACTTGGCGAGGTGGAAAATTGGTTTCCCCTATTGACGTGTAAATATGTTTTGCCTATACTATGTGGGTACATCAGGTGGTGCTTATTGCTATGGAATATTACTCATCACCTATTGAGGTAGAGTAAGATTTGTTATATTTTGTTGTGTCATGGCACTCGTCATTAGTTGACTACTTAATTATTATTTTTGTGTGCTAGAATAAGTAGTCGATAGAGGATTAGAGGTAGTTAGTTGAGGTTGGGAAGTATAAAATCTTACTCCATAAGTTTATGAACCCTCATAGTGATATTTAAAGGCACATTTTATTTTTGACTATTTATCTACATGTTAACACCACTTTGGTATAAATTGGACATTACTTATGTATTTTATATTATGTTTGGCTCACTATTATATGTAGAAGTGAAAGACACTTCCTCAATAGTTGGGGTAATAAACATGTTTTATCCTAAAATGATATGTGTAGCTAGGTATAAACCCTAATTTTCTTGGCCTATCAAGTCAAGCAAGACTCATGTTGAAGGAAATGACTTAATAAGATGTGCATTTGACATGGTCATATTATTAATGTTATGCACTAGTTTTTGATATGTCTAATATGTTATCTAAATTTGAATGAAGTGGTCTTCCATGAGGCCCATTTGGGTGAAAAGAATATGTGGATCTTGATATGGCATTGACACAATGGAATTAGGGTTTATAAAAGAGGAATGTTCATTGTTTTGATTGTAAGACATGTTATAAGGCCCACTTACTAGACTTGACAAGTTTTCATGTCATACCTCTATGACTATATTAATATTATAGGTTGATGACATTAGAAAGTAGTAAGGTTGTTGTTGGACTTGTTTAGAACTAAAGGTATGCTAGCTAAATATTTGGCCATCTATTCTTAGTCTTGCTCCATATATGGAGGTGTGCTAACCAAATAATTGGTCAAAGGATCTTGACTTTATTCCCTTAATTGAGCATTATAAGGTGGATAAGAATTTATATCCCAAACAACATCTTCTTCATAAGGGTCTTGAATAAATTCCTCTTGTGTGAGAACATTTTGATATCTTAGATTATATATGACTCTACTATGTGTATAGTGAGACATGGCCAAATAAATGGTAAATATTTCATGATAAGAGTCATTTAGAGTTCTACAAACTTTGATAATATATGTCTAAAAAGATAAAAGGTTCAAACTAGATCTAACTTGGTCAAAGGCATGGAGTTGTATCTCCAAAAGATTTATGCTAAGACTTGCTAAAAATAGTATAATATCAAATATTTGATATTAAATGTCTCACACAAAGAAGATCATATAAAATGAACTAAGAACAATATGCCAAACTCTAAGTCCAATGATGTTACAAATAGGTCTATACTAGGAAAGGTAAAAGTTCCTAAGTTTTTTGGCTAAATGAAGCATCCAAATCTAGGCTCAAATAAGGCATGTGTAAGGAATCTTTTCCAAAATTGACGTCAAAATCTAGACTTTAAATAAAGGGATGATTTTAATCTAACAAACGTGGAACACTTTGGCATAAACTAGGCACTTGATTCTAGACATAAACATGATCAAATTGGTATAAGGCATTAAACAAAATGTATTTGAAGATAGATTGATTTTATCAAAAAAAGGCATAAATAATATATTTTTTTTAATTTTTGGGTAAAAAATTAACTTAAGTTACACAAACCAAAAGATAAATATCTATGTATTAACCCCTATAAGATGAGGCCTAAACAAGAATCAATCAATGTTTGAAACTCAAATTATAAAAGTTAATTAAAACTCATATTAGGAAAACTTAGGATTTTATGACCAAAAATATATGAAATATTTGAAGTGTTATTTCACTAAAATAAACATCCCAAAAAACACATGTGATTGATTTAAATAATGGATATTTGGATACAAGACAAGATGAGTCTATTAAATAAGTTGAGAAACACAATGATGTTAACACTCTCAAAAGGTATAAACAATTTTTTGTTTTAAATACTTATAAAGATAAAAAAATTAATTGATTTAGGTAGTGTAATGTTACCGATTTTAATCAAGTGATACACATAATGTTTTAAACTCAAAAGTATTTTAAGTTAAAGTAAGGTGTCAAATATGGAATAATTCCTCCTCAAATAGTAGAGTAGTATAGAAAAATAATCTCATTTATGACATGTTATAATAAAAAAAGTTATAGACACAAAACACAAATCAATAAAATGAAAAAGACTAAATACAACTAAGTATATCATCCTAAATCCCTACAAGTTATGGCAAGTGGGGTTGAATAAAACTTATAAGTTATGACCATCTAGATTGATCCGAAGTGTGGCTAACACAAGAGAAGCATAACATCAATTAAGTTCATATCATTCAAATTATCACGCAAGGGTATATTCCTTTGCATGATGATTCCATATGTGGACTAATTATTGGAATCCCCTGGTTGACCAGACCTGACTCAGGCCTTCATTATGAAATGAGACATTAGTCATTCAACCCCCTAGCTCTTGTAGTATGTGTACCCTAGTTTGTATACCCCATCATGGAGCAAGGTTGAAACACTTCTAGGATATGAAGCCCTAGGTCAATTCTTCCCTAAATAAATTATAAAGAGTTAATGACCTCCCCTTCACAAGCCAAAGTGCACAAAATAAATGACTAATTAGGAAGACTTTAGAGTTGATTTTAGATCACCCAAACCATGAAAGTTTTGGAGAGAGCCTAGATAGCTTCTTTGCATGCCTTAGAATAAAGCACAAATGCAATGAAAAGGTTATTTTTGTCACCCAAGTTCCCTATAGGGGATGTGGGGAGAGTATACACATGTTATTCATTGTTTGAAAACAACAAGCAACAAATAGTTTCAATAAGTTTTGATTTGAAATAAGTGTTAATTTTAGGCACCAATTTAAATGTGTGATGAATTTATTTACTTGGCCCCTTGGCTTAAGTGTGAAAACTTGAAAGAAATTTCACAACACAACTTAAGCATAACCATCTATGTTCATTTTAAGCCCACAAATCCAAATGTTCAATTTTTAGCCTAATTCTTTTTTAAACACCAAAAATAAGTGTTCAAGACTTAAACATTTGTTTTAAGAACCAAAAATGATGTTTGAAAGACATTATCAATCCTAATTAATTTTAGGCACCAAATATCCAATATTAAAAATTTTGACATGTTAATTTTAGCACCAAAATGAAGTGTGAATAACTTAGCTAATTATTTTTAGGTACCCAAAATAAAATGTTAATTAGCCTAAACATAAAAATTTGTGTTCAAATCATGCCTTGGACATAAAATTCTTAGACAGTCTCCTTGTACTTAGAAGCACATTCAATGGTGAGCAAATGAATTTTGAAAAAGTATCTCTCAGGTTTTAATTTTAAAAAACATAGTGACCATGGTTGGTCAGAACTGATCAATGCTTGTTCTAAGGCAACTAATGTCAGTCAGTCTCAAAGAGAAATGATGATGGGAGTAAAACACTGATATTGGTCAACTAAGTCTGATGTTGGTCACCTATGAACCCAAATGTAAAACCAAAGTGAAGTAAAAATGATAGGTTAGTCTAAAGATGATAAAAATTCTTCTAAACCTACATAGAGATATGGTTAGTTAGAGAGCTAAAATTCTAATGAAACTAATAAATAATGAAAGGGAATCCTGAAAATATTGAAAAGGTAATCTTTGTAAACTATGTTTTGTCCTATATACCAACTGATGATGGTTACAAAGAACTAAGATCAGTTGGGTAGAACTGATGATGGTCACATAGAACTAATGCCAGTTAGGCTTGACCAATGTCAGTCTCTATGTAGATATGATTTAATTCAAGAATTAAGAATATGATAAAATCAAAGCTAAAACTTCAAATTTGAATATATTCAAGCATTCATTTGTCAATTTATGAGTTTCATCTTTATCTCCTTTATACATGAGGTGCTCAAAGTCCCATTAGGCAGGCTATTTATGATACTAAGAATTTGATGATGGAGGGGAGCTTAGATGAAGTGTTAGTTTTCATATAAAATAATGAAATGAAAAATAAACTAATAATCTTAACACCTCAATGCCTAGATCATAAAAGAGGAGCTTAGTGAACAAGCAATAAATGATAAATCTCAACTAAAATGTAAAGAACTTAGAATTTCCTTACCTTCATTGAATACTCCAAATGATGTGTTCATTTGGATTTATTGGCTTTTGCTTAATTAAAATTTTACAAATGGAGCTGTGTGGCTCCTCTCCTTGGCACCATTATTTGGCTCATGCTTAGTTGATGTATCTTGATGGTTTGGCTTGTGATTTTGAAATTATAACACTATTTTCATGAAATATTGTGATTAAGACAACATTATAAAATTAATATGTCCAAGCTCTTTGTTGATTTTAATAGGCAATGGCTTCTATTTATAGGTTTAAAAACTAACCCCAACCGAAGGTGAGTTATAATGTAGTTAGAGCTTAGAATGGGTTCAAACATGACCTTAGTGATTTAGTTAACCCTAGTAGAGTCAAAAGGTGCCAAATGGTCATGATTAGTAATGAATATGCATTTTTTAGATATTTTAGGATATTTGACAACTCTAAAAAAGGTAATTATTAATTTTTAGGATGTTCGTTGATTTTTGAATTTCCTTTTTGATAATTCATTAATTTCTCATGCTTAATTCAATTAGGAATTTTATTAGGTTTTGTATTTTAATTAATTTCATTTAGGCATAGTATCATTTTGAAATATTTGAATTAATTTTTGTGTGCATTTTCCTCATTTAATAGGTCTATAGGCCAAATTGCATGTTATGAAGCCAAATTTGAGACACTCAGTGATTCTTAGGATAGATTTGCAAAGGTTGGTAGGAACTAGTCTAAATTTTAGTATGAAGCCATTGGTGGCCGATTTTAGGTGTCTACAACAACCAATGTTGTCAATGTACAATAAATATGTAATTAAAACTCATCATAATAATGTTTCAAAAATAAATAAAATACATGGTTCCCTGGAGCATAGTTCTCTGGACTCTAGTATATGTGGTAAAATCAAGTGTTGTTTCAAAATTAGTACTACTATGGAGAGGGAGAGAACCATTCGATAAATTTTCCATGCCAAACACAAACCAATGATTCCTTATATTAATCACATTAGGTAATGGCCCTCCATTCATGGATGAGTAGATAGTGATGGCACAAGAATCAAAAGAGACAACCTAATACCCATGTGATGTATGATTTTTAATACTAAACATGTGGTGTATTGTAAAAAATAATTATGATCTAAAAGAAAATGACTTATGAAAAATTACTTTTGACAAAATTTTCAAATAATAAATAATCTTTAGATCGATCAATATTCATACACACCACTTGATCAAATTACCTTCATCTAGCATTGTGATGATAGTAAGCTAGTTAATTTCATGTCACTACTTACTCAGTATCAAAAATGTGATATTTAGTTAACATAATATAATTAATAGATTCATATATATTACAACCTAATATCAACCATTTCACTTAACATGCAAAGCCTAGGAATAATAAAAAATCATACATTTATTCCATCAAATGTATGAATGAATCTCACATTATTATTTATCCCATAATAGAAATAATATCTATGGTTTATACCACCCAGGTAAAATATACATTTAACTTCAATTTCTAATTATTATAAGTAGTTTCCAAATATACAAAACCCTATGATAACCCATATTATTATAGTCTTGTATTCTTAAAACACAACTACTAAGTACCACAATCAGCCATAATAAACTAGTACAAACTAATGGAAACATAATGTTTTATTCAAACAACTAGTTATAATAATTTCAAGAACTAAATTATCATAATCCTAATTATTTATTGTTTGAATATGATACCTCATTTATACATTATGGCATGTTTTAGGAGCCTATATAGATGTATAGTTATAGTGTTACTCTTTGGAAGTTCATGACTTAGTTTTTATCAATTAATATATTTATATGCATACCCCACCATATACTAATACTTATTATATAGGCATATAAATCTATATAATTTAATCAACCCTTAGTATATACTATACACATGTTCACCAAAGATAACTAGTCATTTATATTTCCATAAAAGGTTTTTAATAACATTTGATAGAATAGATCAACTATCAATTTTAGTTTTGGAACAAATCATCTTGGTCAAGTTGAGGTTATTTTTTTCCCCGTCAAATCATCATTTAATCATGACTACCAAACATACATAAATTCTCCTAAGTCTTATTACAAGATAAATTCCATTGATCCCTTTTTTCATAACTCAGTTCATATATATATATATATATATATATATAATCATGTATGAGTCATTCATATTGGCACACATCCCAAAGTGAATTTATATGCTTTATATATATATATTAAATGGAGTTTCCAAATTTTCATAAAAAATACTACCAATTAATCTCATAAATATGTAGCCTATTATAAGCATTCACTCCCATTACACATTATATTCCTCATGCTTTCTTTGATAAGATAAAAATGCATATAAAACTCCAAAGGAAATAATTATCTAAATAATTCAATAGTAGAACCATAATATTATGATACAATTTGAGGTGCCTTAGTGAGTTAATAGTGTTATGAAAGTGTAGGATTATGTTCATACCATCTAGCCACATGATATCTTTGTTCATTATTATGATAAAATTTACTTGACTGAGTTGTGACCTAGATAAATTTATTTGAGCCATAGCAAGTAGTTGTAAAATAATCCTATAAGTATGAAAAAATATCACATCATAAAAACAAATAGTGTTCATACTGGTTACTCTCTAAATCTCATTGACTATATTTACTCAGTTGTTTAGATTTAAATTTACTATGGAAATGACTCGACTAGAGGTTTGTTTCCCATCACTGTTGTCTTCTATTCCTACTCAGTTCACCTATTGTTTATTTATTATATGTGATTATTCTTAAAAACGCTATAGGTATTGCTGCACATATTAAACTAATTTAATTTCAATTTAGATTTGATTATATATATGTATAATTTATTTTCTTTAAGAATTAAAAAATGGCATAGTTCTTATAGCATTATATCTCCCCATAATTCATATATAACCATATTGCCTTTTTACTAATAATAATGCAATTTGTTATCTCCTAGTGGGACACTTCACCTAGATAATTTTGTATACATAAATAGTAGATAATTAAACTAATTTTTTAATAATATTTAGGAATACACTATCGATGAGAATTTTAATATTTAGCATGAGTCAAAGAAGTGAGTAGATCATTGAGCTTACTCAAGAAGTCAAATGGACTTGCCTTCATGAACTACTGAGTGTGCATGTGTGTGTGTGTGTGTGTGTGTGTGTGTGTGTGTGTGTGTGTGTGTGTGTGTGTGTGTGTGTGTGTGTGTGTGTGTGTGTGTGTGTGTGTGTGTGTGTGTGTGTGTGTGTGTGTGTGTGTAAACAAGGTGTGGTGACTTAGATGTCCGATATGAAATTTAAAATTATTCAAGAGTTTTAATCATAGTAGCTATGAATACATTTAGATGTTGTCAATTTTACAAAACATGCCATATATGTTTAGATTCTACTAATTGTTCATTGTTTCTCTTTTTCAGTCCCTATGCTAGTATATAGATCACTAAACACATATATTCCAATCAATGTATTATTTTTAGGTCCCTATATATATTTCATTTCTAGTTTGCTAATGGAACATGAAATACATAAAAACTAAATGCATAGCCAACCTGGACTCTACTCTGTTATCCCTTCCACATGTTTCTTTGTCTCTTTTTATTCTCCCTCTCTTTTACTTCCATGTTCTACTACTTCTCTCCTTTGTTATGCACCTCCCTTTCTTCTTTATCTTTCTCCTTCTATGAGGAAAGTGTAGATTTTCATCTTTTTATATTTTTCTCTTTATTTTTGTTTTTCTCTTTTTTTATTAATATCTTTCTACTTTTATTTTCCTATATTTAAACTTTTCTCTATTTCCTTTATTTATTATTATTTTTATTTTATTTTATTTTTTCTATTTTTTCCCTCTCAACTGGAAATTTATAAATTATATTTATTTTAAGATTAATTATAAAAATAAATAAATTCACTAATTAAATTAGCATCTTCAAGTTCCATAATAACTTAATGATAAATTCATTAATTAATAATCATAATTCATTATAACTATGTAAATCATATTTCTAACATCATTTAATGATCACACATGTAAATCATGCAAAATGAGTTCTATAAAATCATTAAACTATGCTATCAAACAATGCGTAAATGATTATATAATGCAAATTACATCAAAATAAATTATTCTAACCACTTTATTATGTATATATCATGTGCTAGCTAATGTGGTGTGTGCAAGGTTCTAACCATTTTCTTTGTCATCCTCTAACATCTTCCTCTATGTCATGCTCTCTAATTATTTTCTCCCTTCATTATGCTCTCAAAGATGATTTCTCCTATGTTAACCTCAAAAAAATTAGGTAGTTACACCATATCAACATGATATACATACATCATAAAATATATCTAAAATAATGAATCAACATGATCATAATGTAAACATATACACTAAAGCTAATTCATAACAATGTAATCATGTAACCTAAGCAATATCCAACTATATATCAAATATTAAAAAAAAAATCAAATAAAATTTGTCAACCATAAATATCCATAGATAATCAAATCATTTGCTTAGTGAATAATTAAGATTAATAATAGGTACAAAAGTGGACTATCTAAAGATCTAGATCCTGTTGTCATATTCTCAATATTTTATTTTTATCAGCCTTGACATTTATGTTATCTCATAAATAATACCTTTGATTCTAGTGTCTTGATCCTACCACTAGTGACCTATGTAGATTATTGAAATTTTTTAATAACTTCTACATGTTGTTAGGGTTGATTGTCACCTTTAAAATTATTGATTCAGATTGTACACACATGTTCTTCATATCAATATTTTGATTAAAACCCTAGATCCTTCAATTAGGGAATGCCACCTTGAAAAAATAGGGGTTATTGGGATCAAGTGGATTGAAATTGAACACAAATACCCCTCTATCAGTGAACACTACCTTCATATCCATATACTCCAAAGAGTGCCTCAAACCAATGTAGTTCTCCCTATTATGTAGGTTTGTGTGTGAACAATTATGTGATATACTATATTCAAGTGCATGTAGTGATGTAGTTTGTAACTTGGAAAATAATAATCATGGGTTAGAATTTTTATACTTTAGATATGTAATAATATTACTCCAATGATTGATTTATAAGTAGAAAATAATAGATTAGTTATGCAATTGATTTTCACTAGTGTAGTTTAATCTTGAGAGGTGCTTACTAGATGAATAATGAGTGGTATTTAACTTATATTTATACCACACATTTTGAAAATTTTATCATTAAAGGGTTAAATGAAAAATATAAGTTTACCTTTACATATTGAAATATTTGTAAATTTGTGTGTTTGTAAGGTGCAAGCACATGTGTTGGAGCAGGGAAACTAGTGTTGATGGTAGTGTCCAAGTATTAACATAAGTGTCTATGAAAATATAAAGTTGATTTTATGTAACTGATAGTGAAGTGTAAGTGAGTGTGTGTGTGTGTGTGTGTGTGTGTGTGTACAAACACATGTGTTGGAGTAGGGAAACTATTGCTGATGGTAGTGTCCAAGTATTAACATAAGTGTCTATGAAAATATAAAGTTGATTTTATGTAACTGATAGTGAAGTGTTTGTGTGTGTGTGTGTGTGTGTAATGGTTTAAGCATACTATGGGATACAATTAATTCGGTAATTAAAATATTAGGTTTAGACTACAAGATAAGCATTTAGGTATAATGAGATGGTGAACGTGAACCTTTTGGATGAAAGGCAAGTCAAGAAATAAAAGGTAGAGCCATGATTGATATTTTACAAGTGTAAAATATTAGTTTAACATATAAATCCATATTTTATTATCTACATTCAGTGTGCTATTTAATCTAGTAATGCATAAGGATGAAATTTATATGTTAAAATAAAGAAATGCATGCCTTGGTTGGTAAAAAACACCTTGCTTTGAATTGAGCCATGCTTGAATTTTTTCATGTGTATGACTTAAAAATAATATCAAGTTATATATTTAACTAGATCATATAATCTAAAAATGAATAATTGAAATTTTTTTAATTAAAAGAGAGAAATGAAGGACTTGCCTATGTATTGTATCAACCATGTTTCCTTTTGATAGTTTGCTTTGGTAATGATTATTCTTACTTGAAGCATTGGAAATAGGTTCATGACTAAAACTTGGAGATTTAATATGGGAATTGAGGGTGATCATGCCCCCAATCTAGTATGAGGGTGAGATGTGCAAATTCCATCAAGAGCATTGGATGTCAATCCCAAAACTCAAGTGTAATCATAATCTAGCAAATCTCACTTGATCTAAATGGTGTAACCATATCAAATCACCAAAAGTACCAAGTACATCAAGAGATAAATATTGATCATAGAAATTAAAGGATCCAACTACAGTAATAGTTTAAATCTCAAAAAATGCATCTTGGCAATGTTGGTGCATCAATAATGTATCTATAATTTAGTATATTCGCATGGAAAATCCACCTCAAATGTGTCTCAAGATGAAGTATCTATCAAAATGTAAGATGTGATACATAAAATGTGTATAATATATGTCACAAATATGAAAAAATATGTGACAAATGTGTAATATTATATCCCAAGTGTATTATCTGAACCATGTAAATATTATCAAATTATACCAATACTATCAACTATATCTATACAAACTCATGTCTCTATGAAATTCCCCCACTGATATTACCCCACTTTTGAGGTGAAGGGAATGAAAATTGATAGCCACATTATCTCAAAAGGATAAGATAAGCATGCAATATCTATATGAATCATGTAGAAAAGAATAATATAATGGTATCATGTCTAAGTACATGTATCCATGATGCTTTAAATATCCAACATATCAAACCCTAAGATGCATGATATGGATCATGGAAACATATATAAGTAAATATCTCAAAATATAATTAAATACACACATAAGAGTACTCAATGTCATTGAAATATAGGTCTAAAAAGACTGCAAACAAGGGTAATGTTCAAGCACCTCACAATCAAGGGAATGACATATTAAAATTACCACACACTAAATAAATAATATACACCGAGGTAATTATGGCCAATAATCAAGGAACATATTCAAATGTTCTATAATCAAGATAATGAAGTAAATAATAAGTACACTCAACTAAGTTAAATGAAGAGATGAAGTAAGTGAAATATAAACAACTAACATAAGCATGTCATATTTTACCCTATATACATATGTTATTAAAATCTCTTATAGAATGTCATATCAAATAAACTATGTAATATAATACTATGACTATAGGAATGTGTAAATTTTAGCATATAAGCTCAATGTGATAATGGAAAATGATCATAAAATAACATAACATGTGTTGATCATGATCAAATGGAAACAATATGCCTCCAGTGTAGTGTGTCACATGAGAAGATGAAATATACAACATTTTCTTATTCATGTATCATAGATCTAATGTATGAATGTATGACACTCAAGTACCCATGAAATATATGTGTGTGTAAAAATTATATTCTATCTACTAACATAAAGTAAAAAACATATGAAAAAGCTAGTAAACATGTGAAATGCTAAATAATTTATTATTTTTAATTTATTTGAATATTTTTGTATTTTATTAAATATTTGATTTAAAAAATAAATAATTTATTTTTATTACACCAAGAAGTGTTATACAATGATAGTAGGGGCATGGTAAGCTTCTTATGTTCTAGCCATCAAATAAAAACTAGAACTAAGATTACTATAAATACAATGTAATTTGTAAAAATAATAAAAAAATAGGGTGGAATTATTATAAATATAAGTTAATTCTATAAGTAACAATATTAATCCTACCATCCTTCAATCCTGGAAATATGTATAATAGGCTCAATCCCTAGGGTTAGACCTTCAACCAAGGGCATAAATAACTCCACCACCTTGATTCATGTTTGTAATATATGTTGCTTAAATCATTCACTCTTAAACATAATGGACATCAAAGATATTATATGACCATAATAGTCTAGATTCATGGTTGCCTTTAGAAAGAGATTTATTTGGTTGTATGGGAGACAAGGTAACATCACAACATGAAGATATCTATTCTCCACCTCTATATTATTGAAGTTGTAAATCTATTTAAATAACCTATAGAACTGGTGTGCATTTATTCCATTTACATTATATGCATTAATAATGCATTTTACTACATTTCTCCCCATATTTTTAATGAATTTAAAGGTTAAAATAGTTTACTTTGTATTTTTTAGGCCACCAAATATATTTAGTTTTTTCACTTGAATCATCCCTAATCACAATATTTCATTAAAACTAAAATATATTCCCATTATCTTAATATCAATAAATTTTATAAGCTTTTATATGTACTTTTGGTAGTGGGAGTCAAGTTGAGAAATGGTTGTAGCACTGTGGAATATTGAAATTAACCACCCACACACACACACACACACAAACACACACACACACACACACACACACACACACACACACACACACACACACACACACACACACACACACACACACACACACACACACACACACACACACACACACACACACACACACACACACACACACACACACACACACACACACACAAGTAGACATACTTGAGACATATTTAATGACATTGAAAAATATTATAATGTTTCAACTTTACCTTGCCTAACCTTTGGGAAATTAATTTAAATGTTATTAAACTTAAAATCATGTTTGCTAAAATATTATTATTAGTATTTATTTTGTGTGTGTGGGGGGTCATGGTAAATAGAAAGAAGAAAATTATTGAAGTTACAATTTAAAAATGAAATATTAAATGACTATAGATATAAAAAGGAAATAAATTCTAAAACTAATAGTTGAGTGTATAAATTCACAAAAATGATGCAAACGACCTTATTTTCATTTGTAGTTATTTTTAAGGAACCCTTTAACAAAACAATATTGTTTTTTTTGCAATTTTTTTTAAGGAACCTTAGAGCCAATCTCAAAATGTTTTGATGATATTTTACTTAGATCGATGACAATATTTATTTAAGTTTTAGGCCACACAAAAAGCATTATGTTTTTACCAAAATTTTATTATTACATTTCATTATCTAGATAAATATGGGATATGCGATAAGGTGTATTTGTATCACATTATTTTGAGGACCAAATTTTTTTATAATTATGTAAATGAATTTTCACTAAAACCCATAAACAATATTTTTTAATAAACTATTCTAAAATTGAAGAAGTGTTATTAAATTCTTAAGATATATACATAAGTAGGTGTCTTATAATATAAGTTTGTAAATACACAAAAAGAGTGATTTTTATCATTAAAAAGAGTCATTTGTACATTAGTCATGAAATTATCATGTTGTTTAATTTAATTTATTTATTTATGATTGAAAACTTATTTTGGGCATTTAATTTTCTAATTTAATGTAATTATAAAGATTTAACTATAATATATTAAGGATTTTTTAAAATTTGAAGAGTTGGAAGTTGAAAATAGAAAACATGCAAATAAGATTTAAAAAATTCAATGAATAGTATCTCAAGATGATCAAAATGTATTGAGAACATGATTATGAAGAACAATCTATTATAATTAATTGACAGTTACTCAAATATATTGGGAAGAAGATATATTAACATGGAAGCCCCATGAAATAATGAATATTAAGGTGAAGAATGCACAAAATACAATGATAAAATTAATAACCACAAATAAAAAGTCATTTACATTAATAATAAAAAAATCACAAATCACAACTAAACAAAAATCACAAGTCATTATCTAAGATAGGTATATGTAGATTTGGGCATTAACAATACACAAATCACAAGTTTTGACTATTTCAAAAGCCATAATTGATATAGATCAAAAAGAAAGAACATGGATAAGATTTGTGGCTATATACTATGTAAATTCCTTAGAATGACTATAAATATTTATGTCATTTACATATGACTAATATGAAGCACTGAAGTAAAAGAAAAAAAATATGAACGAAAGGATAAGGAAGAGAAATTTAAAATCTTAGGGGATTATTTTAACCATTTAGGACTTAGAAATTATAAATACTATGGTTTTTAAAGAGATCAGTATGATAAATTAGGTTAATAATATGCAATAAATATAATAATTGATTTTTTATAAAACTAACTAGCTTTAACCTTTCTTAAAACAGTAATAAATAATGCAAGTGAGAATTTAACTTGAAAAAAACTAAGATGAATGATTTGGGGGTTGGAATATGAGGTAGAACCTAGTTTAAATGTCTCAAATAGGATCACAATATTAGAACCCCTCATGAATAGTATCTCCCTAATTAGACAGTAGCACCTCTATTGGAAATGTGGTGGTAGTGTCCCTATATTGGTGATAGTGTCATATGTGCAAGACTATCCTGAGCTTCTAGATGCACCTGTGTTTGTATATCTGAGGTTTGTTATTGTGTGAATTATTTTTGAAATCCTATATATTTATTTTTATGAATAATGTTTTTAATAAACCTTAATCCTCCATGTTACTAGGGCATCCAATTGATACAAGCTAAAATGTGTGTTTATTAGTGGGGTAGGTTGGACATCCTCAACACCCCTCTATGATGATATTTTCCTACATACCAATACTCTGAGAATGGATCAAAACCAATGCAGTTATCCACACATAAGTGATATTCAAATTTTAAGTGAATCTAGTATGATAGTATACTTGAGTTCTTTGAATGGGTTTGAGATTGGAAATATGGGTAATCTAAGCTTAAAATTATTGTAGATGGTAGTATACATAAGTAAGATAGACTAGGGATTAACAACCTTGATTGTGTATAACTTGTTCTAAATTTGAATGCGTATTTTACATCTAATTTCCATTTATTGGTTATAAGACTAAAATTCATATATTTATACCATGTTGATGCTTGTATAGGTGCTAAAAAAGGTTTATACGAACTCAAGGAGGTTTTATATTTGAAAAGATATCCATTTGTGAAAAAAATATGTAAGGAAAATTCACACCATTATTAGGACATTACTACCATGTGGTGTTAGTGTTCTTATAATGTCACTAGTGTCCAAGTGGTATAAAACTATGCACAAAGAGCCTGGGTCAAGAAATGAGGGTCTGGGACTAATTTAAGGATGACTAGGGATGCCTATGACCTATATGAAGGCTGGATAAGTGTGAAAATAGGTTATAAGATAGGTCTAGGAATAATCTAGGGACAAGTAGTCTCAATTATCACTCTTATCACTCAAATACCACATTTAAGTGATTACATTTACCCCCTTTATTTTAGAAAAGTAGCAAAGTGAAATGACTAGGATAAAATAAAAAGTGTGTTCATGGACTTACCTAAGAGGTGATGTCTATGAAGTTGGGTCTGATTAGGTGAAACTAGGTTTAAGTATGTTAATTTTTCTCCAATGCATGTCCTACAAGTTAAATGTGCATAAATTATTCCTTAAGAGATATCAAAAGCAAAAGACTAAATTGATTAAATAAGTAAAAGTAGGCAAAGAGAGAGGAAATGAATGAATATACCTCATTAAGTATACAAACCAATGCATAAACCTAGTGAAAAACTATGTGTGCATATATATAGTGATCAATTAGTGATTATATTGGACTGAAATTATGGCTTGCTCAATCCACATGTGTGGGTGGCTCAAGAACTCAATTTGGTTTTGAATCCATAATTTCCCATCCCTGATTGGTGGATCATGACCTATGAATATCTTGGATTGGATTGATGGTGTGTCCAACCTTCTCATGTAGGTGGATCAAGAACTTAAGTAGGATATGATTCCATAATTTTCCACCCATGTGTAGTATATACATTTAAAACTAAAACCACATGATGTAACTCTAAATGTCTAACTAGGTATGTTTGTTCTACGATCACTCGAGTATATTAGGCAACTTGGGTCCACTCAGGAATGCCAACCACTGTAGATGGAGTATGGAATGAAATTAGTGTGTAACCTAAAATATGATGTAATATATATATATATATATATATATATATATATATATATATATTATATAAAGTGACATGGAATTTTTCATTACATCTAATCAACCGATGTGTAAATGAGCATATGGAAATAATTTGTCATACACATACCCCCAAATCTGATATTTGAGCATATGGATTATAGACTAAGTTTTAATAATCTATATCTGGTATCTAAAATAAATATTAGAATGGTCATGCCATGAATGATGCCCCCAATTTGAGTAAACTATTGTGAATCTGAGCTAAACTAATATGAATCTAAGAAAAACTAATAAATTTGTAATTGAACGTATGCAAACCTGTACTATATTTGCTTTAATTTTATAGTAAATCTAGTTTTTATTTAAATTAAGGCTATTAGATAGTAACTCCATGCCTTGGATAGTAGTTCCATTATTGGATATGTGGTTCTAGTTTCCTTTTTCTCTGATTTATATGTAACTATGCTGACCTATGTGTCATTATTTTCCCACTGTATTTACTTGAGTTTGATTTCTATAATATGAGAATGTGTGATAAAAATGTACTGTGAATGAACTATAGAATCTTGTTTTTTATGAAAATCCCTTGTGAATTCCCCCTCTTTTTATGGGAGTTGTTGAACCTATACAAGAACTATCCTCAAAAGAAAAAGATCTACAAAATGTGTGTTAGTGGGAGCATATATGATATCTACATAATAATCCAATATAATGTGCATAAATAATAGTAGAATGTAAAATAATCTAATAATAAGTTTATAATGTATGATGTATGTCATGTATAACATTCGCATAGGTTCCAATGTAGATATAAAAACAATGTAACATCAAATTTGAGTAGAACTTGGGTAGCTACCTAGGGGGATGGGGCATGATGTTCATCATGACACCAAAGTAGGAAGGGGAGATGCATGAGGTCCCACATGAAATATAAAACTTGAGTGTGTAACAAGCAAAAGATGAGTGTCATGGTCATGATGCACACAAGAAATAATATATATAACACACATGATGCACACAAAGTAAGCTAATGTGCCACAATACAAGGGACATTGGCACTTATCACTAAATCGAAGAAAACAAGACATACAAGGACATGTTAAAATGTCTACATACATAAGAAACAAATAAATTGGCTTAGATACACATATAAATACATGTTTAAATGTCCACATACATAATCAAGAAGGCATAGAAAAGGACATGGTCATATGTCCAAAGCATACATACAGTGAAAATAAGTGGAGTAGAGGCAAAGAGAAATGTCATATTAAAATGCCCTTAAAAAGAAGAAGCATAAAGACACAATCAAGTCTAAAATAGGAAATCTAGAAATGAAAGTATACATGAACATGTAATACAAATCTATGTAAGAGCCAGGATATAAATATGTTGAGTCTAAATTAGGAGCACCCAACAATTTTTTTTGTAAGTGTATCATGATAAATATCAAGAGATAACAATGCTAAAGCTATGATGTAGAGTATGGAAAGATAGATCCTGATAATCAAGACTCTGTATAGGGTTCTCATAAGTTCATGAATGTGTCAAGTGAGGAACCCATGTATCAGTGTATATACCCCCAATGGGTAGATAATAGAAAATTTGAATCAATCTAGTGGACTTGAGTACTTTAGTAATCTACAAGCACTCAACAAGAACAAGTGAAGCATGTATATATGATAAAACTAACTATACTAGATATGATATGTAGTGTATGGAAAATATAAGAAATGTAAACATAACAATGCATAAAATCTATAATTTTTTGGTTTTTTGAGTAAATATTTGAATGTTTTTGTGTTTTTTGACATATTATATTATTTTTTGTATTTTCTAGATATAATCTATGTAAAATACACATGAAAATGAACTATGTATAAGGAGTAAGAAATAAAGAAAGTATGTCTATGTAAATACTAGAAATACATGAGATAGTGTAAAATAAAAGTGAAATGTGTTTAAAATAAAGACCCAAGAGTACATCCATAGGATGTGGATAATATTATAACGGAGTAGGTGGGAGGTTATCTAGTGTCAAATACTATATTTTTATTAAATTAAATAAGTCATCATCATTATGATTATCATACCATTTTATGTGTATTAGTGGAGCCTTATCCTTAGCATTAATCTAGATTTTATGAATTCAAATAGCATGTTACTCTACTATGTAATATTCTTGACATGTGGTCCCAAGGTAAACCAAATTGAATAATAGATAATCTGTATGAAACCTATGGTTCTCATATGTGTCATCATGTAAAATGTGAACCATGTATCCCTCATGACTGAATGTCAAACATCTATCTAATTGATCAACTTTGGCATCCATCACCTGTAACCATGTAATTATAAGTTTAACTTGTAGATGAGTGCCCTTGCTCATGATAAATAATAATGTGTTGGCTACCTTGGATCCATGTGTAATTGGTAGTGTGATATGTCCAATGGAAAATTGATAATGTATGGCATGGGATAGCTCATTTTATTGATAGCCTATGTGTTGTAAAAATGCAAAAATGCATGTATTAGGATCAAAATCCTCATCTATAACCACATGGGGGATGTATCTATCTATAAAAAAAATATGGATAGTCAATGGACCATTCTATGAGTATTTATGTCGATGATGAATTTGTCATGGTTATTATATCTATAGAGTTGGATGTTATATAATCTGAATAATGCCTTAAGACTTGAATTTATTTAACTTACACTATAATTCTAAACATGTATCACTATCATGTCCTATAAGTCTATGAAAATTAAAAAGGGTTGAAATTCCTACTATGGTAATCTACTGATGGATATGTCACAAACTATGGGAAATACCGTTAATCCTCTATCAAGGAATATCTATAGAATTTGGTATGACCTATACTATGAACTCCCTACCTAAATATGTATATCTAGGTCTATACTCATAGATGTAACCATATGTACAAAATGAATGGAGGGATATAAAACTAAATTTAACTGATTAGGGAATCTTATTACTATATGATTATGAACTAGTGGTTTTGTTAGTGTAGGAAGAGGTATAAGTGCCTTAGAATCATCTCTATACTCTCTTGAGCCCACTGGTCTAAAATTTAATCCACATAAATAGTCATCAATGTCAATAGGTGTTGGATTATCCTTTGTGGTGTCTTGAGAATATGTATTAGAGTTATGGATGTATACTCATTCTTATTTCACAAGTAATGGTAATTGTCTTATGAAAATCTCATCATTTTCCCTTTGTGGGGATATCTATACTACGGGAGGCTACTATTCCATCATGGGTGAAGGTAATTATGATGTAAAAATATCTAGAAGAGGTGTAATAATAGTCTTGTCAGATTCTCCAACCTCATATGTATACATTTGATCAATTGGAATCTTGTGAGGTGGGGAATCTATGAGAACATGATGTGTCCCATCTGAAGATGTACTTGGGGTAATAGGATCAATGAGTCTTCAATATCTAAAGGGTTGATTATTTGATGGACAAATGTAAAAGTATCCATAATGTAAAAACTTGATGCATCTATGAAAAGTAGATGGTATGGCCTCCATAACATGTATCCAAGGTCTCCCAAGTAATAAATTGTATGTAAAATTATTAGGAATCACATGAAAGTGTGTTGGTAGGGTTTTTGGCCCTACCATAATATTCAATGTTATAGAACCCAATTTATATCTAGGAATGACATCACAACTTATGATATTATTATATTTTTTATGAACAAGTGCTATATCAACCCCTATAGTTTGTATAAATGTGATGTTTAATATATTAAGTCCTAAACCACTATCAATTAGATTTCATTTAATAGTGGTGGTATTGATTTATGCTTAAGTGAAAATAAATAAATTTTGAGCAATAATTAATTATGATGTCAAATACTCATTAAAAAAAGATATAACATCTTCAATGTCCTTAATAGTGTTCTTGATAGATACAAATTAGGTTGGATTTATGTCACAAGGTAAAGATTTACGATTGAGTGTTTGAAAAAGAGTATCTTTGAAAATAGTGTCCTTTTGAAGTAATTCCAATATGGATATATTAACTAGTGTGTTTCTTAACTAATCTGAAATATTAAATGCTTTGTGCTGATATTTGGGTCATGTTGTAGTGTGTTAGGGATGAGGAGGGATGGTGGGATTACATTATTCCTATATAGGTTGAGTAAGTGCCTTATTCTATCTAATAATAGATCTAATAATAAGATTTACTATTTTTTGAAGGAAAGTAGTAGAGGTAGGATGGGAGTGAAGATAATCAACTAGTCTAGGTAGATGTTGAATAAAAGGAGTTCGTTGAGCCCTCTATCATCAAGTAGTAACTAGAGGTAACTAAAATTGAGACATTTAGTAATGATACTCATAATAATGGTATTCACAATAAGAAGGACCAGTGTCTAATATAAGCTTATATCTGACATGATTGGATGTGGAAGTTCCATCATCCAATGTGATCTCTACATTTTCCAACATATTATTGATCACATGTTTTATTTTCACACAACGTTACAAATTATGTCCATTGACATGATGATAATCATAGAATTCATTTGGCCTGTACCAGTTTGGATAGGTATAACCCTTAAGAAATTGCTTCAGAATAGGCTAATTAATGAAATTATTTACTGAAAGTTTGTGAAACATAGATTCAAGAGGTTATCTAAAATAAATAAATGATGATTAGGCACATTTATCCTTAGAGGAGGGTTTTTCATAGGCATAGGTTACTACATTTGTTACACTAGTCTAGGTTATTGCACTGGATGCACTTGTTATGTTTGTTGAAGAGGTTTGTAGTTAGGATTTATATGCATGTAACATAGGCTATGTAAATGGTGTTTTCATTATTTTGAAATGTCTTGAATCATTTAATATATTCCATATAACATTATTTTTTTGTTTTAACTTCTTGGGTTTATCATAATTGTTGGTTTGGATGTATTGTGATACTTGCACTTAGACCAAGTTTTAATTCTAGTTACTTTTCTAGTTTTAGTTTTGGCACTAATTTGATGAGGTTAGTTTAATAGTTAATTTATTAATAAGGTATTTTTAAATTAAAAAACCTTTGCCAATGATCTCCTTGAAAGTATGCATATACTACAACTCCAAATTGTAAGATATCTCACTGTGCAAAATTTTGGTAAACATAATGGTTAGTTCCTTGTCTAGTAGACTATGGGTGAATCAACTTGCAAGTGATCTCCATCACTGCAAATAACTTATGAATCTTTCACAAAACTTATATTTTTATTGTGTCAAATCTACTAATGAAATATTTTTTTCAAGATTACAAGAGAAGTACTGCATAAAATTGTCTAAAAGATCATCAACATTAGATACTGAATTCTTGCATAACTTAAGGAACCATTATAATGATTTCGCTAATAGGCTCCATGGAAATAATAATAATAGGTATATGTAACTATAGGCCATTGGTTGGCATGAAAATATAATTCCATAAAATAGGCCTTGGGGTCACCTTGCCCCTTGTATTAGTCAAAATTTGGTGGTTCATACCTTAGAGGAAATGGTATTTGTAAGTACTCCATGTTAAAGGGGTAAGAACACAAATCATCCAACTTGAAATTTTTGGACCACTTCCCCACTTGAATAAGGGAAATTGCATCATTTATTTCAGATCTTATATGAGGAAACCAATGGGATCATTAGACTTAGGTGGAGGCTATGTAGTCACAAGGGGATTACATTAACTGGGGTATAATGGAGGCATTTGTTTTGGAATGTTTGATTGGTTTAGGAATGGAATAGGAATACACATGCATGGGTTAGTGTATGATTATTGAAATTACATGTAGTACGATATAATATTTTGGTTGGGATTGTGTACATAGGCCTACTTTTGGGAATAATGTAGTCAGGATGGAGGTATATGGCCATATTATGCCTATTGAGGTGGAATAGGGACATGTTATCGAATAGTCATACCTTGTTGATTAAGAGGAACTTGTGAATAAATACCCTATCATTTAACTTGTGGCATGTTTTACATGAAAGGAAATTATTGTCTAATAGGTACTTATAGAACATTGGAACCTCTTAGTTATATGAATCCCTATTGGGAAGTGAATGCATGTTGGAGATTTAACATTTTTTTATTGACCAATATTTTTACATTGTTGATTAGACATTGTTTGATTTTTCATAAGCATGTTATTCTATGATTGAAGAGGTATGTTCACTACTACTTGGTGAGGTGGAAAATTGGTTTCCCCTATTGAGGTGTAAATATGTTTTGCCTATACTATGTGGGTACCTTAGGTCGTGCTTATTGCTATGGAATATTACTCATCACCAATTGAGGTAGAGTAAGATTTTTCATATTTTGTTGTGTCATGGCACTCGTCATTAGTTGACTACTTAATTCTTTTTTTTGTGTGCTAGAATAAGTAGTCGATAGAGGATTAGAGGTAGTTAGTTGAGGTTGGGAAGTATAAAATCTTACTCCATAAGTTTATGAACCCTCATATTGATATTTAAAGGCACATTTTATTTTTGACTATTTATCTACATGTTAACACCACTTTGGTATAAATTGGAGATTACGTATGTATTGTCTATTATGTTTGGCTCACTATTATATGTAGAAGTGAAAGAGACTTCCTCAATAGTTGGGGTAATAAACATGTTTTATCCTAAAATGATATGTGCAGCTAGGTATAAACCCTAATTTTCTTGGCCTATCAAGTCAAACAAGACTCATGTTGAAGGAAGTGACTTAATAAGATGTGCATTTGACATGGTCATATTATTAAAGTTATGCACTAGTTTTTGATATGTCTAATATGTTATCTAAATTTGAATGAAGTGGTCTTCCATGAGGCCCATTTGGGTGACAAGAATATGTGGATCTTGATATGGCATTGACACAATGGAAATAGGGTTTATAAAAGAGGCATGTTCATTGTTTTGATTGTAAGACATGTTATAAGGCCCACTTACTAGACTTGAAAAGTTTTCATGTCATACCTCTATGACTATATTAATATTATAGGTTGATGACATTAGAAAGTAGTAAGGTTGTTGTTGGACTTGTTTAGAACTAAAGGTATGCTAGCTAAATATTTGGCCATCTATTCTTAGTCTTGCTCCATATATGGAGGCGTGCTAACCAAATAATTAGTCAAAGGATCTTGACTTTATTCCCTTAATTGAGCGTTATAAGGTGGATAAGAATTTATATCCCAAACAACATCTTCTTCTTAAGGGTCTTGAATAAATTCCTCTTGTGTGAGAACATTTCCATATCTTAGATTATATATGACTCTACTATGTGTATAGTGAGACATGGCCAAATAAATGGTAAATATTTCATGATAAGAGCCATTTAGAGTTCTAAAAACTTTGAGAATATATGTCTAGAAAGATAAAAGGTTCAAACTAGGTCTAACTTGGTCGAAGGCATGGAGCTGTATCTCCAAAAGATTTATGCTAAGACTTGCTAGAAATAGTATAATATCAAATGTTTGATATTAAATGTCTCACACAAAGAAGATCATGTAAAATGAACTAAGAATAATATGCCAAACTCTAAGTCCAATGATGTTACAAATAGGTCTATACCAGGAAAGGTAAAAGTTCCTAAGTTTTCTGGCTAAATGAAGCATCAAAATCTAGGCTCAAATAAGGCATGTGTAAGGACTCTTTTCCAAAATTGACGTCAAAATATAGACTTTAAATAAAGGGATGATTTTAATCTAACAAATGTGGAACACTTTGGCATAAACTAGGCACTTGATTCTAGACATAAACATGATCAAATTGGTATAAGGCATTAAACAAAATGTATTTGAAGATAGATTGATTTTATCAAACAAAGGCATAAATAATATTTTTTTTTAAATTTTTGGGTAAAAAATTAACCTAAGTCACACAAACCAAAAGATAAATATCTATGTATTAACCCCTATAATATGAGGCCTAAACAAGAATCAATCAATGTTTGAAACTCAACTTATAAAAGTTAATTAAAACTCAAATTAGGAAAACTTAGGATTTTATGACCAAAAATATAGGAAATATTTGAATAGTGTTATTTCACTAAAATAAACATCCCAAAAAACACATGTGATTGATTTAAATAATGGATATTTGGATACAAGACAAGATGAGTCTATTAAATAAGTTGAGAAACATAATGATGTTAACACTCTCAAAAGGTATAAACAATTTTTTGTTTTAAAGACTTATAAAGATAAAAAAAATTAATTGATTTAGGTAGTGTAAATATAAATCCTAGTCTAGTAGTGAAGACATGTTTTAGGGACCATTATATGGGGGTGTTTAAACTTCTTCAAACATAGGCCAAGAAACCACCAATGATGAAATCATCTAGGGGTTTGAGTTTAGTCTTGAAGAATAATAGGCTTTTCATCAAGTCATCTAGGAGATCATTGATGATGAACTTTATTATAGGTCTAAATTTAGTCTTGAAAAATAGAAAGCTTTTGATTGAATCATTCATGATTTTCCAACTATCTTTGTTACATGGCCATCCCTACTCACATGGATTCTGATTCATCATGCCTAGGAGAACCTAAAGAACCAATCCTGACAGAGGACTCTACTATTGTAAGCCAGATCAAATCTTTGTCCACTATTTGTGAATTTGGTTTGACCCATATAGTGGAAATAATAATATATTTAAACATCAAGACTCCAAATGACCAAAAATGGATCAAATTAGGCATATCTGTCACTAAGGAGGAATGTGAAGTCCTTACAACCCTTTTGAGGTAATTTAGTGATATATTTACATGGGCCTATTCTAACATGCTAGGTTTAGACCCCACCTTAGTTATTCACCACCTTATGGTACATCCTAATGCCAAACCTATTAAATAAAAATTGTGAAAGGTGCATCCTTACATTGTTGTATTAATAATGAAAGAGTTGGAAAAACTCTTAAAAGCAAAATGTATTTAATCGATCGACTATTCTAAATGGATTTCTAATTTGGTATTAGTTAGGAAGAATCCATAAGTAATTAGGATCTACATTAATTTTAAATACATAAACAAATCCTACCCCAAGGATGGATTTCCTCTACCAAACATTGACATGATTGTTGACTCTACAGTGGGTTATGAATTTCTTTCACTAATGGATGGATTCTCAGGCTACAACTAGACCTAAATATCACCAAAAGACCAACATAAGATAGCATTAACCACTTTTTGGGGAACATTTTTTGTCAAGTTATTCCATTTTGTCTCAAGAACATAGGGGACACCTACCAAAGATCCATGACCATCATATTTCATGATATGATGAATGAAATTTTAAAAGACTAATTGATGACATGCTAGGTAAATCAAAGACAAGGGTCAATCGTCCAATAGCACTGAGAAGGATATTTGAGTGATTACATGAATATAAAATTAGGATTAATGCTAAGAAGTGCATTTTGGAGTTACTTTAATCAAATTACTTTATTTTATTATGTCTCATTGAGGCATAAAATTTAACCCAACTAAATTATGAGCCATAATAGAGATGCCACCACCAACCAATTCAAATTAGATCTAAAATTTTTAGAGCAAGTTCCAGTCAAAAATAAACTTCATATCTTAATTGGTAGATAAGTTCCAAAAATTTACACACCTACTAAATAAGGGTGTAGAATTTCATTGGGACAACAAATGCTAGAAATATTTTCAGCAATTGAAAGACTATCTACCATGGAAAACCATTCCTTCTATATTTATCATCCATAGACAAAGCCTTGGGAGCACTTCTAGATCAACATGATGATAATGTAAAATATAATTATGTGTACTATTTAAACCATATACTGGTCATGTATGAGCATAATTATATGCCCTTTGAAAAAGCCTATTTAGCTATGGTCTCTACAGCTCATAAACTTTGACATTACATGTTTAATAACAAGACCATGGTCATTTAAAAAGTATAGACACTCAATTATATATTATTTAAAAAAAATTTAAAATTCCATATGGACAAATGGATCATGTTTCTTAGTGAGTTTTAGATATCATATGTCAACTAGAAATCCATCAAGGGGTAAGTTCTTGCAGATCACATTACTAAAGCACCCCTTGTAGATATAGTGTTGATAACATTCCAATTCTCAAATGAATCCATTATGACCATCATTGAAACACATATTGATTATCATCAATGGAATCTATATTTTTATGGATCATTCATAGTACATGCATCAAGGGAGGCCTTTTGTTTATTACTCCATGAGGTGATATAATCCCTAAGTCATTAAAAATCAGCTTTCCTTGTACCAATAACATGGTTGAATATGAATAACTTGTTTTATAGATATTATAGGTGGTACAATGGAACATATCACATCTAAAGGTTTATGGTGATTCTTAGTTAGTCATCATTTAGGTTACTAACCCCTTTCAGATAAAAAATGATAAGCAAGCTCCATAGAAGGCCATGATCGACACTCTCAAGTAGTATATTATTGATATATAATTTGAACATATACCAAGGGATAGTAATAGAATAATATATTCCATGGCTACCATTGGATCTTTAATTTGAAAAATAGATATGGCCAAATAATACCAATTTCTCACCAAAAATCTGCTAGTGTCAGCTCATGAACCTTCAACTATTACAATGATTTGTGATATTGTTGGTCCCATATATACTTGGTATTTTGAACTTTACACTTATATTCATGACCAAACCATGCCACGAGACCTATCCCATAAATAATCCAAATCTTTTGTCCACAATGCCACACATTGTATCTTACTCAAACCAACCTTATACCACCACAATTTTGATGAAACCCTTCCTCATTTAACTTTGGTAGAATCTACATTAGAATTATTGGATATTCATAAATGATTATGTGGATTCCACACCAATTGTGTATTCCTATAAAAAAATATCTTATTTACTATGTAATATTGGCCAACAATGGATGTAGATGTAGCTATATATGTGAAAAGATGTGATCAATGTCAATGGCATGGCAATCGGATTCATGCCTTGGCCAAGAATTTGAAACCAATGCTAACACAATGGTCATTTACTACATGGGGCCTTGATATCATTGGAAAAATAAATCCTACCTCATCATATGTCCATAAGCATATCCTTACTACCACAAAATACTCCACTAAGTGGGTTGAAGCTATACCCCTCGCTTATGTGATTGGAAAGCAAATTTCCAAATTCATCTTCAACCATCTCATTTTCCACTATGATATTCCCTCTGACATTATATTTTATAATGGAAAATCATTCAAAAACAAGGATGTTGAATTTTTATGCATTGAGTATAAGATGAAACAACATGTTTTCATGGCATATTACCCTAAAGGTAATGGCTAGGTAGAAACATAAAAATACCATCATCAACATCCTCAATATTATTGTCACTGATGCCGATTACAATTGGTATCTTTAAATTTTTTTCACCTTCAAGGCATATTGTACCAATAACTATACTCCCTTAGGTGCCACTCCATACTCAATTTTTTATGGCATTGATGCCATTATTCCCATTAAGGTTGAGTTACCTTTATTATGCATCTCTTTGGAGCATGTCCTAGAAAATGAAGACTATAAATTATCTCACCTATAATAGATGGAGTTATTTGATGAGAAATGCATGGATGCAGTAAATAAACTTCAAACATATCAAAATTGAATTCATTGCCACTATAATCAGTGCATGAAACATAGAGAATTTTAGATTGATAATATTTTTCTTAAATAGAACCAAAAGATTATGATGATCAAGAAGAAGCATAAAGGCAAGTTCAAACCCAATTAGGTAGGACTATTCATCATTATTTCAAACTATTGCATTAGAATGTACATGCATGCTACACTAGATAGGGATAAACTTGATGAGCCAATGAAAATTATATACCTTAAGTGTTACTTTGCTTGATTAAATTGGTATATTGTCTATGAGGACCATTTCAAGTTGTACCATATTATCAAAAATATTCTTTGTACCATACCATTCTACCATCATGTAACTTTATCACTCCACCATTCTATTCTACCATACCTTTTATATCGACCAATTTACTTTGACTCTCCCTACCTAGTTCATTTGACCTTGGTTTCATTCCATTAATTCCTATTTTAGCATGAAGATTTAGATTAGTTTCAGTAGTTATTTCAATTATTCTAGATAGACATCATATTTTGGAGTAGTATGATAAAGGTTTTGGCAATTTCATCCTTATTTGCTTGTTCCATTTTATACCATTGTGGGATTGATTATAACTACCCATGGGAAAATTAGTATCCCATGGTCATGCTACTAATTATAACCACCTATGGGAAAATTAGTATCATTGATCTATGTTGTTGTTTCCTAAATATAACCACCTATGGTCAAACTAAGGGTAACACTTGTTTATTATGCCTTGACATACCATCTTACCATTCTTATGACCTACTCTACCATTATGCCAACAATGCCTATTTTATTTTAATTGGATACTACACTAGTCATATTCCTTTGCTATAAGGTAGAACTATAGTGACTTGAGATCCCATCCTGAGACTATATAGATAGTGCTTAATATTTATTAAGGTCAGATCAGTCACCCTTCACCATGATATATCCATTTTGTGAGAAACCTTCACCATGTTCTCTTTATTTTGTGAGCTTGGACCATTTATTATCTCATCATTCTTGATCGAGTTAAGATGCTCTAAAAATTCCAAAAACATTTGTAAAATTGATTTAGAAAATAAAAAAATAGTGACCACTTATTTTCCTTAAGGATTTTGGAAACCCTCACTAAATCATAATAAACCACTTTTCATTTAGTTTCCCCATCCTTATTGGCCCTCTTATCCCATGCACTTGCCATTTTTCAAGACCATTCGTACATTCTTCTATCACATCCATCATGTTTTCTTTCCATCAATTTTTTCTATCCCATTTCCTATGAGAACTACATTTGGCCTAAAGTTTTTGTTGGATATTACGTCCATAAAACTATGTAGGTAGTATACACTTGCCTAGTGCATATGGAGATAGCTTATCCACCCCATTCCTTTTCTTATTTTCCCCTACTCTATTTTTTTGTTAAGTTGTCTCCTATTTTCTAGGGGTAATGTGTGACATCTCATTTGTGTCATGTTATTTATACTAACATTTTGATTAACCATTGTTTGTTTGTTATTTTTTTGTTTTGTTTATTTTATTTTTCTATTTGTTTTGTTTTGATTTATTTGTTTATCTATTTGTTTGATTTAATTGTGCCTTGATTCAATCTACATGTGTTCATTAGGTTATTCCTTGTGTATTATTCTTGAATCCATACATATTCATATGTCAACATTATCATCATGATTTTTATCATTGGTGCATTATTTTCGATTAAGTATTGGATTGAGAGTCAGTCCTTATGCATATTTTGGCCAAGTCCTCATGGTGTTCTATCATGATGCATACCATCACATACTATAGTAAAAACTAGCTTGAGGATTCTTTATGGAAAATGAAACAATGATATCTCCTTAGCACCAACACCATCAAAATTTCCAACCTAATCCAAATAATATCCAAAACAAAGTAATTAAATAATGAAATAATTTTCCTTCTTGCTAGTTTGATTTAACATCTCCCTACTAGCAGGTTCCCTAATTCATATTTTTCCTTTGTACCACTTTTTCATCATCATGTTTGCCATAATTAGGATACTAAAGATAATCACTACCTTTGGTAAAATCATTTTATACCATCCCACTTGTATTTACAGTGATTATAACCACCTTTGGGAAAATCATTGCATTTCCATCAATTTCAGGGTTAATGATTATAACTACCTTTAAAAAAATCATTCACTTTATTCGGCCCACTTAGGGCATGTATCCTACCAATGATTATAACTTCCTATGGGAAAATCATTATTTTCCCCTTTAACTAATTATAACCACTTTTGGAAAAATTAGTCTCTTATTACCCTACATATTTTTTAATGATTCTAACTACCTTTCGGAAAATCATCACCTTTTTAATATCTCGCCTATGTTGATGATTGTAATTTCCTATGGGCAAATCATCCTATTTGTCTACCTTAACTAGGGAAGCTGTATATGACACTAATTATAAATTCCTATGGGAAAATCAATCCTTTCCACCACATCATTTCATCTATTTGATCCACTCATTTCCTTCTTTTGAGGTACTATTTGCTGACCCCTTTTCCAATGACTCCCTTGAGGGGGCACCTATGGTTCACCCATTGTCATTAAATTCATAATCATACAATACCTTTTCATTAATTGAGAATATGTTATTGTGATTATAGATTATAATGCCTTTATAAACAAGGGAAAATTATAGACACCTAAAATTGGAAACCATTGGCTTCATACCAAAATTTATATCGATTCTTACCAACCTTTACAAATCCATCCTAAGAATCACTAAAATCTCAAATTTGGTTTAATAATATTCAATTTGACATATAAACCTATTAAATAGGGAAAATGCACATAACAATTAATTAAAATCTTGTAAAATGTTAATATGCATAAACATAATTAATTAAAATGCAAAACCTAATCAAATGCCTAATTGAATTAACCATGAGCAATTAATGAATTATCAAAAATGAAATTCAAAAATCAAAGAATATCTTAGGAATTCATTATTACCTTTTTGTGAGTTGTTAAATATCCTAAAATATCTCAAAAATGACTATTCATTAGTAATCATGACCATTTAACACCTTTTAACTCTATTGGGGTTAATTAACTCACTAAGGTTAGGTTTGAATCCATTCCAATCTGTAACTACACTCTAACTCACTTTGGGTTGGGGTTATTTGATAAACCTATAAATAAAATCCATAGCCTATTAAAATCAAGAGAAACCTTAGACATAGTAATGTCATAATGTTGGTTTTATGAAAATATTGTATGTCGATAGTGCTATAATGCCAAAATCACAAGACAAGCCATCAAGATACATCAAGAAAGAATGAGCCAAACAATGGTTCCAAGAAGAGAAGGAGCCACACAACTCCATTTACCAAAGATTTCTTGAGCACAACCTAAGCAAGCCAAAAAAACACATCATTTGGAGAATTCAAGGAAGGTAAGGAAATTATAATTTATTTACATTTTAGCTAAGCTTTGTCATTTGTTTCTTGTTCACTAAGCTCCCCTGTATGATCTAGGCATGGAGGTGTTAATCTTGTTAGTGTGTTTTTCATTTCATTATTTTATATGAAAAATAACACTTGATCTAACCTCCCCTCCATCATCAAATTCCTAGTATGACAACTATAGGCATGTATCAGTCATGGCCAGATTAATTTTAATTACTCTATATGTTTTTAGTATGATGTGTTTCTTACGATAATAGTGATAAATGATGTATGATTTAGTATACTTCATTTATAGTTATCAGAAATTGAGTATTTTATATGATCACTACTTAGATTCTCATGGTGTAATCTATTTATAGTATATGTGTTTAAATTTAAAAAATCATGTATTTTTAGGTAGGTCCCAATGGGGATATTACATGTGGTATCAAACCTATGAATCAAACTCTAAGACCTAATGATTCCATTGACATTCTTATATCCTTATGATGACATAAATTAGGATGGTTAAAGGTAGATTTTTTAGATACAGTCTATCAAATGTCAGTGATAGTAACCCTCTATTTAATCCTAGATGATTTGTTGCTAAGCAATCAGCAAAGATGGATCAGATTATCACAGCCATGAATGACACGAAGAGTCAAATTATAACTTTCGAGTAGGTTATTCTTGGCCATGAAGAGGAATAATAGAAAGATATACCTAAAGAGCATATTGTTGAGTAGGAAAACCCTTAGTTTTGGTATAGTGATTGATGTTAATTTGATGTCATTAATGTATGTCAAAGTGTATTGTCTTTGATGTCTAGATGAATCTAGTGAAGATGCATGGTGAGTAGTCTTTGATGTATGAGCTTGTGAGCCTTATGTTACAAGGTTATTATGAAGGTATGATGAGTTATTATACCATAATAGTAATTTTTGTTTTTATGAGAGAGATTTTAATCATGATAAATGAGGTTGATATCAATCAGTTATTTTAAGACTAGTGTCTAGATGAGCAAGGCTAATTGGTAGTGTGTGTTGTGATAAACTTATAAACATTGAAGGTATGTACTTATTTCCATTATAAAGAAAGGTACAGGTATAAGTTTATTATATCTACTTTTTTGATGTTGTGTTAAGTTCATGACATGTAAATAATAGGTCAAGGCATCAAAGTGTTTTGTAAAGCCTTATCTAGACCTTGTGAGAAGGTATGTGTAGGTAGCATGGTGAAGTGAGTAATATTAGGCATGTGCGAAGTTATTTGAAATCTTATGATCATGTAAGTGAATTATAAATACCTTCATAAGTGTTTTAAAGTCATATGTCATGTTTCAAGTACTTAATAAGCCTAGTCATGGTATTAGTCATAGCATGAAGAGACCTTATGAGAATGTATGAGTATGATAGCTTGGTAAAATGAGTGAACACAAACATTAATGGTTGTATAAGTTTTATATAAAATTTATGTGAATAGTTTTATCACTCATAATAGTCTCAAGGCTAGATTACAAGTGTAGTACCTAAAGACCTAGTCTGCACCTAAACCACCTTTAGACCTTACATCACCTAATGAGGCATCATGAGCTATTGTCAAGACATATGAAGGAATTTTGGAGGTTTTTAATAATGAGATAGGTTTTATGGCATGATATTTAGGTTTTGATGATGACATTTAGGTTTTTATATCATGGAATAATTCATGAAAAATAGTTCAAGGCCTAGTAAGGTATGAAGACTATGGTGTAGGGAGAGAATGTAAGCCTCATTGGGTATGAGGCTATATTTACAAGGAAATTATGGATATTTGAGTGTTTTTATAGGTATTATATGTTTTATAAATAATTTTAAAAAAAATTAGGTCATGGTTTGCAATAAAAATAATGAAAATTGGTTTCGAAGTCTATCGAGTACATAGAATGAAGGCATGTAAACTTGAGAAGGAATTTCAGGTGTTCATTGGTGCATGTAACCTATACATGGGAAATTGATTTGTTAATTATATATTTTTAATGGTATTAGATAATATATCTAGTCATTATTTTAAGAAATCAAGGGTAGTCCTTTATGAATAAATGTTAACACCAAAAATAGTGTTAACCCTCTCTAAAACCCTAATAATGACCTAATATGAAATAATTTATACTAAAATAATTATAATGGATATTTATATATATTTAAATTATTTTAGGTTTTATTAAAATCTCCCAAGAGCCTCCAAGTGTGATTGGTTTGTCAGGTGTGTGAGTAGACTCTATATGAAAGTGTTAGTTTCTCAAAGATTTACTCAAGTAGTCAGAATTGACCAAGTCAAAATATGAAAATAATTGAATTGATAAGGTTTAGACTTGTATTTTATGTATATGGTGGTTTATATATATTTTATATCTCTAATTTTTAATAAATTTTTCATTTAATACAACCTGTCACTAACAGGCCTAATGGTGTAAACAATGAAAAACCCAGGCAAAAGTGAGAATATGACTAGGGATGTGTTATCATGGAATAGAGATGAAAAAAATACATGGAGATTATATTTATTAATTTTAATAAATTATAATATTTGTTATAATTTTTTTATATTAGTGGTTAAAGTGAAAATTTTATTCACAAGTTGACTTATCTGACTCATATGAGATAATGAGATACAAAGTTATGAAATTGGTCTACAAGACCAATATTGTAATTTAAACATATTATATTTATATTTTATAATGGTATAATTATATCATAAGATAATCAAAATTCATAAAAATTCTATGTAAATTTTCATATAGATGTTCAATGGTCATTATCTCAATGAATGTGCTTCAAGGCAAACTGGCAGTTTTGGGTAAGCAAGTTACAGTGATGAGTTTGATGCTATATGATCTAAATTGATATATCTAATAAATATGGAATTTTTTTTGTGAATTTAAATTATTTTTAATTATTTTTTTAACAATATAATTCATTTAAAGTGATTGAAACATTGAATCCAAAATGGCTTGTCTAGCTAAGTGAGATCTATGAGCAAAAAGGTCAACAAATTGGTCTGCAAGACCAATAGTTGACATTAGAGATTATGATATTTTTATTGTAGGATTATTTGAAAAAAATTTATTATAATTTTCATGAATTTTAATTATTTTAGTGTGTTATTTAAGGTGTCATAATTTCATGTTTCCATGACTATGTTTTGAGGCTAGTTGGTAGTTTAAAGTGAGCATTTTGCAGAGAAGAGTTTGAGCCTGTATACCCTAAGTTGAAGTATATAAAAAATAAATTGATGACCCTGAGTTCATGATTTATTTTAATATATTATTTATTTTTATGCTTATTTTTTAAAAAAATGTGTTTATGCTTTAGTTGTTCAAGAGCGCCTTTCTGTGTATGAGAAGGCCTATTTGTGAATAGTACAAATGATGTGCTTCAAGTAGTGGTTAGATCTAAAAAGTGTTAAGGATCATATATGATCTTATAAAGGGTATTTTTTAGTGTCATATTATATTTTAATATCATTTTATTTGTTTTAATGTTTTCAAAGGAAGGAAAAGTATAATGTGTCCTAAAGTAGACATAATGGGATTAGGTCTCCATGAGACCTAAAGATGAAATAAGGCATAATTGAGGTATGTCACACCTAAAGGGACTAAAAAAACATTTTATTAATATATATTATATTTACTAATATATATTACATGTCTGACCTAAGAGGTTAAGGGTGTTTGGTTGACTAATAATTATATGAGCAAGAGGTTTGTATATATATACAAGGTAGTTTTAGGCATATTAGTGTGTGACGTTTGAAAGAAAATAAAAGAGCACACCGAGGAAAATAAAAAGTTAGTGTATAACATAAAATTTGTTTATGTATATAGTCATGAATATCTAATATTAGGTTTTAGTATGAATATCAATGTCATTTATCCTAATTAGTCTTAAAGAGACCTAGTAGAGCGAAGAAGCGTGGAGGCAATTTTGAGAGGGATAAAAGTGTGTGAATAGATGAAGAATGTTATCATCATTTATTATATGATAAACAAGGTTTTATTAAGTTGATAAATTAGTTTATGTGGTTGATTTTGTGTTGATTCATCTATGGGGTTGGTGCCTCCTTGTAAGTGGGTGCTTGTTAATGCCTAGATGGGTTGGTGCTTAGCTAGTTGAGATTAGTGCCCCATGTGAAGTTGGTGACTTAATAAACTTTATATTTTGTATTATGGGAGTATATTACATTTGTAGGTATTATTTTATTTTATTACCCTTGAGGTTTCAACACATGTATGCTATTTTATCTTATGTTCTTATGTTTATGCATATGTGGATGGTTACTTAGTCATTGTTTGATCTACATGTTTGAATGAATTTTCATGATTTCTTAAGTGAAATTGTAGTAAAGGTTTTAAATAATGATTCATCCCCCATATAATTCATTATAATTACAATAATTGGTATCATATAAAGTCCTTTGAAATAGGCCTAATAGCCTAAAGGTGATCCTAAGAAGAACAATCATGGATTGTGATGATGATAGTGTTTATCAAGATAGAAATGAAGTTCTATTCATAGAAACAAATAATAGATGTTGTTCAAAGGGGAAGAATCTTAAGAAAAATAATTCAATATTATAGAGAATTTGAGTCTTTGAAGGTAGATTTAGAGCAGACATCAAGCAAGTGTAAGACTTATAATAAATCTAAGAAGAGTTTAGGTGTCCTAGATGACATCTTGAGTAGTCAAAAATCTACAAATGTCAAGGCAAGTCTTGGATTCAAAAAATACCACAAGGAGAAAGATAAAGCCAAGGAGATTTTTACCTAAAAGTTAAATGTTCTACTAAATAATGATGGTACTAATATGATGAATACTAAAGAAGAAGATTCTATGTAAACTTAGAGTATAAATAGTGGTTGCTCAAGCCACATCTCAGGGAAATAAGAGAGGTCTTGACTCTCATATGGATAATGAAATTAGTAAGAATAAAGACTTGATTGTGAAGGATGAAAAGGTAAGTCATGATCAAATCATAAACCAAGGTTGGTTGTTTTCTACTTTAGAGCATAAATTAGATTTGAAAGAATGTTAAGAGTATTCTTTGTCATATCAAAAGGATGATTAAGAGGCCAAGTCAAAGGTAAATCCTAGGTTGATAGTCAAGCAGAGAAGTAAATTGAATAATATTCAATCTTGTGAGATTATGGAGATCTAGGAATCTCTTAGTTATGTTATTATAAGTGCCATATGGAATAAGTGACTCCATTAGGCTTCACAGAAGCATGGTGAATGCTTACTGAGCTTTAATAGGTGTTTTATGTCAAGAAGGTATGAAGGCATGTTGAATATTTTTGAGTATAAGATGTAAGTGTGGTATTTTGTCATGTTTAGAGGTAAGTTTCTAGTATCTAGTTGTAGTTAAGCTTGATCTATATTGAGATTTGGTATTAGTACCAAGGTGCTTGATCTATGTTGGAGATGGTATGTGTTTACCATTGATTCATATGGTGAGTAAGTTATGAGTACAAAAGGGAAGAATGGTTGTGTAGTTAAGTATGATCTTTATTTATTGAGTTGTTTCATTCATTGCTATATGCTTGGTCCAAGGGTGAGCTTGGTAGTTTTGAGTTTTTTATCAAGAGAGTGGTTACCTTTGTTATCTAAGTAGAGATAAGCATGGATTTAGGTCGAGAAGCATTGATTATAGATATGTTTTACGCTCATATGAATTGAGTACAATTTATATAGGAATTTTAAAATAACCTTTGGGTCATATATCATAGCTTTATATGCTCAGTATGCCCTAGTTATGTGAGATGAATGTGATCAAGCAAGATAGAAGCTTGATATATAATAAACTAGGTGTTTCATAGACCTAATGAGCACTGAACTAATACAAGAAGGGTTTCCATGCTGTATATGGAGTTAAAAATGTCTTATGGAGCTAAAAGTATGATAATAAGAGTCTTTATAGTGTTAAAAAAGGTTAAAGGTCAAATCAATAATGAAAGAGGTTAAAAGAGATTGTTAATTATTTATTATGTGACTCAAAAGGAATATATGGACATAGGGGGAGCTTATTAGCTCTATGATTTAAAGGATCAAGGTAGATATGTGAAATTTCAAGTTAGTATGAAGGTAAATTTGAGGTTGATGTCAGATATCTAAGGATATTAAGAACAATCAAAAGTTGAGATGGAGATCTGTATGTAGTTTAGCCAAGATGTAGATGACATGAGAGGCATGATTTATTGAGGAACAACAAAAGCATTATAGAATTTACCTACAAAACCTAGTATGATCCTAAGGTGAGTATTTTGTAAACATTTAATTGTATGGTTTCTTGAAGTTTAGGTCTAAAGATCTGATAGTTATTTTTAAAAGACCCTTTGTCATTAATGTCAAACGGGGAGAAAGACTAGTTTGGGGGAGAAGAGATTTATTAGATTTTAGTATGTTTTTCCATAAATTAAAATGGGTGAGTTTGTTGGGATAGTCTTTTAATTGATGTCATTAATGTCAAAGTGTGTTATCATTGATGTCTAGATGTATCTGTTGAAGATGCATAGTGAGTGGTCTTTGATGTATGAGCTTTTGATCCTGATGTGACAAGTTTATTATGAATGAATGATTATTAATTATTAAAACATATTAAGTGTTGTTTCTATGAGATATAGTGTAATAATAATGAATGAGGTTTATGTCAAGTAGTTGTTTTAGGATTGGTGTCTAGATGAGCAAGACTAGTTGGCACTGTGTGTTGTGAAAAGATTATGAGTATTGAAGGTATGTAGTGATTTCCATGAGAAATAAAGGTATAGGTAAAATTATCTTATATCTAATTTTTTGATGTTATGTTAATGTAATGATATGGAAGGAATAGGTAAAGGCATCAAGGTGTCTTGTAAAGCCTTGTCAAGAGCTTGTGAGAAGGTATGTGTAGGTGGCATGGTGAAGTGAGTGATATTAGGAATGTTATATTTAAATTTTATGATAATTTATGTGAACTATATATACCTTTAAAAGTTTTTAAAATTCATATTTCATGTTTTAAGTACCTATAAAACCTAGTCATAGCACTAGTGATAGCATGAAGAGACCTTGTGAGAAGGTATGAGTATTACAAATTGGTAAAATGAGTGAAAAAAAGAATGAATTATTATATAAGGTTTATTTATAATCTATTTTAATAATTTTATCACTCATAATAGTCTCAAAGTGATCCTATAGGGGTAGGACCTTCAGACCTAGTCTGGACCTAGACCACCTCTAGACCCTACCTAACCTAATGAGGCATCATGAGATGTTATCAAGACATATGAAGGATGTTTGGTTGTGTTTAAACATGAGATAGGTTTTTTTTCATGATATTGAGGTGATTATCATGAAATTTAGGTGCTGATAACATGGAATAATGCATGAAAAATAGTTTAAGGCCTAGTGAGGTATGAAGACTATGATGTAAAGAAAAAATGTAAGCCCAATGGGGCATGAGGTTCTGTTTACAAGGTAATTATGGAAAATTGAGTTTTTTCATAGGTATAATATGTTTTTTAAATAATTTTCACAAATTTTAAGGTCATGGTTCACAATAAAAAGCATGCAAAGTGGTTTTGAGGTTTCTTGAGTACACATAATGAAGGCATACAAACTTGTGAAGGACTTTTATCTATTCATTATCATGTGTAACCTATTCATGGGAGATTTATATATTAATTATATATTCATAAGTTTTATATCTAATATCTCTAAGAATTATATTTTTAAATGATGGGCAATCCTTTATGAATAATCATTAATACCATAAATAATGTTAACCCTCTTTAAAACCCTAATAATGACTTGATATGAAAGAAGTTATTCTAAAGTGATCATAATGGATTGGTATTACTATTTAATTTATTGGAGGTTATATTAAACTATCCTAAGCACCTCCAAGTGTGATTATTGTTTTTGGTGTGTGAGTAGACCCTACAAAAAGGTGCTAGTTTCTTAGAGATTTGTTGTATTAATCAAAGTTGACCAGGTCAAAGTATATAAATCATTAAATGGAAAATTTTAAGAATTTGATTTAATTTCCATGGTGGTTTGTGTATATTTTGTATCCTTTAGGTGTTATAAACTATTCATTCAAGATAACCTATTACTAAAAGGCCTAATTTTGTAAACAATGAGAAACCCATGTAGAAGTGAGAAGATGACTAGGGATGTGTTATCATGGAATAGGGATGAAAAAAAGTGAATGGATATGTTTTTAATTAATTTTAATAAATGATAATTTTTTGTATAATTTTTGGAGGTCAGTGGTTATAGTGAAAAAATTGCTCACAAGTTGACGTGTCTAACTCAAATAAGAAAATGAGATATAAGGTTATGAAATTGGTCTAAAAGACCAATATTTCCATTTAAAAATATTATATTTATATATAATAATGGTATAATTATCTCATAGTATTATCCAAATTCATCATAAGTCTCTATAAATGGTCATACATGTGTTTTAAGGTCATTATCACCATGACTATGCTTTAAGGCAAACTGGTAGAGCTAGGTAATCAAGTTGCAGTGATGATTTTGAGGATATATGCTCTAAATTAATATATATAATTCATATGGAGATTATTTTTTGGAATTTAAATTATTTTTAATTTTTATATAAATATTTAAAGTTAGTGAAATTAGTTGAAACATTAAATCCAAAATGGCTTGTCTAGCCGAGTGAGGTTTATGAGAGAGAAGATCAAAAAATTGGTCTAAAAGACCCATAGTTGTCATTATATATTATGATATTTTTGTTGTAATTTATTATTATGTTTTGGGATCACTTTAATGAATTTTAATTCATTTATTATTTTATTTTAGGTGTCATAATTTCATTTTTACATGACTATGTTTTGAGGCTAGTTGGTAGTGTAGAGTGATCATTTTGCAGAGAAGAGTTTTAGCCTATATACCTTGATTTGAAGTATATAATTAATTTTTTCATTACCCTTAGGTCATGGTTTTTATTAATATGTTATTTTTTTATGGTTATTTGTCAAAATTATGCTTATGCTTCAATTTTTCAAGACAAACTTTTTTGTGTATAAGAAGGCCTAATTATGAACAATACAAATTATTTACTTCAAGTAGTGGTTATCTAAAAAAAGTGTTATGGATCATACATGATATTATAAGGGTTATATTTTATTTCCATATGATATTTAATTATCATGTGAGATTTTTTAATTTGTTATAAGGAAGTCAAAGTGTAACATGTCCTAAAGTAGACCTTATGGGATTAGGTCTCCATGAGACCTAAAGATGAAATAAGGCCTAATTGAGGTATGTCACACCTAAATAGACTCAAAAAAAATGTTATTAATGTATATGAGATTACATAATATATATTCCAAATCTTACCAATAGGTTGAAAGTGTTTGGATGATTAATAAGTATATGAGCAAGAGGATTGTATATATATACAAGGCAATTTTAAGCCTATTTATGTGTGGAGTGTGCAAGAAAATAAAATAACACATTGAAGAGTAGAGGTAGTTAATGTAGACAATAATAGTGTGTGTGTGTGTGTGTGTGTGTGTGTGTGTGTGTGTGTGTGTGTGTGTGTGTGTGTGTGTGTGTGTGTGTGTGTGTGTGTGTGTGTCCTACAGATGAAATAAGGCCTCATTGAGGTATGTCACACCTAAATAGACTGAAATAAAATTTTATTAATGTATATGAGATTACATAATATATATTACAAATCTTACCAACAGGTTAAAAGTGTTTGGATGATTAATAAGTATATGAGCTAGAGGCTTGTATATATATACAAGGAAATTTTAAGCCTATTTATGTGTGGAGTGTGCAAGAAAATAAAATAACACATTGAAGAGTAGAGGTAGTTAATGTAACAATAATAGGTGTGTGTGTGTGTGTGTGTGTGTGTGTGTGTATACATATATATATATATATATATATATATATATATATATATATATATATACATACATATATATATATATACATATATATATACACACACACACATATATATATATATATACATATATATATATATATACATATATATATATATATACATATATATATATATATACATATATATATATATATATATATATATATATATATAATGAGGTTTTATTATGGAGATCAACGTCATATGACCTAATCAGTCTTGAAGAGACCTACTAGAGAGAAAAAGCTTAGAGGCAATTTTGAGAGGGATGGAAGTGTGTAAAGAGATGAAGAAGGTGATCATCATCCATTATATGAGAAACATGGTGTTCTGAAGGCGATCAAGTATTTTAGGTGGTTTATTTGATGTTGAGTCATTTAGGGGGTTAGTACCTCCTTGAAATTGGGTTCTTATTAAATCCTAGTTGGGTTGGTGCTTAGCTAGTTGGGGTTGATGTTCCATGTGAAGTTGGTGATTCACTAAATTTTATATTTTATCTTATAGGACTATATTCCATTTTGAGGGTTTGGTAGGTTTTCTTTCCCTTGGTGGTTTCCCACATATAAGTTGTGTTATATTGTGTTCTTATATTTCATATATTTGTGGATGGTTACTTAGTCATTGTTTGATCTACATGTTTGAATGAATGTTCATAAATGATTAATTAGAATTCTAGTAAAGGTTTTGAATAATAATTCACCCCCTCTGTCAATATTGTACTTATAACACTCAAGATGTGAGAGCTTGGGTAGCTGTATATTTGGTTAGAGACATGAAGAAGGTGAAACCACCTAAATTCAATGGGACTATTCTAGGTGATTGTGTTGAGTCATGGTTGATTGAGATGGAGAAGTATTTTGAGATTGTAAACTACTCCAAGTTCACTAAGATAGTATGGGGATCATACCATTTGGTTGGTGATGCAACTATGTGGTGGGCCAACAAGAGGTTGGAAATGAATCTTAACTTAACCACCACTATTTGAGATCATTTTGTGTAATTATTCAGGTCATGGTGGCTTCCACATATTTATTTTGATCAAAATCTCATAGATTTCTAGAATTTAAATAGGGATATTTACTAATGAATGAGTAATGGGAGTAGTTCACCAAACTTTTAAAGCATGTACATCAATATTAAGGAGATGAGAGATTTAAGATCAAAATTTTTATTATGGGATTGAAACCCTAGATTAGTGTAGAGGTAGATGGACCTTATATCATGGACTAGGTCTTTGATAAGATGATCAAATTGGAATAGAAATTGAACTCTCTTTCATAGGCTAGGGACAATTTCAAGAAAAATATTAGAAATTCTAAGTCAACCTTCAAGAATAAGAATTAAAAATAGAGGAGTGAGACTCTAGGTGATAGTTCAAAAACCAAAATGCCAAATTCAACAACATTTAGGAAACAAGAAAAAGGGTAATGGTTCCAAAGGTAGTTTCAAGGGACACCAATAGATTAATAAGAAAGAACCACCTAGAGGTTGTTTGATTTTTGGATTTACCATTATGCTCATGACTATACTCAGGACAAGTTGAAGGAAAAAGGTCCCAATCTTAAGTAGGGTAGTTTCCAGTAGTAGATTCATGTAGCAATCAATAATTGACAAGCTAAATTTCAAGCATTACCCATAGAGCTATTTGGTACTTTGTTTGACCATCTAGTTTACATTTTGATAGACATAAGGGATATAGTTTTATAGCTCATATAATTATTATTAATTTAACTAGAAGAGATATATTAATGGTAAATGCATGGTCAGTATAGTATGAGAATAACTCAAAAGTCATGGTTGACAAGTGTTTAGTTAAAACAAAGATTAGGTTCCCCAAATTATTTGTAGTAGTAGATCTATATGTAGCACCACTAGGGTCATATGATGTGATCTTAGGATTTAATTGGCTTATGAAACATAAGGCTAAGGTTGAATTATACCCAAAGAAGGTTGAGTGTCTCGATGATTTTTTAAATTAGACACAAATTTAGGGCAATAAAAAAAAGTTGAGGCTTAGAAAAATTTCTTCTATGTAACTTAAGAGGGCTCAAGTTAAAGTGTGCAAAGAATTTATCATAAACATAAATGAAATGTACGAATCTAAGGATGCATGTCTAAAATATTACTCATTGCTTAGATATTTTCATGATGTGTTTCTAGAAGAATTTCTAGGTTTGCCTCCTAGAGATGATTTTGATTTCTCTATTAATATCATATTTGGTCTAGAACCATAGTTTAAGGCACCATCAGAGATGATAACCATTGAGTTGTCTGAATTGAAGGCTCAACTTAAATAATTTTTGGCAAAGGAATTAATTAATCCAAGCATGTCACCATGGGGTGCACCAATTGTATTTGTTAAAAAGAATGATGGTACTCTTAAAATTTGCATTTATTATAGAATGTTGAACAAGAAAACTATCAAAAAAATGTATTTGTTACCTCATATAGATGATATTTTTGATTAAATGTGGAGAGCAACAATATTTTATAAGATTAATCTTAGAGAAGGATACCATTAGCTGAGGATAAAGGATGAGGATATCACAAAGATATTTTAGAAGTTTCATGGGGTTAGTAGGCTATTACATGGGGTTAGTAGGCTATTAAAATAATTTTATGTTGAATTTTTCCAAGATAGATAATCCAATTACTTCTTTACAATTTAAGAACCACAACTTTGTTTGGTGAGAGAAGTGTGAAGTAGATTTTTAGGAATTGAAAAGAAGGCTTACTTCAGCACCAATGTTAAGATTTCTTGACCCTAATGGTAAATTTTTAGTGATCATAGATGCATCAGGGGATGGACTAAGAGGAGTCCTTATTTAGGATGGTGTAGTGGTGGCTTATGAATCAATAAAATTAAATCATTATGAGGTGAACTATGACCCTCATGACCTTGAACTTATGGAAATTGTGCATGCTTTACAAGTATGGTGGTATTACTTATTGGGAAAATCATTTGAGATCAAGATATATAATTTGGGAATCAAGTACATCTTCACCCTACTAAATTTGAATTCTCATCAGAGACACTAGCTTGAGTTCTTGTCTAGTTACAATTTTGCAATCAACTATATAAAAGGTAAGGAAAATAGAGTAGCTGATGACTTAAGTTATAGAATATACATAACAGTTATGATTAATATTAGGAGTAATTTTAGGGATCAAGTGATTAAATTATTTCCAAGAGTTGAATTATATAATTAGGTCATAAAAACATTGTTTGAGAATGCTCAAAATCCTCAATATAAAGGATTCATATTGGAGAATGATGGTATATTCCATTACAATAGAAATATGTATGTGTTAAATCGAGAAAATCTATGGATCATAATGCTAAAGGAGCTACATAATGCCCCATATTTGGTACATCCAAGAGTAACCAAGCTCATGGTATATCTTAGACAACTACATTTACGGAATGGAATCAAGAAAGATGTAGCAGATTATTTTTCACATTGTCTAGAATATTAGTGAGTGAAAACTTAACATGTGTATCTGGTTGGGTTGTTATATCTACATGATATACCAAAATGGAAGTGGCAAGTGATTAGTATGGAATTTTTCCAAATTTTACCAATGTCATGGAATAGGCAATACATGATTTTTGTAGTTGTTGATATACTAACCAAGGTGGCTCACTTTATATTAGGAAATTTGACATATGATGCACCTACCCCTATGAAGAGGTTCATAAATAAAGTGTATAGGTTGCATGGATTTCTAGATAAGATCATTTTGGATCATGATCCAAAGATGAATTCTAGGTTTTGGGTAATATAAATTTAGATTTGGGTTCACAACTAAATTTTAACACCATATATCAGCCCTAAATTAATGCTTAGATTGAGAGAGTTAATCAAGTGTTAGAGGATATTCATATATATTGCATGGATCAATAGTACAAGTGAGAATATTATATTTGATTGGTTGAGTTTGTGTACAAAAATGCATACTAATCAACTTCAGAGATGGCACCATTTGATGAACTATATGGAAGAAGGTGAAGGATACCAATTTGTTAGGATAGGCTAGAGGACAATGTAGTTTTTGGACCTTAGATGATTTCATAAATGGAAGAGAAATTTAGATAAATAAAGAAAATATTGGTCAAGTATAATCATAAATAGAATATTTATATCAATCTAAAGAGTATGGATAGGTATTATTAGTTGGTGATAAAGTGTTCTTATAATTAATATGTAAAAGAGCTCGATTAAATTTGATAAGTCATCAAATCTATCACCAAGATAAGTGGGACCCTTCGAGGTATTAGAAGTGGTCAATCCTATAGTGTATAATCTTCCATTGCCACCAACCCTAGCTCTATTATATAATTTATTCTATGTTTTTTATCTTAGGAAGTATATAGATGATCCTACACATGTGTTGGATTGGAATGCTTTGTAATTTATGGATCCTAGGGTGGTCATGGTAGAACCAATTAGAGTAATCAACACTCAAAAAATTCATATGTATAATAGAGAGATGTCATAGTGCAAGGTTTAGTAGGACCAATACTCTAAGGATAGTGCTACTTGAGAGGACTATGATGATTTTAATAGGATATCACCACATTTATTTTCTTGATTAGATACTATTATACTATGTTATTTTTCAATTGAACATTTTTATTTCAAAACTTATGTTTGATCAAGAGTAATCTGGGATAATGACTAGTTATAAGGGGGCGAGAATGTTACATCTTGATTCCTTTTTAAGAAAACTAATTGATCATTCATGGATATATATGGTTTAAAAATTTTATTTAGTTATTTTTGACAAAGCTTTAAGATATATGGTGTTCTAGTATAGTTGGATATTGCTTAGGTTACATAATTATATTGCTAAGAATTAGCTTTAGTGTATATGTTTATGTTATGACCATGTTGATTCATTATTTTAGCTATATTTTATGATGTATTATATCATATTGATATGGTTTAATTACCTACTTTTTATGAGGTTGAGGTAGGAGAACTCATCCCTTAGAGCATGATAGAGGGAGAGCATCATTGAATAAGGTGACATGGATGGAGATGTTAGAGGGAGATATAGAAATTGGCTAAAACCCTACACACACCAAATTGACTAGCACATGTTAGAATCATAATAAAGTGGTTGGAAAAATGTTTATTATGTCACTTACATTAGATATTAATATATATATGGTTTGATAGCATAGTTTAATGGTTTTATGGAACTCAAGTTACATGATTTGCATGTATGATCATTAAATGTTGTTAAAAATGTGATTTGCATAGTTAGAATAAATTTGGGTTATTGATTTATGAATTTATCATTAAGTTGTTATGGCATTTGGATATGCTAATTTAATTAGTGAATTTATTGATTTTTGTAATTAATGTTAAAATAAATAAAATTTATAAATTTCCAATTCATAGGGAAAATGGAAAAAAATAAAAGAAAAAAAAAAGGAAAAATGGGAAGGTTTAAATATATAAAAACAAAAGTAGAAAGATATTAATAAAATAAAGATAAAAATAAAAATAAAGAGAAAAATCCAAAAATATGAAAAGCTACACTTTCTTCATAGAAGGAGAAATATAAAGAGAAAAGGGAGGTGCAGAACAAAGGAGAGAGGTATCAAATCATGGAAGGAAACAAGAAGAAAAGAAAAATAGAACAAGAAACATGTCAAAGGAATAACAGATCAAAGTCTAAGTTGGATATGCATTTAGTTTTTATGTATTTCATGTTCCATTAGCAAACTAGTAATGAAATATATATAAGGACTTGAAAATAATACATTGATTGGCATATATGTGTTTAGTGATCTATATACCAACATAGGGACTAGAAAAATAAAGAAATAATGAATAACTATTAGACTTCAAACATATATGTCATGTTTTATAAAATTGACAACCTCTAAATATACACATAGTTACAATGGTTAAAACTCCTAAATAATTTTAAATTTCATATGGGAAATCTAAGTCACCACACCTTGTTTAAGTAAAATTCCCATATGTGTGTATTTGTGTGTGTGCATAAATGACTTACCTTGTTTTACAAGGTAGGAATATTAGTTTCATATAGTGAACAAAAAACTAAAAAGATATGTATATATGTATAATGGTTAAATCATTGTTTGGAAATGTAGTGAAATTCTACATAAGATGCTATATCAAAATGCTCATAAAGAACATGTATATATTTGTATTAGTCTAATTATATATTTAGAGTGTGTGTGTGTGTGTGTGTGTGTGTGTGTGTGTGTGTGTGTGTGTGTGTGTGTGTATACACATATGTATGTATATATACATATATACATATGTATATATATATACATATATACATATGTATATATATATATATATATATACATATGTATATATATATATATACATATGTATATATATATATATATACATATATATATACATATGTATCTATATATATATATATGCATATATATACATATGTATATATATATGTATGTCTATATATATGTATATATATGTATATATGTATATATATATACATATATATGTGTGTATATATATACACATATATATGTATATATATACATATGTGTGTGTATATATATATATATATATATACATATGTATATATTGTTGTTTCCAAAATCAGATTAGTCTATTTTTGGAACAACCCCCTATAGAATTTGTTCGTTTCATCCTTCATCTCTCTAAGTTTGTTTTTGAGACGGGTTATTCTCGTTCTCGTCTCTGTCTGACTGTACTTTCCAATAATCATAAATCACATCTTCCCTAAAAAGTGGTCATTACGGTCTCGATGTGTCCAGGGGACCAAGCCTGCCTCTTTTAGAGTTAGTATTTTTCTTCTCTTGTTTCTGTGCAAGAGCGAAAAAATTTGCCATTGGTGCATTTGCCCTTGAAATGCAAGGGTGGCAAATTTTGCCATCCCTGCATTTTCTTGCAAGGGCAGAAAATTATACCACCCCTGCATCCTGACTTGCAAGGCCGGAAAATTTTTCCGCGCCTACATCCTGACCTGCAAGGGCAGCAAATTTTACCACCCCTGCATTTGAACTCACCCAAACATGCAAGGGTGGTGAATTTTGCCACCCATGCATGCCTCAATTTCCATGCACGGTGGGTGGTTGGGGGCATTTTTCACCCCATTTAAACTGATTTGAGCTCATTTCTTCTCATTCTTCCTCCTCTCCTCCTCCCCTTCACATCTGGATGACCCAGCAGATGAATCAAAGTGTGATTTGGTAGATTTAACCCTGTGGCACGCGTGGATTTCTAAGTTGGTCCTATTTTTTACATTTATTTTAATTTATTTCCTCTTTCTTCCCTGCATTTTGGTTTTGAGGGTAGTTTAAAGTTTTTAATTCTTTTTTCTTCTTTGCCTCCTCTTGCCCACGGTTTTCCTCCCAAAGACCCATGTGGGCAGCAAAATTTCACTGCCCATGCCACGACCCCCAAACCCTCTTCCTTGCGTGGGTAGCGAATTTCGCTACCCACACAGTCCTTGCATGCAGGGGCAGAAAAAATTTCCACCCACGCATCTCCCCACAGATCTAGCCATATCTATAGGGGCAGAAAATTTTACCACCCCTGCCCTTTTCTCTCCTAACATGCAGGGGTAGTGAAATTCCCCGCCCCTACATGTTTCTCTCATGATATGTATGGGCGGCGAATTTTGCCGCCCATGCAGGCCATCCCTGTAAGGGCAATGAAATTTGCCACCCCTAATTTCTTCCCAGTTTGCAAAGGTGGCAAAATTTACTACCTGTGTAAGCCAAACCTACATGGGTGGTGAATTTCGCTGCCCTTACACTCTATCACTCCAACTTGCAGGGGTGGCAAGTTTTGCCGCCCATGCATTCCTCCTCTAGATTTTCCTAACTCTGGAGGATTTTTTGTCTTGTCCTTTCCTTTCCCTTTCTGCCTCATTTCCCATGCCTTTTTCTGACCCAACCTTTTTAAGTGACCTCCATTGACCATGATCACTTAAAATATGTTTTCTCTAATTTTTCCCCTCTCCCCTAATTTTGTGATCATGACTACAGTACAATCAGAGAACTCTTACTTGTTGATGCCTATTTGACCAAAGCCAATTCCCATGTCAAAAGCATCTCCCAAGAGGGAAAAGATGATAAAGTACAAATACCAGGGTGTCTTTTTGCTTACTTTGGTCACCTCCAATGTCGATGACATCTGGGATACTGAAATCGACCACATAGATATGGCCGAGTTTGTGGAACAAACAAAGGCGACGAACCCAAGCATCGAAATAAAGAGGATCATCAAAAGCAACATCCACTTGGTTGATGTTTCCCCGGTGGCAACACATCATATTGAGTTCATCCTCTAATGTGCCCGCTTATACAACAAAGAGACAAGGTCGGTCTCAGATGCCATCGGTAATGTGGTGATTCGACTGGATCCCAAATTCATCGATAAAGTCTTCATGTGCCCTCCAACTACTGAAGTAACCAAGATTGACTTTGCAAATGCCTAGAAAGAATATGACAAAGACCCTGAGAGGGCAAATAAAGTCATGAACAATAGGTGGCTGAAGGCACCCAAGTTTAATTTGTCCAGGTGGCCATAAAACTTCCCAAAGAGTGACTTCATTGAAGAAGTTGGTGACTTGATCACCCTTCTTAGTAGAATGTGGGGCCTCCTGTCTTCCTCATAGTTCCATGAATGGATGTAACCATTCATCAAGATCATCCTCTAAGGTAAGTAGGTCATCTTTTGGAGAGAGTAGATCAGTAACACCCTCCACGAGCAACTAACCAAGGTACATACTTCTAAGTTTTATATGACTTCATATTTTGTATACATAGCTACCGCAATGCAAACTTCTTTGGGATTAACAACTAAAGGGGATATAAAGAAGACCCCAGTGTACTCATATTACCCCCAGTTGACACTTCAAGGGTGAACCCGTCATTTCAAAAGGGTAAATGATGCCTTCTTTGCCATATTTCTATGCCTATTTGACTCTCAGCTTGAGCAAAAGAAAGTATCAGATGAGACTTAGACAGTCGTCAATGACTATGGTTGTATGTTCCTATAATTTCCCACCTTCTTCTATCTTTGGGTTGGCTTTTTCCAAGGCTACTCCTATATGCTCCCTAGGTTCCCTTTTGACAAGTTGGTTCTAATGGAACTTTGCTGACAACTGGTTGTCATACACACTAGACAAATGGAGCTAAAAAAGCCAAGTTTCAGGTTTCCAATCAAAATTGGTAGGTATTCCATTGCAACAATAGCTAAAGCCAAAGTAATGGAAATAGAAATGTAGATGGTCACCCTAAAGTAGTTTAAGAGAAGAGATAAATTTGACTACAGGGGAGTCAAGGACAAAATCAGGTAGAAGACTCAATTCCATGAGCCCATGATCAAAGATATCTGGATCAACTAGAGGACGGCTGAAGAGATCAAAAAGATGGACTATTGCAAGCTAACCCTAGAGTAGATTGAATATCTGGGGCTTGTAGAGATCCCCTCTAGTCTGGCTAATGATGGGAACATTATCAATAGTAGATACCTGGCTGAAAAGGTTGATGGCTCCCCTCTTCCTCCAACACAGTGGTCTCAGAAGGAACTAACTTCTTTGAGAAAAAAATTTGAACCAATATTGGCTAACACCAATGATTAGTTAGCAACCAGAGGGATCATCTTAAAAAAATTTATCACAGGATCTGAGGCTGAGTACCAAGCAGAGATGAAGAGAAAGGCAGAGAATAGGACCAAAAACAAAGGCGATGTTCCTTCCCCTTCTAGGCCTCACAAGCCTAGAATCACCTTTGTTTCTAAAAAGCCAAAGACTATTGAAGGGCCTTAAGTAGCAGCTAAAGGAATGGAAGAATAGAGCCCTTAGGCACAGACAACTTAGCCAATGGAAATAGATGACCAACCATCAAGATAGCCAAGCACTAAACCTCTGCCTTCATAGGGAGAAGCAAAAATTCTCAAAATTGTCTCTCCTTCTCCACCTCAGTCTCCTATGGCTTTCCCTTCTCCTCCCTCTCCTATTAGTGTTCCCTCTTTTGGAGCCACCTCTCCTTCTAGGGTTATATTTGGTGATCCTTAGGGTGCTTCTGTAGGTACTCCTTGCTCCTTTGGGTCCATTCCAAGTTTATCATCTCCCTCTTTCAATCTGAGGGAAATTTTTACCTAAGAGCCAAAATTAGTAGTTGGTACAATTTTGCCTGTTACTCCAATTGTGACCACTATCACCACTAGCAGTGTAGAAGCTGCCATAATAACACCAACTGAAGGAACCATTACCATGATAGGTACTTCTCTCCCACCTTAGATGTTAGCATTTACACCCAAAAGAAAGAAGTTATCCATCTCTCCAGATGACTTTGACTTTGGCAGAATAGTGCCGGTGAATGCTAAGGCTCCTAAGAGGCCAAGGATCCTCTTGAATTTGGTCGAGGAAAAGGGACAAAAATTTCTAGAGATTTCCAAGCCTCCAAAGGATGCAACCCTTGAGGGTTTTGAAATGAGTAGCTATTCCATCTCTCATGTTGAACTTGGCAAAGTTACGAAGGTGTGAAAAGTGACCTTCAGTCTGCTATGGACATCATGGTCCAAAAGTTTGATCGAGAAAAGGAAATGAAAGATTATTACAAGGCCAAGATAGAGAGGTTGATGGTACTAATAAGTAGGTTCACTCTTCCCCCTAAAGCGGCAACTTGAGAGGCCTTCTCCGTAGATGACCCTATCATTCAAAAAGTAGAGAAGACTTACTTAAAGGGGAAAGTCTTGGAGGATTATATTGAAAAAATATATACTCAGGGAGTTTCCTTGCTTTCAGAGGTTGTAGAGAAAATAGACAAGATGAGGAAGGTGAGTGCAGAATTAGATGACCTAGTCCCTCTTATCTCTCAGGAGGTTGATAGTTCAGAGAAGGATCTTAGTAAATGGAGGGAAATGAAGGATTTGAAGAAGAGCACCTTGATATCTATCAGTGTCATTTCCAGCAAAGACTCTTACGTTGAGATCAAAGAGTCATTGATCTTCAGGATCTAGGTACTCAAGGACTTAATCAAGGATCTCAAAGCTTCTAGAGATGCTAGCAAAAAGAGTGAATTGAGCCTGCTCAATAAACTAGAATAACTACCTTGCAACCTAACTTCGAGGGATAATTAATTCCTCTCAGTAGGAGAAATGATCCAAAGTTTCAAGGAGATGATTCAAAGAGATTTTGAAGAAAAATCCTTCTCAATGTCTTCTGTGGATAATATTATAGACACTCAGCTGACTCTGGATAATCTAAAATCTAGGTTAACTGATCATGCTAAGGCCATCACAGCATTGAAGGACACCTTGATTAGAGCCAGAGTCATCTCCAAGAACATGGTTGTGCCAGACAGCATAGGAATCTAGGCATCCATTGCTATGTATGATGCTCATATGAAGAAATCTAACAGCAAGAACTGAAATTCTTTTCTCCCTTCTCTCTTCTTTCCTTATGCACTTTTATTTTGTGAAAAGTGTATGCAATTTTATAATATGTAATTACATATATAAAGTTTGAAAAAATATCTCAAAGTCAAAGATGAGTCATCTTTGACCAGGATATTTATGTATTTTATTATTTTTTAAATTTTGAGAGTTTCTCCTTATATATAGTGGAGACCTTTTTTGTAAATTAATCTTGAAAAAATTAAGAGCAAACACTCTACCAAAATTGAAGCAATTTTTGAGACTTTGTGCTCAAATTTGTAAATCATATTTTGTTAAATGAATGAGAAGCAGGTTTATTTCAGACTTTGTGTTGAAGTTATCTGTGTTGTCTAGGAAACAGTTTCTTATGTTCTCTTTCTTGATAATCTCTTGTTTATCTGATTTAATAAGCAAAGTGGGTGTGTTTATATTATCTGAGAGTGCTTCTAAAAGGTAGAGGATAGACTTTGAGCTACTTTTATCTTTGAGATTCAATTATCTTTTATAGTTTCAGGCAAAGACTTTGTGCTTCATTTCACTCTATAGTTACGCTTGTTCCAAATCGGTGAAGGAGGCTACGGAAGACTTTACACTTACGTGAGTGTTCTTGTAGATTTTGGTACTTTAGGTGATTTTTTGATTCCCGTTTGATATCATTCCTGAAAGAAGAGGAATGTTGCTAGCTAAGGACTAGAATTTCTCTCTTTTGTTCTTTATACATTACCTCTAATCACTCGATACCTTCCACTTCTATTTCTCAGACCAGTGCCATGCCTACTAATGTCCCTAATGATGGACTCTCTTCCTCTATTTCAAGTTCTTTTCAATTATTTGATATAATTGATCATGCTAAAAAGACTAAAATTTAAATGACAGAGGTTGAATATTTGAGGGCTAACCTAGAACAATTTGATAGGTTAGCAGAATACATAAAAAACAAAGCCATCCCCGTAGAACAAGATTCTTGGAAGGTCGTTCATGATCCTCATAAACATAAATCAGCCCAAAAAAATCTTGTTGTGACTCCCCCTGTTACTCCCAGGAAAATAGAACCTTTCTATGTTTCCCTACTTATAAATGGTTATAAATTGAGTAATTGTATTATAGATTCTGGAGCCTCAAATAATGTCATGCCCGCGAAGGTGGTGGATTATCTTGGCCTAACTCTAACCAAAACTTTTGGGAGGTGTTTTTCTATGGAAAATAAGCAAGTTCCCCTCCTTGGTCAGATAAAAGATGCTCAATATGCTTTCGTGGCTTTTCTAGAAAAGTGGATAAAGATGATGGTTTTAGTGGCTGATGTTCCAGCATCTTACGGCATCTTACTCAAGTGGAATTTTTGCAAAGACATTGGAGGTGAGCTAAGTATGGACTTGTCTGAGGCAAGAATTCTAATTCAAGGTGTCATGAAGAAGTGACTTCCTGAAAAAGAGGTAAGGTATGTAGTTACCCGATCATTGGCACCAGAAGCTCAAATTTTATTTGAGTCCTCAAGCATGGGTAACTACTTCCTATCTACAGATAGGATCCATAAGGAATTTGATGAAACTCTCATAGGTAATAACTTGAGATTGTGTTCCGCTGACACAACAGGAGAATCGACAAATCAAAATGAACACATGGAACAACCTCTTTCCCCAAATAGAGTTTTCAAAGAAAAAGCAGCATCTAATGAGGTATGGACCTTAGAATTTGATGGTAGCTACTCTTTTATTGGTTTAAGAGCTAAGGTCGTGTTGGTATCTCCTCAGGGAGACACTATTCCCTTGTCCTACAAATTGCAGTTCAACAATACCAATAACATGACTGAGTATAAGTCCCTATTGCTCAGACTATAGGCTGCCAGAGAAAAGGGCATTAGGCTACTCCATGCTAAAGGGGATGCTAAGTTGATAGTATTCCATGTGAGGAACCTCTATTAGATGAAAAATGAAAGGTTGCACCACATTCACAATCTGGTCTGGGATCAGATTGAAAATTTTGATGCTTTCAACATCTCTATCGTTCCAAGGGAATTGAATGACCGGGCAGATCCATTAGCTGTCTCTACTACTTTCTTAGTCCCTCACATAGAATTTAAGGGAGATAAGTACACTATTAAACTAGTCTTTCATCCAAGTGTACCTGATAATGTTGGTCATTGGTAGGTGTTTAACAACGATGATCAAATCATGGCCTTCTTGGAATAAAAGGATAGTTTTGAACAACTACATTTTGAAGGTAGTAAAATTCAAGAATGTGAAGCAACTCTTGAGTCAAATATGAATATAGGTGAGAATTTCCTATAGCTTAAGGGGAATAAAATTTCTAAAGGTCTGATTTCCCTAGAGAAGTTGTTTGATAACCATGATAGGTTTATTAAACAACAACGAATAGATTCAAACTCTTCTCAAGATTCTGATCAGGTAAACTTGGGAACCAAGTGAGATCCTAAGATGGTAAACATTGGGAAATGTTGCACTCCTGAGGAAAGATTTAAGCTTGCCAGTTTACTTTGCCAATATATAGATGTGCTGGCCTATTCCTACAATGATCTGAAATCACTCAGGCCAAATGACATTTGCCATGATAATCCTCTGAAGGCCAACTCTGTACCTTACAAGCAAAATTCTAGGCAATACAACCCAAAAATTTTAGGTACTATTTTACCTAAGATATAAAAGATGCTTGACACCTGAATAATTTTCCCAATCCATCACTTAACATGGATTGCCAACATAGTGCCTGTCAGGAAGAAGAATGGCAAAATTCGAATCTACATGGATTTCAGGAATTTGAACTAGTTATCTTTAAAAGATAACTACCCTCTCCCTATCATGGATCAAGTTCTATAAATGGTAACAGGTTCAAAAATGTTATCAATGCTAGACAATTTTTTGGGGTACAATCAGGTCGAAGTCAGAGAAGCGGATCAACATAAGACAACATTCACCACACCTTGGGGCACATTCACTTATCAAAGAATTCCTTTTGGTCTGATAAATGTGGGCACCACATTTCAAAGGGCAATGGATCTCACTTTCAAGGATGAAATGAGAAAATTAATTTTAGTATATCTAGATGATCTGATAGTGTTTTCAAAACATCATTCTGAACATGTTCATCACTTGCAAAAGATACTAGAATGCTATCGTCAGAACGGTATTTCTTTAAACCCAATGAAATTTGTCTTTAGAGTTACTGAGGGGAAAATTCTCAGACACATTGTGTCCCATGAAGGTATTAAAATTGATTTAGAGAGAGTCAAGTCCATCTAGGAACTTACTCTACCTACCAGCAAGACCACAGTTCACTCTTTCTTTGGAAAGGTGAACTTTCTTCAAAGGTTCATTCCTGAGTTTGCTGAGAAAACCCATCACATTGTCAACATGATGAAAGGCAATGCTACATTTATGTGGATTGCTAAAGGAAAATTAGCATTCAAAAAAATTAATGAAGCAATCACCTGCACACCAGTCTTGGTTTGCCCAGATTATAGTAAAAGTTTCAAAATATACAAGTATGCTTCTGAGCATACACTATCAGCCATTTTAGTCCAACAAAATCCAGAAAGTGTAGAATCTCCTATCATTTTTATGAGTTGTCCACTTAAGAATCACGAGCTAAAATATTCCCTTATGGAGAAGCATGCATATGCAGTGGTCAAAGTAGTCAAGCATTTCATGTTTTATATCCTGAATTCTCACACTGAAGTTCTTGTACCAGACACAATAGTAAAATCCATTTTGACTCAGCAGGAGTTTAGTACGAAGAGAGGTAACTGGATCGCCAAGCCTCAAGAGTTTGATCTAGACATCAAACCTACCAAGCTCATGCAAATAAGGGGCCTTTGTTAGTTGATCACTAACAACATTCCAGGTGAAGCAAAAAGTGAAGAAGTAGAGATCGAAGGTGTGCTTATGGTCCTCTTTGTTGCAACTACTAACGAGTGATATTTTGACATTGCTCATTTTTTGACATATGGTGAGTGTCCCGCTCATCTTTCTTTCAAATATAAATAGAATGTTAAATTAAAAGTAGTTGGTTATGTCCTGTGGGACAATGGTCTTTATAAGAGAAACTTGGACAGGGCATTTCTTCATTGTGTTGATAAGGCACAACAAGGAAAACTCTTAGAGTCTTTCCATAATCTGGCCTATGGAAGGCACTTTTTTGCACTGGTGATAGTGCACAAAATTATACGAGCAAGGTATTATTGGCTGATGCTGTTCCAAGATGCCTACAAATGGGTGCGTAGGTGCGAATTGTGTCAACAGTTCATTGAAAAGCCTAAGCTGCCTACTTTGCCTCTCAAGCCGGTAGTGATTGAAGAACCATTTCAGCAGTGGGGTATTGACTTCATTGGTGTAGCCAACCCATCTTCAAGTGCCAAACATGATTATGTCCTCACGGCAATGAATTACTTTAATAAATGGGTGGAGGCCATCCCAACCAAGCACGCTATGTCTAAAGTGGTGTGTAGTTTTCTCAAAGAAAATATCATTTCTAAGTTTGGGGTCCCACTAAAAATTGTAATAGATAATGCGGCTTATTCTTTATCATATGAAATTACTCAATTTTGTTTTTATTATGGGATTACCTTATCCCACACTTCAGATTATTTTCCTCAAGGAAATGGTCAAGCAAAATCAAGTAATAAGAACCTGGTCACTATTATCAAGAAGTTGGTGGATGTTAATCAGTGAACATGGCACAAAGCATTATATGATGCTTTATGGGTAGACATGATAACACCCAAAAGAGCTATAGGTATGTCACCTTTCCAGCTTCTATATGGATTAAATGTAGAAATCTCCATCACCCTTGAACTACCAGTGCTCAAGTTAGCTAAAGCAATCAAAGACTCAACCTTCGAAAGCTCAGTCAACAAAAGAATCATGTGTCTGACCGAGCTGAATGAGCAATGAACCATGGTAGTGGATCAGATTACAGAGCATCAGAATTGGGTGAAGGTGCTCTTTGATAAAAAAGCTAAGGTCTGTGAATTCCAAGTTTGAAATCAAGTCTTGTTGTGAGACAAGAGGCGAGAACCAAAAGGGATGCACGAAAAATTTGACTCCCTATGGAGAGGCCCATTCACCATTCAAAAAATCTATGGTGAAGCTAGCTTCTTGCTAGAGTACCAAGATGGAATGCCATTTGCACTACCTCATAGCGGACAGCATCTGAAGCTATTCCATCCTTGAAGTTGAAACAAGTTCATTTATGTATATGTATAGTTTTTAATTTTTTTCTATTTTTCTTTCATTTTTAGCTTGACTCCGTAGCCCAATGGCTTAGATGAAGGCATTTAGAGACTGGTTTCTACTCCCGCTAATCAATTTGATTAATGGAAATTCTCTAACAGGAGCCAGCTATTGTTTCTAAAATCAGATTAGCCCATTTTTGGAATAACCCCCTATGAAACTTGTCCATTTTGTCTTTCATCTCTGTAAGTTTGTTTTTGAGATGGGTTCTTCTCGTTCTCATCTCGGTCTGATTGTACCTTTTGATAATCGTAAATCACATCTTCCTCAAAAAGTGAAGGTCATTACGGTCTCAATGTGTTTAGGGGACCAAGCTTGCCTCTTTTAGAGTTAGTGTTTTTCTTCTCTTGTTTCTATACAAGAGCGGTAAAATTTGCCACTGGTGCATTTGCCCTTGAAATGCAAGGGCGGAAAATTTTTCCGTCCCTACATTTTCTTGCAAGGGCAGAAAATTTTGCCGCCCCTACATCCTGACCTGTAAGGGAGGCAAATTTTTTTGCCCTTGCATCCTGACCTACAACGGCAGCAAATTTTGCTGCCCCTGGATCCTAACCTATAAGGGCAGCAAATTTTGTCGCCCCTGAATCCTAACCTATAAGGGTGGCAAATTTTTCCACCCCTGCATCTGAACTCACCCAAACATGTAAGGGCAGTGAATTTTGTTGCCCATGCATGCCTTGATTTCTATGCACAACATTTATTACTATATACGGTGGGTGGTTAGGGGCATTTTTTGCCCCATTTAAATCGATTTGAGCTCATTTCTTCTCATCCTTCCTCCTTTCCTCCTACCCTTCACATCTGAATGACCCAGTAGATGAATCAAAGTGTGATTTGGTAGATTTAACCTTGTGGTGCATGTGGCTTTTTAGGTTTGTCCTATTTTTGACATTTATTTTTATTTCTTTCCTCTTTCTTCCCTACATTTTGGTTTTGAGGGTAGTTTAATGTTTTTAGTTATTTTTTCTTCTTTGCCTCCTCTTACCCATGGGTTTCCTCCTAAAGACCCACATGGGTGGCAAAATTTTTCCACCCATGCCATGACCCCCAAACCCTCTTCCTTACGTGGGTGGCAAATTTCACCACCCACAGAGTCCTTGCACACAGGGGTGGTGAAAATCACCACGCACACATCTCCCCATATATCTGGCCATATCTATAGGGGTAGCAAATTTCACCGCCCATACCCTTTTCTCTCCTGACATGTAGGGGCAGTGAAATTCACCACCCCTACATGTTTCTCCATGATATGTATGGGCAGCAAATTTTACCGCCTATGTAGGCCATCCCTACAAGGGCGGTGAAATTTACCGCCCCTACTTTCTTTCCTGTTTGTAAAGGTAGCAAAATTCACTCCCTGTGTAGGCCAAACCTACATGGGTGGTGAATTTTTCCACCCTTACACTCTATCACTCCAACTTGTAGGGGCGGCAAATTTTGCTGCCCATGCATTCCTCCTCCAGATTTTCCTAACTTTGAAGGATTTTTTATCTTGTCCTTTTCTTTCCATTTCTACCTCATTTCTCACATCTTTTTCTGACCTAGCCTTTTTAAGTGATCTCCATTGACCATGATCACTTAAAATGCATTTTCCCCAATTTATCCCCTCTCACCTAATTTTGTGATTATGACTGCAGTACAATCAGAGAACTCTTGCTCATTGACGCTTGTTCAAACAAAGCCAATTCCAATGTCGAAAGCATCTCCCAAGAAGGCAAAGATAATGAAGTACAAATACCAGGGTGTCTTCCCACTTACTTCGGTCACCTCCAATGTCGACGACATCTGAGACACCAAAATTGGCCACGTAGATATGGCCAAGTTTGTGGCATGAATAAAGGTGATGAACCCAAGCATCAAAATAAAGAGGATCATTGAAAGCAACATCCACTTGGTTGCCACTTTCCTAGTGGCAGCACATCATACCGAGTTCATCCTCCAATGTGCCCGCTTCTACAACAAAGAGACAAGGTCAGTCTCAAATGCCAACGGTAATGTGGTGATTCAGCTGGATCCCGAATTCATCGACAAAGTCTTCATGTGCCCTATAGCTACTGAAGTAACCAAGATTGACTTTGTAGATGCCCAGAAAGAATATGACAAAGACCTTGAGAGGGTAAAGAAATTCATGAACAACAGGTGGTTGAAGGCACCCAGGTCCAATCTTTCTAGGTGGCCATGAAACTTCCCAAGGAGTGACTTTATTGAAGAAGTTGGTGACTTGATCACCCTTCTTAGCAGAATGCGAGGCCTCTCGTCTTCCTCACAGTTCTATGAATGGATGTACCCATTCATCAAGATCATCCTCTAAGGCAAGCAGGTCATCTTTTGGGGAGACCAGATCAGTAATGCCCTCCATGAGCAACTAACCAAGGTACATACTTCTTCCAAGTTTTATGTGACTTCATACCTTGTATACATAGCTGCCGTAATATAAAATTTTTTGGGCTTAGCAATCAAAGGGGATAGAAAGATGACCCCAGTGTACTCATATTACCCCAAGTTGACACTTCAAGGGTCAACCCATCATTTCAAAAGGGTAAATGATGCCTTCTTTTCCGTATTTCTATGCCTCTTCGACCCTCAACTTGAGTAAAAGAGAGTATTAGATGAGACTTGGATAGTCGTCAATGACTACAGGTGTATGTTCCTACAATTTCCCACCTTTTGTTATCTCTGGGTTGGCTTTTTCTAAGGCTACCCCTATATGCTCCCCAGTTTCCCTTCTGACAAGTTGGTTCTAATGGAACTTTGCCGACAAGTGGTTGTCATGCACACTAGACAAATGGAGCTGAAAAAGCTAGGTTTTAGGTTTTTAATCAAAATTGGTAGGTATTCCATTGCAACAATAGCCAAGGCCAAAGTAATGGAAATAAAAATGTAGATGGTCACCCTAAAGCAATTTAAGAGAAGAGATAAATTTGACTACAGGGGAGTCAAGGACAAAATTAGGCAAAAGACTCAATTCCATGAGCCCATGATCGAAGATATCTAGATTGACCTAAGGATGGTCGAAGAGATCAGAAAGATGGACTATTGCAGGCTAACCCTAGAGTTGATTGAATATCTGGGGCTTGTAGAGATCCCCTCTAGTCTGGTCGATGATGGAAATATTATCAATAGCAGATACTTGACTGAAAAGGTTGCTGGCTACCCTCTTCCTCCAACTCAGTGGTCTCAGAAGCAACTAACTTCTTTGAGAAAAAGATTTGAACCAATATTGGCTAACACCAATGATTGGTTAGCAGCCAAAGGGATCATCCTAAAAGAATTTATCACAGGATCTGAGGCTGAGTACCAAGCAGAGTTGAAGAGGAAGGCAAAGAACAAGACAAAGAACAAAGGCGATGTTTCTTCCCCTTCTATGCCTCACAAGTCTAGAATCATCTTTGTTTCCAAAAAGCCAAAGACTACTGAAGAGCCTAAAGCAACAACTAAAGGAATGGAAGAATAGAGCCCTCAGGCACAGGTAGCTTAGCCAATGGAAACAGATGATCGGCCATCAGGATAGCCAAGCACTGAACCTCTGCCTTCACAGGGAGAATCACAATCACTCAAAAATGTCTCTCCTTCTCCACCTTAGTCTCCTATGGCTTCCCTTTCTCCTCCCTCTCCTATCAGTGTTCCCTCTTCTAGAGCCGCCTCTCCTTCCAGGGTTATATTTGGTGATCCTCAGGGTGCTTTTGTAGGTACTCCTCACTCCTCTGGGTCCATTCCATGTTTGTCATCTCCCTCTTTCAATCTAGGAGAAAGTTCTGCCCAAGAGCCAAAATCAGTAGTTGGTACAGTTTCACCTGTTACTTCAACTACGACCACTATCACCACTAGCAGTGTAGAAGCTGCCACAGTAACACTAGCTAAGGGAACCATTGCCATGATAGGTACATCTCTCCTTCCTTAGATGTTAGCATTCACACCCAAAAGAAAGAAGTTAGCCATCTCTCCAAATGACTTTGAATTTGGCAGAATAGTGCCGGTGAAAGCTAAGGCTCCTAAGAGGCCAAGGATCCTCTCAAAATTGGTTGAGTAAAAGGGACAAAAAAAATTAGAGATTGCCAAGCCTCCACAGGATGCAACCCTTGAGGGTTTCAAAATGAGTAGCTTTTCCATCTCTAATGTTGAACTTGGCAAAGTTACTCACAAAAGTGTGAAAAGTGACCTTCAATCTGCTATGGACATCATGGTCCAAAAGTTTGATCGAGAAAAGGAAATGAAAGATTATTACAAGGCCAAGACAGAGTAGTTGATGGCAGTAATAAGGAGGTTCACTCTTCCCCCTGAAGTGGCAACTTCAGAGGCCTTCTCCATAGATGACCCTGTCATTCAAAAAGCAGAGAAGACTTACTTAAAGGGAAAAGTCCTTGAGGATTATATTGAAAAAATGCATACTCAGGGAGTTTCCTTAATTTCAGAGGTTGCAGAGAAAATAGACAAGATGAGGAAGGTGAGGGTAGAATTAGATGACCTGGTCTCTCTTATCTCTCAGGAGGTTGATAGTTTAGAGAAGGATCTTATTAAATGGAGGGAGATGAAAGATTTGAAGAAGAGCACCTTGATATCTATCGGTGTCATCTCCAGTAAAGACTCTTACATTGAGATCAAAGAGTCACTGATCTTTAGGATCCAGGTACTCAAAGACTTAATCGAGGATCTCAAAGCTTCCAGAGATGCTATCAAAAAGAGTGACACGAGCCTGCTCAATAAACTAGAAGAACTACCTTGCAACCTAACTTTGAGGGATAATAAATTACTCTCAGTAGGAGAAATGATCCAAAGTTTCAAGGAGATGATTCAAAGAGATTTTGAAGAAAAAACCTTCTGAATGTCTTCTGTGGATAATATTCTAAACACTCAGCTGACTCTGGATAATCTAAAATCTAGGTTAACTAGTCATGCTAAGGCCATCACAGCATTGAAGGATGCCTTGATCAGAGCCAGAGTCATCTCCAAGAACACAGTTGTGCTAGACAGAATAGGAATTTAGGCATCTATTGTTATGTACGATGCTCATATGAAAAAATCTGGCAGCAAGAACTGAAATTCTTTTCTCCCTTCTTTCTTCTTTCCTTATGCACTTTTATTTTGTGAAAAGTGCATGCAATTTTGTAATATGTAATTACATGTAAAAAGTTTGGGAAAATATCTCAAAGTCAAAGATGAGTCATCTTTGACCAATATATTTATGTATTTTATTATTTTCTAAATTTTGAGAGATTCTCCCTATATATAGTGGAGACCTCTTTTGTAAATTAATTTTGAAAAAATTAAGAGCAAACACTCTACCAAAATTGAAGCAATTTTTGAGATTTTGTGCTCAAACTTGTAAATCATATTTTTTTAAATGAATGAGAAGCAGGTTTATTTTAGACTTTGTGTTGAAGTTATTTGTGTTGTCTAGGAAACAGTTTCTTATGTTCTCTTTCCTGATAATCTCTTGTTTATCTGATTTAATAAGCAAAGTGGGTATGTTTATATTATCTGAGAGTGCTTCTAAAAGGTAGAGGATAGACTTTGAGTGAATTTTATCTTTGAGATTCAGTTATCATTTGTAGTTTCAGGTGAAGACTTTGTGCTTCATTTCACTCTATGGTTACGCTTGTTCTGAATTGGTGAAGGAGGCTCCAGAAGAATTTGTGCTTACGTGAGTGTTCTTGTGGATTTTGTTACTTCAGGTGATTTTCTTCTTCCCATTTGATACCATTACTGAAAGAAGAAGAATGTTGTTAGCTAAGGACTAGGATTTCCCTCTTTTGTTCTTTATACATTACCTCTGTAAAAATAGAGGTAGATGTTGTTATACCACCCCATGTGTTATTTTATGCTTAATTCTATATCTATATCCGGCATTTATAAATATTTATAAGGAACCTCCCCTTGATGAGAGGAGAGATTTACCTCATCCAGATCTGGTAAACCCACACTTTTCATGGTGTAAATCTCCCTATGTTGTGGTTGATATACCCATTTTGTAATCAGTTAGTTGACGACAAAATATTCACCCAACACACACACACACACACACACACACACACACACACACATATACATATGTATATATATATATATATATATGTATATGTATATATACATATATATACATGTACATATACATATACATACATACATATATATATATATATATATATATATATATATATTTATGTATATATGTGTATGTATATATATATATGTATATATATATATATGTATATATATATATATATGTATATATATATATATATACACACACACACACACTTAGTCGTTCATGAAGGCAAGTTGATCTGACTTCTTGAGTAAGCTTAGTGATCTACTCACTTGTTTGAGTCATGATAAATATTAAAATTGTCATGGATAGTGTATGTCTAAATATTATTAAAAAATAAATTTAATTATCTAATATTTATATATACTAAATTACCTATGTGAGGAATCCCACTAAGAGATACAAATTTGTATTATTATCACGTAAAATACATTATGGTTGTATACAATTTATGGGGTGATTTGATGCTATACGCATTGTGCCATGTTTTGTTATTCTTAAACCAAATTAATTATACATATAAATAAGTGAATCTAAATTGACATTAAATCAGATCAGCATGTGTAATGATATCTATAGCTTCTTTCAATAATAATTACATATAATAAATAAAAACTAAGTGAACTAAGAAGGAATAGAAGAAAAAAATTGTAGGCAACAATCCTCTAGTCAGGGCATTGCCATAGTAAATCTAAATTTAAGTAGTAAATTAAATATAATTAGTCAGTTGTAAAGAGGAACCAATATGAACACTATTGTATTTCATGTCATGATTATTTTTCATATTTATAAGATTAGTTTATAAATACTAGCTATATCTTGAATAAACTTTTTTGAGTCACATCTCAATCAAGTAAATCTTAGCATAATAATGATCAAAGATATCATGTAGTTAGATAGTATGAATAGAAGCCTACACTTTCATTACACTATTACTACTCTCTAAGGCACCTCAAATCATAGCATGATATTCTGGTTCTACCATTGAAATGTTTAGATAACTATTTCTTTGGGAGTTTTATATGCATGTTTTAGCTTATCAAAGAAAGCATGATGAATATAATGTGTAATGGGAGTAATGTCTATAATAGGCTATGTATTAATGAGATTAATTGGTAGTATGTTTTTTGAAAATTTGGAAACTAATTTTGATATGTATAAATCTTATAAACACACTTTTGGGATGTGTGTTAATATGAATGACTCATACATGAGTATCTATACATATGAGCTAAGTTTATGAAAAAAGGGGATCAATGGAATCGATCTTATAGTAAGACTAGGATCATATGTGTATGTTTGGTATTCATTATTAAATGACAATTTTATAGGGAAAACAATAACCTCAACTTGACCAAGATGATTTTTTCCAAAAATAATATTGATAGTTGATCTATTCTATAAATTGTTATAAAAAACCTTTTATGGAAATACAAATGACTAGTTATCATTTTTGAACATGTGTATGATATATACTAAGGGTAGATTAAATTGTATAGATTTATATTCCTATAAAATAAGCATTTGTATATGGTGGGATATGCCAATAGTTATATTAACTATTAAAAATTAATTCATGAACTCTGGAAGAGTAGGACTCTAGCTATACATCTATATAGGCTCCTAAAACATGCCAAAATATATAAAGTAGGTATCATGTTAAAAAAAATTAATGAGGATTATGAGACTTTAGTTCTTAAATTATTATAACTAGTTGTTTGAAAAAAATCTTATGTTTCTATTAGTTTGTATAAATTTATTATGACTAGTTGTGGTACTTAGTAGTTGTATTTTAAGAACACTAGACTATTATAATATGAGTTATCATAGAGTGTAGTATATTTGGAAACTAATTATAATAATTAGAAACTATAGTTAAATGTGTATTTTACCTGGTTGGTATAAACTATAGTCATTATTTTTATTATGGGATAGATAATAATGTGAGATTCATTCATATGTTTAATACAATAAATGTATGATTTTTTATTGTTCCTAAGCCTAGCATGTTATGTGAAATAATTTTTATTACGTTGTAATTTGTATGAATATATTGGTTATATTAAGTTAATGAAATATCACATTTTTTATACTAAGTATGGAGTGAGATGGACTTCACTAGCTTACTAGTATCACAATTGCAGAAGAAGGTAATTCGATCAAGTTTTATGTATGAATTTTGACTGATCCATAGATCATTTATTATTTGAAAACTTTGGTAAAAGTGATGTTTTTTGAGACATTATAATTTCATGAGTATGATTTACATGTTTTTTCAATATATTCTAATAGAAAGGGTTTTTATGATACACCACATGTTTAGTATTAGAAATCATACAACACAGGTTTTATCTTGTCTCTTTAGATTCCCATACCATCACTATACATTCATCTATGAAGGGAGGCCCATTACTAGATGGGATTAGTGTAGGGGATTGTTGGTCTATTTTTGGTGTAAAAAAGCTCTCAGATGATGCTCTCCCTCCCCAAAATAGTGATACTTTTGAGATGACACTTGAGATTACCATAGATACTAGAGTTTGGGGAAATATGCTCTAGGGAACCATGTATGCATATATATATATATATATATATAATTTTATTGTATTTATTTTTGAAACATTATCATGATGAGTTATAATTAATTATTTATTGTACATTGATAGCAGTGGCTATAGGCATATAGTAGCCATGGCTAGATTAATTGTAATTACTATGTATATTTGTAGTATGATGTGTTTCTTATAATTATAATGATTAGTGATACATGACATAGTATACTTCATTTACAATTATCACACATTGAGTATTCTATATGATCACTGGTTAGATTCTCATGGTGTAATATATTTATATTATGTGTTTAAATTTAAAAAATCACATATTTATAGGTAGATCCTAGTAGAGATGTTACACCAACACTACTTAGATTTCCCTACACATCATTATATAATCAATGTATAATTTCTCCTTTGTATTTCTATTTTCAGAATATTGAATTTTATGCTTTCTATATTTGGAATATGCTTAGATTTTGTGTATCTCATTAGAATATTGATGGAATCTAAATTCATTTAATTGGCATAATTTTTAAAGTAGCTTACTCCTTTGTTTTTAGGCTACTCTTTCATGCTAATCCTTTTTTTCAAAAAAGGTTAAATAGTATGCTTATCATACCTATTAAAATATGAAAAAATGATAGGTAAACGTTTAATAAGACACTAACCCCATTACATTATAATTACATTTCCAAGGTACACACTAAATTATGCAAGGTACATATCATAATGTACACATGCCTCAATGGACCCAATGTAATAAAAAATATCAATGACTCAAAGGGACCCATAAATATGTGTTTCTTACTCTAAAAGATATATGAAATTTATGGTGGAATTATGTGAATTTCATAAAGATGTTATTTTAACTTAGCATTAAGGAGTATTCTATATGGAAAAATAGAATTCAAACAAAGTTTTTTATAATACATTATATTACAATTTTTTTAATAAACTTTTATCCAATTATTGGAAATTAATTTAGATCTCTTATAAATAAATATTGGTTTAAGTTAATAACACTCAATGTAGTTCCTTCCATTACCCTATGATTAATTAAATATTATAATGAATTACCTTATCTCAAAACTTTTTTCATAGATATTTTTAGTCTCATAACCGACTCAAGGTGGATCTAAGGGACAACCTAGGATTAATCCAAATACTACACATCCTAAGCATAGAGTTAAATTAAGCATGGTAAGATATCATGTGATATAAAATATGCTTAAAAAGGCTACATATGAGGATGCAACATAATTATTTTCATTGGATGCACAATATTCAAAGGTATATATACCAATAGATAAAGATAAAATTGTAGATGGGAACTCTATGGTTTTTGGGGGCATAAGGAAATAATTACTACCTAAGATAGATACTTCCTCTAATATGTCTCCATTTATGGAATTTTATGGCTATAATCTACCATCCATCGTCTCATCCTTGAAGTCACAATCATAGGTATGAGTGGTTAGAAAACACACTCAATGCTAACATAAGTTGCCTTAGTCAATTAAAATGAATCTAGGATTCTAAGTTTCCTACTTGATGAAGGCTATTTGACAAAGAGTTTTAGCCTAGATATATTTACCAAGTCTTGATGAGGAAGGTGGAATCACTTTGGAAGTATAGAAAAAACTTCAAACATGAACTAGGAGATTAAGAAATAAAGTGTTTATAGATTATCTAATTAAGTGAAATAATTTATCCAATAAAGGTGTGACATGTGTAGACATCTAGAACTAGCCACCAATGCCTTCATACCTGACTTTAGACCAATTTTTGATAACCATTGAACACCCAAACTAGAAATTTATAAATATATCAAATTTGGATTCATATCATAAAATTAAATCAATTTGGCCCTTAAATAAACTAGATAAGACAAATACAAATCAATTAAATCAAAATCTTGCAATAAATGTCCAAATACCTAAAAGGGATTAATTATCTTGAAAATACTAATCAATCCATAATTGAATTCATCCATGAGCTAATAAATCAATTATCAAAAAGGAAAATTCAAATATCAAAGAACATCTTAGAAGCTAATCATTGCCTTTGTATGTTACCCCAAATGGAAGATATCTCAAAGCACACTTATTCCATGTTAATCATGACCATTTGGCCACCTTTAAACTCAATTAAAGTTAACTAAGCCAATCTAGGTAAGGATTTAACCCATTCCAAGTTAATTTCAAAGCCTCTAAAAGCAAGCTTAGAACTCTTCATTTAACAAGCTATGTTGGTGCAAAGTTACCAAACACAAATGCTTTTATAGCTTGAACCATAATAGAGTCATAAGGTTGGATTTGATCCATGAGTCAAATTCATAGTGTTATAATGCCAAAATAAATCAAGGTGCCAAAAGAAAATGGAGATAATCAATCCCTATTGATTAATACCTTTTGAGCACAATCTGAGCAAGTCAATGAACACATCATTTGGATAATTGAAGGAAGGTAAGGGAGGTATGTTTTCTTGCATTTTAGTTGAGATTTATCATTTGTTCTTTGTTCACCATGCTCCCATCATGATCTAGGCCTAGAGATGTTAGATTTTTTAGTGTATTTATTTCATGGTTTTTGGAACTAACACCATACTAACCTTCTCTCTTGATTCAAATTCCTATTATCATAGATGGTACACCTAGTGGGACCTAATGTACCCCACATAGCAAGGATATTATTATACAAATATTAAATATTCATTAGGATGTTTGAAGATCTTTAAAATTGATTTATAACCTTATTTTGGTAAAATTTCATTTTTGTTTAATTCATAGGTTTACACAATGATTGTCGATGATCAGGTGAAACCACTGACTGTTGCACCCTAACTATTGATAATTATACCCAGTCACCAATAATTATGTATGACCATCAATATCAGGTTGTAAGGGGAAAATGTCATTAAAGATTGATTTTAATTATTTTGGCTATGTCATTCCTTAATTTATTGGTTTCAAAGGCATTTAAATCTCTAAACTAGATTTTACCTTATGTATATTTATCAAATTTCACCTAGTAATTACCTAATATAACATGTTTACTTTTGTGGTTTTGCCTTTGATTTCATAGGTTTTTGGTGATGGTCTTTGTTGACCAGTACTAATTCCTCTCAATAAGAACTAATTCCTATCAATTGGTTCTAATTCCTCTCAATCATCAGTGGTTTTTATGAACCAACCAATGATGATCATTCCCATCTACCAACGACATAGTTTTTGAATCTTAATTTTGAAGCTTAAATATTTTCATGTTTTTAAATCTTTGATTTAATTCTTAAATATCATAGAAATTTTTTGTCTTTATTTTGGTTAGATTTTGGATTCTTATTCTAACTCAGGTTTTACATAGAGAGAACCAATGGTTGGGTATAACTAGTGATGGTTTTCTTAGAATCAACCATGGTTCTTCTCAATTGTTTTCAACTCTATGCAATCATCAATGATTGGATTGTAGGGGGAAATTCATTTAAAGTTTGTATTTTTATTTTTTATATCATTCCTTTACATGATTTATTGGTTTCAAATATCATATAAATCTCTTAACTTAGCTTAACCTTGTAGGTTTTCTTGATTTTTGTGCTAATAACCCCTAACATAATGCATTTTTATTTTGTGGTTTTACCTTCAGGTTGATTGGTTTTTGGTGATGATTTTGCTTAACCAATGATGGTTATCTTAATTGATCAGTGATTATTTTATTCAACCATTAGTAATCACCTATGATCACCAATGATTACTATGGAAAATTAAATCCAAAACCTAAAAGCTCTTTTTCAAATAGCTTAGAAGCTTAATCATAAAAGAGCTTCTAAGTAGGGGGTCATAATCTTTTTTTTTAAGGTTAAAGGATCAATTTGAAGAAAATATTTAATTTTTTTACTAATCACATACTTTAATTTGGGTTTAAAAAATAACTTCAAATTTAGTCTAAAATGAACATGCTAGTTTTCACACATTTGGTATTTGGTGCATAAAACAAACCTAGCATGCTAAGTCTTAGAAATATTTTGAATTCAATGCTTAAAAGACATGTTTAAATATTGAAACATTTTCAAAATTGGTGTTTAATGATGAACATAGGATAGATCTTGAACACTTCAATCTTTGGGCTTAAAAATGAACTTCATTGCTTTTATTTTGTTTGGGTGCGTGCAAATCCTTTCCATTTTCACACTTGAACCAAAGGGATAGTAATGAAAATAATAAAGAATTTAAATTTGTTGCAACAAATCAATTTCACTTCAATTATTTTCAAAATTATTTATTTTTTGTTTTTTATCAAAAAGTATAGTGTGTGTATGCTCCCCCCATAACCTATAAAGAACTTGTGGGATCAAAAGAACCTTTCCATTGAATTTTAATGCCTATTATACGGCATAGAAATAAAATTTCCTAAGCTCTCCATAAACTCACATAGTATTGGGTGATCTAAAAATGACCTTAAAGTCTTTCTACTTGTCTTTTATTTTCATATATCTTGGCTTGTGAAGGGGATGTCATTACCTCTTGCAAGTTCTTTAGGGAAGCATTGACCTAGGGATTAATATACTAATAGTGTTTCAACCCCTCTCCATATAGGGGTATAAAAAATGGCATCACCCTATTGGGATGGTGGTTTGAGTGGTTAAACCATCTCTATTAGTGGTAGGCTAAGCCTGAGACATATGATTGATATGGACATCGCACTACATTGAGAAAGTGATAGATGTAGTGGTTATGATAAGTAACATAACTTTTCAAAATAATCCAATCAAAGTAGACTCAATTAATTTACCACTTCTCTTGTGTGTGAACATGAAATTTGATTACATAAGATTAATCTAGATAATTGAAAATAAATTAGTTTTAGTCAATCCCACTTTACCACACCTTGATAGGATCTAAGATGATATACTTAGTTTTATGTTTTATCATTTGTCCTTTATTTCTTGGTATTTTGAGACTATTTTTTTTTCAATGCCATGTCAAAATAATTTTATTTATACACCATTATTTTGTTTGAGGAGGCATTATGCTAGATGTTTTACACCATATTTGTGCCTTGTACTTTTTTCTAAACTTGTTTTTGTGTGTGTTATGGGTAATATTATGATACCTAGATCATTATCAAGATTTTATCCTTTGACTATTTTAAACTAATCATTTTCATATCATTATATCATGTTAATGTTGTTACATTGCTTAATTTGTTTCAAGACTTGTTTACCTTGTATCAAATACCATTGTTTCAAACCAAGTCATGTATGCCATTGGGATATTTATTTTATGTCATTATGCTATCCAATCTCATCTATCTTGTTTGGTCTTAAAAATCCTAGTCTTCAAACATTGACTTTTCAATATAATTTTTATGAGTTCAGATCCAAACATTGATTGATTTTTGTTTAAGCCTTGCTTCATAGGGGCAAATACACAAATATTTCTCTTTTGGGTTATGTAACTTATATTAATTACTTACCCAAATTTGATAAATATTGTTTATTTATTCACAAATATTTTATTTCATCATTATTTATGCCTTTATTTGAGATAAAATAACCTTTATCCAACTACCTTTTGCCTTGTGGCCTATTTGAATTGACCATGCTTATGTTTGATTCTATGTCAAATCTATGTCAAAGTTGTTTCAAAACTTGTTAGATGAAATCAAATCAAATAATATTTTTTTCAAGTCTATATTTTGACATTTTTTTGCCAAAAGTCCAAACATATCCTATTTGAGCCTACCTTTTGACTCCACATTTGGATAAAAGACCTAGCGACTATTTTCCCTTTCCTAGTTTAGACATTGTTTAGAACACTTTGGCCTAAACTTTGACAAGTCAATTTTTAATTATCACTTGACCTATTGTATGTATGAAATTTGAAATTAGACATTTGATGTTAGACTATTTTATTCCAAGTTCTAGCACAAAACATTTTTTAAATACAACTCCATGTTTAGATCATTACTTAGAGATACAGATCCACCCCTTTTGATAAAGTTAAACCAAGTTTGAGCTGATTGTCCTCTAGACATTATTTTTTAAAGTTTGTATAAATCTAAGCCCTTTTATTTTAGAGCTTTATTTATTGATGTGGATATGTCTACTATAATTATGGTGGATTCATGTACAATCCATGTTATGATGGAATGGCTACATAAAATGACTTTAAGTTCTCTAGATTAATCAAGACCCCTTTGATGATAATATGGTTTGTGAGATGGATCCATATCCATTTTACAATAATAAATATAGGTAAATAAGTCAATATCTAACTAATGATCCAACTCAAAACCCTAACTGAGATGATATGGTTTATGAGGAGGACTTAGATGATTTGGCTTGGGAGATCAATCACCCTCTATAATTCCCTAAACTTATCCTTCCAAGACTTCATCCTTTAGATTCTATGAGCTACTAAGATCCAAAACATCCAAGGAGTACCATTACCATACCATGACCTCATCGTTTGGCTTGTGAGATCAACCAAGCTCCACAATTCCCACCCATTATCCAACTATTAACCATCCTTCATCCATTGCCAACTATTCCCCACTTTATAAAAACTCAACCAATCTAATCACCATTCCATCCAATCCAATCCAAGCCTCAACCAATCTAATCCCAACCTCAACTAACACAGTCACAACTAATCTAACCTAAATTGAGCCAATCAATCCCATAACCAAGTGAATCATTTGAGGACCAAATTGTGTTCAAAATTGGTAATTTACAACTACTTGTAAACCAAGACTAAGAAAACCAACCAATCCAAGATGTTTTTGTTTAACTAACCATTTTTGATAAGTCAACCTATGATGAATCATATTTTATTCATATACTTGTTTTTCAATAACCTCCTATTGATGATCTACTCCTTGAGGAGTTGTATCTTAACCTTTTTTCAACCATTGTGGAAGTTAATTTGATTGGACAATCTCTATGGATCCTATTATGCCATCATAGGCCATTACTTATCCTATACCAAACATTCAAAAAAACATCATTATAGAAGCATCCACATTATATGAAGAATAAGAATTAAATTTAGGTTCTACTCATGAACCAACATCATGTTTAGAATCAGAATAAGAATCAACATTAAACACACCATTGGATTCAGAGTCTTTTGAGTTAGAATGAAATTTAGAATCAAAATATGTTTGTGGTTATTACAAAATTGGTTATACATCCCTATTATATCAATTTGAATACATTTGTGATCCTTCTATGGTTTTTGAGTATGATTACTTCATCATCGACATAATATATCCTAGTATCCTCTATGAGGATTATGCTACTATCACCCATTATATTACCACCAAATAACATAGCAATGTTATCACCATTCCACCTCCCACAAGTGTTCATTGGGATTGATATAATCATGACTCATTAAATTGTATCCATAATGACATATCAATTGATAATGACATATAAATTGATGAAGAGAAAGGAGGCTAAGACCAAAATCATATAGAAGGACACTCTTCTAATGAAACCATTTCAGAGGTGTTAAGGGATAATCAAATTTATAACTCATCATCTTCTAGTGAAACCTTTTCAGAGGTGCTAGAAGACAATAAATGTCAAAAGTCAATGATCCTCAATGAAACCTTCTCATAGGTACTATGGGAAAATCAAGATAAATTCATTGGTATAAACCTCATCAAGGTGCCAATAGCTGAGCATAAAAGTTCTCCACTACCTGATGAAGACACAATCAAAGATTAAATAAAAATAGATTCCACTCTATAGCCTAATTAGATGGTAGCTACTCTTAGGCCTAAATAGTAGAAAAATCTAGTGATCCTATTGAGAGAATATTCATATGTCTTCAACTCTAACACATCCAAATTTATGTTGAATCTAGAATTAAAAATATTGTGTGCCTAAAAACCTTGATCTTCATTTGTTTCCTAAACATTATACATTTTATTATCAACCAACATTCCATTTATCAATCAAACCTATCAACCAACATTTATCCTTATTTACCCCCCATAGCTATACTTTCTTTTGTAGAGGATATATACATTTCTTGTCTTGATGTTTTAAAGAAATAGAATCAAAGGCCAAAAACTATCGCAACATCATTTGCATCTAAATATGCAACCACTTCTTGATAATGCAACTATTTAGATGAGGTGTGGGATAGAAATTTACATGATTTTTTATTCTATTTGTATCATTTTTTGATCAAGATGTTCATCTCCACATCAACAAGAATAATATAAAAATCAACCATACATAGGATAATCAAAACATGTACCATACTATTTTAATTTACCAATCATTTTCCATTAACCCATTTCCTAAACATTCACATTATCACTTGGAGGAAACCCTCCTACCATTCTATTCAATCTTAATACCATCATCATCATAAATAATTTCATATCATATGCCATTCTATCATCCCATTCCTATCTATACCAAAGCTTTTTTTTAGTCATCCTACCCAATCTTGTTTTGATCTTGGTTCCTTTTGGTTCTTCTAACACTTCATTTAAGGGGATTCCAACCTAGTTTCATTAGTTTATCAAGTTTCGTATTTCAATGACATTATATGAAAGTAGTATGAAAGTTGATCTAGTAAGATATATTTTATTTGTTGTCCTATATCATGTTTAATTATGGGAACCTGGTTATATCCACCTACAAAGGAAAATTAGTTTTTCACCAATCTTGCTACTAATTATGACCACCTATGAGTAAATTAGTATCATTGATCTGATATATTGCCTAGTATAACCACCTATGGGAAAACTAAGGGAAACACTTGTTTATCATACATTGCCACATCACCTTTCCATTGTTGTTTTCATTTTCTTTATTATTTAATAAAAAGTTTATGAGCTTATTTTTCCCTTTTCAAGTTTCTCCTCACCTTTTATGTGGATGGAATTACTATGACTTGAGGTTAATTTTGGACTATGTGGGTCATGTTTGATTTACATTGTGGTCACGTCAGTCCCCCTTTTCTCTATGGTCTTGCTATTTTATGAGAAACCTAAGATAATTCTCTCATAATTTTTTGATTAGGTATCTCATCATCCTCTAACGAGTTAAGATACCTCAAAATTCTAAAAACATTCCAAATATTTCAACATTTAAAAACATTTATCCTATTTAATCATAGTCTGTCATCCTCGATCCACCCTACTAGGGAAAAGCCATTGTGAGAATGCTTTATTTTGATTTTTATTTTAGAATTTTTATTTATTTGTTTATTGATTTTTTTCCTTTTGGGGTCTTTTTGTTTATTTGTTTTTATTCTTGACTATTTGTTTAGTTTTAGTATTATTGCCTTGATTTGGTATATGTGCATTTATTGGGTGATTCCTTGTGCGTTATTCATGAATTTATCCATATTCAAACATAAACATTGTAATCATGGTTGTTATCATTCTTGCATTATTTTCCATTAATTATTGGATATCAAGAGTCAATCCTTATGTATATTTTAACCAATTTATCATGGTGTCCTATCATGATGCCTATCATCATATGCTACATCAAATATTATTTGTAGGAGATTCTATAAGCAGTAGGTCCATAAAAGTTTCTCCTTGGTACCTTGGAAAATATTCCCACCCATCTTGATCAAATCAACCCATTGATGATTCTAGTTATATAATTTATAATAAGGATGATCATCTCCTCATTGGTAGGTATAATTGAATCATTTCCAATGATCAACCTTATTCCTCTATTCATCTCTTTTATCACTTTGTTCATCCTCATATACTTAGTTTTTTGTGTCTTATTTAGTCATTAGAAAATTTCATCTACATTTTCACATGCTCATATTTAATCTATATTTTATATTATATCCTTGACTCATGCTTTCTAATCTATCCTACTAGGGCACAACCATATCAAAACATCATAGTTATCAAACTATCCAAGTCATATTAATAACCACCTTGGGAAAATCATTATTTTGACTTTTATTATTGATTATAACCACCTTGGAAAAATCATTATTTTAAATTTTATTCTAATTATAACCACCTTTAGGAAAATCATTACCTTTTAAATCAATTCATGCAAAGATTTTCTCATTTGGATTAATCTCATCCATGAGTTAATTCCACATTTCATCTTTCTTCTTTTAGAGGGATCATCCATCCACATATGTGTTGGCCACTTCCTTGAGGGGGCATCATCTTAGGCTTCCCAAACACCATTTGGATATTTTTTATTCAATCGTCATCTTCTTTTTAGAATACAGAACCATTTTATTCTTTGAAAAGATGTTACTATGCTTACAGCTTGCAATGCCTTCCCAAACAAGGGCAAACTGTAGACACATAAAAATCACCACTAATGGCTTCATACCTAAATTTAGATCAATTATTTCTAACAATTGAACACCTAGACCAATAATTTATAAATATATCAAATTTGGCTTCATAGCATGCAATTAAATCAATTTGGTTGATAAATCAACTAAATAAGACAAATGCAAATCAATTAGATCAAAATCCTACAACAAATGTCCAAATGCCTAAAAAGGATTAATTAAATTACAAATCCTAATTCATTCAACCATGAGCTAATAAATCAATTACCAAAAAGGAAAATTCAAATATCAAAGAATATCCTAGAAGCTAATCATTACATTTCTGAGTTGTCCCAAATGGAAAATATCTCAAAGCACACCTATTCCATGCTAGTCATGACCATTTAGACACCTCTAAACTTAAACAAGGTTAACTTATCCAACCTAGGTTAGGATTTAACCCATTCTAAGTTAATTTCAAAGAATATAAAAACAAGCCTAGACCTCTTAATTTAACAATCTATATTAGTGTAAAGTTACCATGCATAAATGATTTTAGATATTGAACCATAGAAGAATTATAATGTTGTATTTGATTCATGTGTTAAATACATAGTGTTATAATTCCAAAATCAAGCCAAACCACATCAACTAAAATCCAAGTAAGGCACAAATAGGAGATGGAAATAGCCAATCCCTATTCATGAGGACCTTTTGAACACAATCCAAGCAAGCCAATAAACACATCATTTGTAACTTTTAAGGAAGATAAGGAAGGTATGTTCTCTTGTATTTTAGTTGAGATTTGTCATTTTTTATTTATTCACCATGCTCACCCCATGATCTAAGCCTAGATATGTTAGATTTTTTAGTGTGTTTATTTCATGGTTTTTGTAAATAACACCATACTAACCTCCTCTCTTGAGTCAAATTCCAAGCATCACAACATGTAATGATGAATAATTCATGTAAAATCATCCATCAATCATCAACATTAATGATATTATGTTTGTTTTAAGCAAAGGAATATGTTACACCCTTAAGTGATATAATTTATTGATATATGTATGGCCAAATTTTTGTTGACATAACCTTTAATTAAGTTGTATTATAATTTTTATAGCTTCTATTGATAGTAAGATAGATTTAGGGACTAAATGTAGCATAAGTAGAGTACATATAGGAAGTAATGGTCAATATTTAATCACCATATTATGGACTATATTCTTATTTTAAGGTGTTATATGTTTCCTCATCAAAAGCACTTAGTCATATAATTATTATTATGCTCTTATTTCAATCATATTGTTCTTTATTATTGTGATTCTACTTTAGTGGTATAGAAATTTCATTACAACTTTATAGTATTAACATTTCACACAATTTTTTATAATGTTCAAGATAAGGTTTAGATATGTAGATAAATATATTCCAAAGTCTTGAACCCTAGTATCACTTGATTAAGTGTTTCACATTGCTTGAAATTTTGTCACAAATATTGGGAGGCTATTCTTGAAAATGGTTTTCCTCTATGAGGTTATCTTCATGGGTGTTTATTCATTGAGATTTTAGTTTATATTTAAATCCATTTTATTGTATAATTTAAAATTATGAAAATTCAATTAAAATTTTTAAAATTATTAACAAAACATATCAAAAATTAAAAAAATCAAACTAAGCATTTTCCAAAATAAATTAAAATCATACAAATTTAATCTTGTGATGGGTAGCAAGTATCTTAAAATATCTATATTTCCTTTGGGAGTAAAATGGTGTTCATGATTTAATCAATATTAGTGTTTATATGTACCATGAATGGATATTTGTCCCTAAAAAATACTTATTCAAGACATATATTCATTCCTATCTGATATCTAATTAGGGTTAGATATAATTCTAGGCTTAGATATATGAACTTATTTAAAATATCAAATATTTTCTCCTTTATTTACATGGATATTGTTTTATTTATTTTTTAAATGATTCCTTAGACATTTTAAATTTGTCACATTTTGGCACCTCATATATTTTCACTTATTGAAAAGTTTAAAGATTTTCATTTTTTATATAATTTTTCATTAAGTAATATTTTTCTTCAATATCCAAATTATCATTTTAAGAATTATTTTTTATAAATAATAATTTATTTATGATCTTATAAGTCATATTTTAGAATAATTTCAAGAAAAAAGAACACACATCAAACATAAAAACCACAAATATTTATAACAATTATGATTTTTTAAGAAATCCATCATACTACAAATTTTATCAATTAATATCTTTCTTAATTTATAAAAAATTTAGTGCATAAAATTTATTATAATCCTATTTTTGTCACTTTTATTTTAAACCTTTTAGGAGATTCAAAGATATCCTCATCTAAGTGGTACAATTTAATCACCTCTAGGCTTGTGGGTAGTCTAAGGAATGAGGTGTGTATCTAGATAGGGCTAGCTCCCTTGATGTGCTACTTAGGATTGAACCTAGAACTAAACTTGGGGGGGGGGGGGGGTGAAAATTGAGAGAGATAAATGAAAGAAAATCTAAACTAAGGAGGTGATAGACAAAATTAATTTTTTGACTTCCAAAAAATTTCATTATACACTTAAGACCAAGAGACAAACTAAAAAATACACTCTTTCAATCTTCATCTTCTCACATCAATGTCACATTGTGAGGTCATGGATGAATGTGAAAAGTTAGGAAAACTAGACAGGAATATTTGAATGTAACTATTGAAAATACTAACTCACTCAAAATTTGACATCTCCTAAAATACTTAACATGCCCTATAAGAAAATTTCTCCAACTAAAAACAAGGTGTCAGAATGAGACGACATGCTAGGAATCCATTGTCTTCACTAAATAATATTCATCACTCAAGTGGAACACACTTATGAATATTAATGAAGAGTTAATGCTTATTAATTTAATTGATAAAGATGTATACAAATGGTTAGGGCTTCACCATACTTAGGTTGAACATAAAATAAAATGGAAAAAATGGCTAACTCTTATAGAGAGAGAGAGAGAGAGAGAGAGAGAGAGAGAGAGAGAGAGAGAGAGAGAGAGAGAGAGAGAGAGAGAGAGAGAGAGAGAGAGAGAGAGAGAGAGAGAGAGAGAGAGAGAGAGAGAGAGAGAGAGAGAGAGAGAGAGAGAGAGAGAGGTAAAAGATTTTTAAGGACACTTTTAAATTTGAGAAAATAAGTTATCCATGCATGATAAGAATGTATGGTTCTAACCATGAAATTTCATGAAGTAAAAATGTCAATTCAAGTCATCAAGGTTATACAAAGTGGCACAAAACTCCTCAACTGGCTCAAAAAAACTACCTTCATTAATGGAGATATTTGAACATCTTAGCTTGATGATTTTAATGTACGTTAAGGACATCATGCATGCCTCTTCATGCATTTTTTTCATGCTCAATCCTCTATAAACATTTGTAAAGGATCCATCATCATTTGTTATCCAGAAAACTACCCCTTCCATGCACCCTACAGACTTGGCCTCAAAGTTATATTCATTTGTCCATGAAAATAAATTTTAAGAAGTGTCACCTATAAATATCCTAAATGGACATATAAGAATTAGGGACACCTTAAAATTATCTCACTTAAATTTTTCCATCTTCTTCACTAATTTGTCCAATCTACTAGATTTGACTCATTGAGTTGAATCACCTAGTTGGGGTACTTAGAAGGTGTTTCAAGGCATAAAACGAATATTTAGAGTTATCTAAAGTCTTAATATTCCATCCAAACTTTGTTTCATCTCCTAAATCTTCTTGTATCCTACACAACACATAAAATAGTGAGAACCCCTATTTTCCCCATCCAAACAATTTCTTACAACTCATCTTGGTGTGAAGTATCCTAAGGGATTCCTAAATAACCTCAAATCACTATTATAGACAAACTATCTCATTTCAGTATCTATTCAACTCCATTTCCTAAAATTGATCCTTGGTAAGGGTTTTGTGGGGTTTTAGGCCTATTTTGAGTCTTAAGATTGGTTCATAAAACCTTGATGTCCAAGTTGATAACCAATTCCGCAAATTGGTTATTAAAGACCTCTACTTACTTTCCTAAATTCCTTTATCTCCCATTTATATCCTCATGAAAGATATGAGCATCCAAAACTATCCTATCGAGCTTGTTCTTCTCTTTTCTTGCATGCTAAGTTGGTTTTGGGCTTAAAAATTTGATTCCTAATGATTTTTGTGACCTCCAAATACTTTAACACATTTATTTATACCCCATAAACATGTTACAATAATCTATGGGTCATATAAAAGACTAGAAAATAAGATGACCCCTTCATCTATCATTATGTTTCACTATTCCTTATAGCCTTGACTATAACTTTTATGGTTTGGACAATTCCACTAAGATTAATTTTATTAAATAGTATTAAAAACCTATAATTACATCCCAAAAGCATTCTTAATCAATTTTTAAAATCTCACTTAGGGCTATAGTTGAAATTGACCACTTATTGGGTGTTATGTCTCAAAAGGTCCTACCTACAAACCTAGGAGCATCGAGTAATATTTTTTGTTTCAATTCTCCCTGATAGGTTGATCATGTTTTTATGGATGTATTCCAACCTCACAAATAATATTTAAAGGTTAAAACAACCTTAAGATCATCCTATTATGCATTTTCTCCTAAACATGTAGGGTTTAACCAAGAGTGAAATGCCCCCTATCTAAGACAAAATAGGGTAACTTACCCTATTTTTTAATAAAAATAAGATATTGGAGAGGTTTCTCTAATTTTAAAGTATTAATTGTACAAAAATTGATCTCCTAACTAGGTCATCTAACCTTTTAACCCTTCCAAATTCCAAATGGACCTCTAGAGAAGAAAGAAAGTGCACAGTTCCAAGAGTAGACTATATTTTACATGTTTAGGGTCATTTATCTACCTAAATTCACGAGATCATGTCATATATGACTTCTATAAACATGGTTTATATATCTCAAATCTATTCATCTTACCAAGCTTTCACTTATACCCTTCATACACCTTGAGCTCTCAATTGTGTGCTTTACCTTAGCTGATTGGTTCTATTAGAGCCCTATGAGACCTGAGTGTGCTCAATTTACATTAATTATAGTATCATGGAAGTCATCATGATCCTCATGAAATTTATCATGATTTTTCTTAACATATTATTCTCCCTCCAACCTCTTTTTCAATCACCTTGAAACCCAAAAGTGAGTTTTCTCTCTCAAAGTAACCCCTACCTATGTCATCTATTGTAGGTCCAATTTTGTGTGAATTAAGTTCTCCATTAAATTTTTTAAATCTTAATTAAATAATTTATTTTCAATATATCATGATGGAACTCATTCATTTCAAACCTAATCTAAAACATCACCAAGGACCAAATCTCAATTCACTGTCTACCCTGATTGAGACAAACCCTTTTAGACTTTTTTGTAGGTGCTCACACCTTATTTTAACCTTAGAGGTAATATGTATGAGTCATTAATTTCTTATGGATTCATTAAAACATGTCTTAACAATTTTTTCACTTTTAATGACCTTCACATTCCTACTTGGGTGACTAAATATACAATTCTTGATTGTGATTGTGACATATGCTCTTTCACCCCTATCTATAGGTGTGTCAAACTCCATGAGACCTTAGCATGGTGCTTGGGTACTTTATCTATCTCCTAAGGCCACAAAGTGTATGTTTCACTATTACATAACTTTTAAAATCTTAAAATGATAATTTGTGTGCCAATTTTTATGTCACTGCATCATACCTTGTTGTAGTTGACTTTGGCAACTTGTGTATGGATTGAGCATGTGTTTAGGAGGGTTTAGACATAGAAGAGGATATTTTATTGATGATAATTTGGTCTCAGATATTTATTAAACCATTTATTACCATTTATATATGTAATATATACCTAAATTTCAACTTTGGTGAAGAAGGGTCACTTTTAGGCTCAGACTATAGACAACATTTTAGGAATTCAGTGTGTTTATGGGCATATTGAGGGCCTTCAAAAACTTTCCTCATTTTAATATTTGACCTCCAAATTTTTAATGGGTATATTATATGATAGGTAATATAAAATACACCTCATTAAATTTATTAAGACCATATAACACCATGCTTTAGGATGCCTGCAAGAAGCCCTTTGGTCTCTATTTTGCTTTTTAGGGAATAGATCTCTAAATACAGTCCTCTTTTTCTTGAGAGAATTCTATCATTTCACTTTCCAATCCACCTCTAAAAAATATCTTTCATGTTCCACATATTATTTTTGAAGTCCCAAGAAGGTTTCACCATTAGTTCATCTCTCCATATGATACTTCAATTCACTGTTGACACCACTTGTAAATGATCATTTCACATGGGCAATGAGTACAAGGAAGGATAGTGTACAAAGTGTGAAATTTTTTATAAACTTTTGTGGATTAACCAATAATTTAAATGCACTTTTATAAGTATTAATATATTTAAAACCATATCAATCCTTCACCTTGTTAACATGATGTCATCAAAGGCTCTTATAGGTACATATGGATTGCATGTAGGTAGTAAATGCAGAATAGAGCAACATGGGTAGATGAGTGGTTTCAAGAAAAAACCAAAATAAATTTAAAATATTAAAATTAATAATTTACACAAAGGAAAAATTGAAACAAGTTTCAAAACTTCTCCTTCAACATGGAAAACCATCCTTACAACCACCTATATATGCATGTTAATGTTTGACTGAATGCAAAAGTTGTAAATGGATTCAAACCTCCTTATTTTGTATAAAATGAAACTTTGGACAAAACAATATGATAAAAAAGGATTAATCAAGACTTGTAAACCTTAAAAACCCTTATGAACATGTTATACAGGTCCTCTATGTGGAATTCAAACTTCTACAAGAGGAAAATTGATTGAAATTGTTCATTATGACACCCTCATGTAAAGTGATTTAGTTGGATTATTAAATAAAATTTATATATAAAAATATTAATTTAAATTATTAGATGAGGAAGTAAATATTATCTAGAAACAAGCTCAACAACTGGATTGAATAGAATCTTCCAAACCAAAGCAAAACCCAGAGGGTGTACAACTTACTAGGTAGTTTTAAATAGTCAACTTCAAATGGATGATTCATAAATCATGTGTGACCATTATAAAACTTATTTATATTAAAATTTATTTATATAAGTTTAAAATCAGCTCATATAAGCATTTGACCTGAAACCCCTTGTGTTGATCGTACCAAGCAAAAACCTGAGTGTCACTTCGATCTACCAAGAAGGGCAAAAAAGTAGTATAATAGTTTTGGGACAAAAATAGAACTTAAAAATAAATTAAAGTGTATAAAAGAGTTTTTGGAGGATAAAGATATATATTTCCATATTTCCCAAGTGGCACACTTCTCAAGGAGGTTGTACAAGTGCCATTTGCTTCCATTTATTTAGGGAAAATTGATCTTTCTTATAAACAACCCACAATAATTTTCATTTATGTCAATTTCATAAGACTTATAAAGACACATGGGACATTACATCACATTTTTAAATTTGTACATTTCTAAAGAAACTCATATAAATCATTAAATACACCATTTTTAACATTTAAAATGACACAAAATGATTAAATGGACCTAGAAACTAATTAGTGAAGGATAGCACAACATTAATTGATATCAAATGTCCTATAAAAACATGTCATGAAAATACATTATACACCTTTATAGGCTTAAAAAATCATTTTTTTCTATTAGGGGTACCCCAATTTGACTTAAAAGTTAAATTTGATCAACAAATTAGTCGACTCATAGGGGTAGTATGCCTACTATACTAACTAAAAATAGTAGCCTTATCAACCCATTGGGCTTGTAAAGTCATCTAATCTTGAGACAAAGAAGGAAATTTTGACCATTGATCACAAACCTTTGATCAAGATAATACACTAATGACTACCTCAACCCACACAAAGAAAAAGGCACACACAATAAAGAAAGTAAACACACAAGACAAACACACATGTGCTCTAAGTAGTTAAGATAATTAGAAAACAACATATTATGTACAAATAAAAACCAAACACTCCACCCTTTCTAGGATCAAAGTGAAATTTTATTTAATCTCCTTTTGAATGAGATGGATGAGGGTTCCAAGCATGTTTCTTTTTGGATTGAACACTTTGTGGACCAGACCTATTCCTTGGCACTTCACTTGATTTGGCCTCAAGTGGATAATCTTTAAATAGGTCTACAATATAGGTATATTCCTCTTGTTATTTCACACATACCTTATGTTGTTGCCTACTCTTCATCTCATGGTCAATTTTTATCTTCTTTATATGCATGGATTCAAGAGGAATGATTTCTTGTTCCTCAAAAGAATGAGGCAAATTGAAACATGTCTTGACTTTAAAATGCTGAGGTGAAATTTCTTATTTCTCTTGTATGACAAGTTGGACAATGTCATCTTGTTTACCATTGCTTTTGGTCAGATCCAAAGGAGTTGAAGGACCCTTGTGACTTTCAAATTCATTACAAATGTCTTCAAACCTCTACCACAAGTCATCATCCTCATTTTGATCAACATCATGAAGAGGATAAATAATGGAAACTCCTTCATCTTCTTCTTTAGATTCCAAATGAACCTCTTCTAAAACTTCTTCTTTAACACAAATAAATTCCCCTTCATTATCATCACAATCTAATATTTCCACACAAGAAGTTAGTTCTTCTTAATCATCAACCCAATCTAAAATATCCATCTCCTTCTCTCTCATGGTGGTGCCAAGACTAGGCATTTTGAAGTCCAATGACTTAGCTGAATAAGTCTGCCAAGGAGTTTCACTTCTCTCAAGTGAAAGTTCTAATTTTTTCTAAACCACTTACTTTTCTTAAGGTTCCCACACCACAAGTCCATCAATTCAAAGGGTTATGGGATGAGTAAAAGATGAATGAGATGGTAGAGGTGGAATATAGGGCTTAAAATCATATTAATAATGTAAAATAAGAGGTTCTTTTGGAGATCTTGAGGAAGGATAGGCAGAACTTGGATTAAGAAACTTGACTTTATTCCTTCCACTTGACATCTACTTCATTCACATTTGACTCAACTTGGGAGCTCTCTTGAATGAGGTGAAATGGGGTATGTTTAGTCATAAAATATTTTTGTGGGTCTAAACCTTTCATCACACCTTGACTTAAAAACTTCATCTTTGACTCTAACTCTTCAATTTTCTTGACTAGATCCTCTTGGAAAAGTCTTTCTTAAAGCTCATAGGAATCATCATCAGGCTGAAGTGTACATGAGGTTTTCCATGGAATACAAGAATTTTTTGAGGAATGGTGGGAGGGACTTGTAAAGGATCAACTATACTCTCCACTTCACACTCTTCGACAATGTTTCTGTCTTCTTTCTTGCCCCATGACTCTACTATTTTTCTCTAACTTAAAGTTTTAGGATTTGAGTTCTCTTATTAAGGAAGGGTGGGACTTTTTTGTATAAGATAAATATTATCTTAAATTTCACATTCTTTGTCAATTATTTTCTCCCCTTTCTTTCCCCATGACTCTACTATCTCATCCAACTTGGGATATTAGGATTAGAGGTCTCTTTTTGAGGTAGTAGGGATACAATGTGAGAGGGAAATGAGGGTTTGAAATCCACTTATTTTACTAACAACATGGAATATTGCATATTCATATCTTCCAACTCAATTTTAATATCAAGGTTTGCTTTAAACACAATAATTCTTCTTTCAACTCTCTCCTCCAACTGATTTGGAAAAAGATGACTTTGATGAGTTTAATTTTACTCATGAGTAAGGGTCATGTATGGTGGGTATGAAACTTGGGGAAGTGGATATTAAGGCTGATAGGTATGGTGACGTTTCATTTCATGAACTTATAGCCTATCCTCTAAGGAATATACTAAACCACTCACATCAAACTTCTCATTTGTGAGCCTTTGCCAATTGGTTCTCTCAATAGGTACCAACTCTCTTTTGATCTATTCTAACACTTCTCTCACCTTATGAATAACATTATTAGGAACTTATATACCACATCCCATTTGAGTATAAATATCCAAAATATATTTATCATATCCCAAGAGTGTTTTCTTGAAGGTGGAAATGGGTTGGCATGAGGAGTGGCTAGGTTGACTAGGAGGAGTAAAACATTGAGGAGGATAGTTATAGGATTGATATACTTCATGAATGGGCTAAAAATTATCATATTGAAGTTGATGAAATTAATATTGAGGATGATAAGGATCATGAAAATATTTACTAAGGACATTTTCATATTGATAAGCAATGGTACAAGCTTGAAATGTCTCACCAACTTAAAGGGAACAAAACTCAACACCAAAGTCAACCATAGATCTTAATTGAAAGCAAGAAAACAAAGGAAACATGTCACAATAAATATTTAAAGGATAAATTTGGATTTTTGATAGGCTAATATATCTTTGGAGTCACCATTTATTCTTGAAAAAATGCCTCCAAAGGCTAATTATTGAGAGATAAAACCAAAAATCTCTCAATCTCTTAGAATAAGAGTCCCATAGGGTGTGCCAAAAAATATTTTAATTTGGATTTTCACAATTTTAGAAGATTAAAATATATCCTCATCTAAGTGGAATAGTGGAATCACCTTTAGACTAGCCTAGCAGTCTAAGGAATGAGGTGAGTCTTTAGATAGGGCTAGCTCCCTTGATGTACCACTTAGAATTGAACCTACAACTAAACTTGAGGGGTCAAAAGGGAGAAAAATAACTAAAACAAAATATAAAAAAAGTAAGTGATATAAAAAATAAATTTTATGACTTCAAAACACTTTCATTATACACTTGAAACCAAGAAACAAACTAAAACATACACTCTTTCAATCTTCATCTTCTCACATCAATGTTACATTATAAGGTCATGGATGAATGTGCAAAGATATGAGGAATAGAAAAGAGGACTTGAATGTAAATAATTAAAATAATAACTCAATAAACATTAAAATATCCTAAAATACTTCACATGCCCTGTAAGAAAATTTTTCCAACTACAAATAAGGTGTAAGAATGAGACCACATGCTAAGAATCCATAGTCTTCACTAAACAAGATTCATCATTCAAATGGAACACACTTATGAATAATTATGAAGAGGTAAAAATTATTCATTTAATTGATAAATATGTATACAAATGAGCATGGATTTTCCATACATAGATGGAGCATAAAACGCAATGGCCAAAATGGCTAACTCTTATAGAGCTTGATAAAGAGAGAAAGAGAGAAGTCTAAGGGTCATAAGGACACTTGTCAAGATAAAAAAATAAGTTATATATGAATGATAATAAGTTATGGGTTTAAACATGCAAATTAATGAAATAAAAATGTCAATTCAAGACATCAAGTTTATGCAAAGTGGCACAAAACTCCTCAACTAGCTCAGAAAACTTACCTTCATGATTGGAGCTAATTGAACATCTTGTAAATAGTTAGGATTTTTTTTTTATGATTTTAATGTAGGTTAGGGACATCATACATTCCTCTCCATGAATTTTTTTCATTCTTTATCCTCTAGGAACCTCTATAAAGAAGCCATTATTATCTATTGTCTGGATAATTACCCTTTCCATGCACCCTACACACTTGGCCTCAAAATTAGAGTCAATTATCCATTAAAAAAAATGGGATGAGGTTTATGACACATTTAGATACCATAAATGGCCTTATAAAAATCAAGGACACCTTAAAATTATCTCACTTAAAGTTTTCCCTCTTCTTCACTAACTTGTCCAATTTGCCAGATTTGACTAGCTAAGTTTAATCACATATATGGGGTACTTATAAGGTGTTTCAGAACATAAATTAATATTTTAAGTTATATTAAGTCTTAATATTCCATCCAACTTTGTTCCATCTCCTAACTCTTCTTTTAGCATGCACAATACACAAAATAGTGAGAAAACCCCTATTTTTGCCTCCATCCATACAAGTATATACAACTCATCTTGGTTTTAAGTAGCCTAAGAAATTAATATACAACCTCAAATCACTATTATGGACAAACTATCTCATTTTGGTAGCTATCCAACTCTATTTCTAAAAATTGATCCTTGGCAAGGGTTTAGTAGGGTTTTAGGCCTATTTTGAGTCTTAAGCTTGGTTCATAAAAACCTAACATCCTTGATGATAACCAATTAAAAAAAATTATTATTAAAATTTTTTAATAAATTTCCTAAACTCTTGTCTCCCATGTAGATCCTCAATCAATATATGAGCATCCAAAGCTATCCTATCGAGCTTGTTCTTCTCCTTTCCTACATGTTAAGTTATTTTTGGGATTAAAATTAGATTCCTAATGTTTTATCCAACCTATACATAATTTAAAAAATCTTTCTACACCCCATAAACATGTTCTAATGGTCTATGAGTCATATCAAAGACTAGAAAAGAAGATGACCCCTTCATCTATCACTATGTTTTACTATTCCTTATAGCCCTGACTCAAACTTTTATGGTTTAGACTATTCCACTAAGATTCCTTGTATTAAATAAAATATAAAACCTATAATTACATCCAAAAAGTTTTATCAATCAATTTTGAAAGATCACTTAGGGATATAGTTGAAATTGACCCCTTATTGGGTGTTATGTCTCAAAAGGTCCTACCTACAAACTTAGGAGCATGGAGTAATCTATTTTGTTTCACTTCTCCTTGATAGGTTTATCATGTTTTTATGGATGTATTATATCCTAAAAAACCATATTTAAAGGTTAAAAAATCTTTTAGCTCATCTTCTTATGCATTTTATCCTAAACTTGTAGGGTTTATCCAAGGGTGAAGTGCCCCCAATCTAAGACAAAATAGGGGGGAACTTCCCTTATTTTATCATATGAATTAGATATTTGAGAGGTATATCAAATTTTCACAGTTGAATTTTATAAAAAATGATCTCCTAACTAGGTAATTTGACCTTCTAACCTTCCAAATTCTAGATGGATCTCTAGAGAAGCAAGAAAGTATAGGTTTCTAAGAGTAGATTATATTTTACATGTTTAAGACCATTTCTGTACCTATTTTCACATGATAGGGTCATATATGTATAATATAAACATTTTTTATATATCTAAAAATCCATTCATCTTACCAATCTTTCACTTATACCTTTCATGCCCCTTGAGCTCTCAAACTATGTACTTTACCTTGGTTGATTGTGTTCAGCCAATTGGTTGTATTAGAGCCCTATGAGACCTGAGTGTGCTTGATTTACATTGTTTATAGTATTATGGACGTCATCATTATCCTCATGAAATTGATCATTATTTTTATTATCATATTAGTCTCCCTCTAACCTCTTTTCCAAGCACCTTGAAACCCCAAACTAAATTTTCCCCCTCAAAGTAATCCTACTTATGTCATCTATTGTAGGTACACTTTTGTGTGAATTATGCTCTCCATGAAATTTTTAGAATATTAATTAAATAATCTATGGTAAATCTATCATGATGTAACTCATTAATTTCAAATCTGAGGTAAAACATCACCTGGGACCAACTCTCAATTTGTTGTCTGCCTTGACCAAGACAAACCCTTTTAGACTCTCTTGTAGGTGTTCATGCCTTGTTTTAACCTTGGACGTAATGTATAGGAGTCATTCATATTTTTAGGATTCATTAACACATGTATTAGTCATGTGTTCACTTTTTATGACCTCCACATTCCTACTTGGGTGACTGAATGTATAATTCTTGATTGTGACTGTGACATATGCTCTTTCACCCCTACATGTAGGTGTGTCTGGCTCCATGAGACCTTACCATGATGCTTGAGGATTTTAAATATCTGATAAGGCAAAAAATTATATTTTTTTACTATTACATAACCTTGAAAATCTTAAAACAATACTTTGTGTGCCATGTTTTAGGTCAATGCATTATACCATAATGCAGGTGACTTTGGCAACTTGTGTACGGACTGAGGATGTGTTTGAGAGGGTTAGACATATAAAAGGAGATTTTATTGATGATAATTTTATAAAAAAATCTTTATTAAAACATTTAAAAACATATATATATATATATATATATATATATATATATATATATATATAATGGAATATATACCTAACTTGCAACTTTGGTAGAGAAGGGTCACTTTTAGGATCAGACCTATAGACACCATTATAGGAATTCAATGTGTTTCTAGGCATATTGGGGGCCTTCAAAAACATACCTCATTTTATTATTTTATCTCAATATTTGGAATGGGTATATTATATTCTAGGTAATATAACATACACCTCATTAAATGTCTCAATACCATATACCACCATGCTTTAGGATGCCTTCAAGAAGCCCTTTGGTCTTTATTTTGCTTTTTTAGAGACTACATCCCTAATTACAGTCCTCTTTTGCTTGAGAGCATTATATCTTTTAAATTTTCACTCCACCTCTTCAAAATATCTTTAATGATCCACATATCATGTTTGAAGTCCCAATAATGTTTCACCATTAGTTCATCTCTCCATATGATACTTCAATTCACTGTTGACACCACCTATAAATCATCATTTCACATAAGCAATGAGTACAAGGAAGGATAGTGTACAAAGTGTGGAAGTGTATAAACATTTATATTCCTTAACCAAGAATTTAAATTAAATTTTTTTAGTATTAATATATTGAAAACCATATCAATCCTTCACCCTATTAACATGATGTCATCAAAGGCTCCTATAGGTGCATATGGATTGTATGTAGGTAGTAAATGCAGAATCAAAAAACATGGGTATATGAGTGGTTTAAATAATAAACCAAAATAAATTTAAAATATTAAAATTCATAATTTACTCCAAGGAAAAATTTAAACAAGTTTTAGAACTTCTCCTTCAACATGGAAACCATCCTTGCAACCACCTGTATATGCATGTTAATGGCTGACTAAATGCAAAAGTTGTAAATGACTACACACCTCATTTTGTATCAAATGAAAATTTTGATAGAACCATATGATAACCAATGATTAATAAAGACTTTGAGGCCTTAAAAACCCTTATTATCATGTTATATAGGTCCTCTTTATGGAATTCAAACTTCTACAATTTGAAAATTGACTAAAACTATTCATTGTGACATCCTCATGCAAAGTGAGTTAGATGGATTATCAAAACAACTTTAAAGCTAAAAATATTTATTTAAATTATTATATGAGGAAGTAAATATTATCTAAAAACAATCTTAGCAACTAGATTGTATGGAATCTCCCAAACCAAAGCAAAACCCAGAGGGTGTACAAATTAGCATGTAGTTTTAAATAGTCAACCTTAAATGGATGATTAATAAATCATAGTTGATCATACTAAAACTTATTTATATCAAAATTTATTTATATAAGTTTATAATCACCTCGCAAAAAAATTTGACTTGAAACCCCTTGTGTTGATTGTACCAAGAAAAAACCTAAGTGTCACTTCAATCCACCAAGAAGGGAAAAAATGCAACATAATGGTTTTGGGCCAAAAATGGAACTTCCAAAGAAACTAAATAATTAAAATTAGTTTGGGGAAGTTTAAGACACATATTTTCATCTTTTCCAAGTGGCACACTTCCCATGAAGGTTGTACAAGTGCTATTTGCTTCCATTTTTTTAAGAAAATTGATCATTATTCTAAATAACCTACAATATTTTCAGTTATGTCAATTTATTGAGACGTATAATGACACATGGGAAATTACATTTTGTTTTTACACTTGCACATTTCCTAAGAAACCTATACAAAGCATAAAATGCACCATTTTTGACCCTAAAAATGACTCAAAATGATAAATGGACCTGAAAACTAATTGACCAAGGCTAGTACAACATCAATTAACATCAAATGGCCTATAAAAAAACTCATGAAAATACATTATACCCCCTTATAAGTCTAAAAATAATTTTTTTACTATGGGTGCCCCAATTTGACCTAAAAGTCAAATTTGGTCAACACCTACCTTAAATAAAATTTATTATAAATATAATATATTACACAAACATACAAGTATATAGATAAACTAAACCATAAAACCTCTGATGATATTTATAAATGATATTAAAATTAATTCATAGTTTCAAATAATATTAACTTTAAAACAATAACAAGCCCTATATGTAAATACATGGTGTTAAAATTAAAATATATAATAAAATGCATAATAAACACTCATTTGTATATAATAAGAATTTTTACTTCTCTAACATCATAAATAATATGTTAATTACATCAAGAGACATTCTAAAATAATATTAGGAGGAGGATAAGCTTATTATATCATCCCTATGAAATAAAAACAAAAGTCGCCATTATTATAAATATAATGTAATTTGTTAAAATAATAAAAGTATAATACTAACATTATTATAAATAATATGATACATATCTTAGATAAATATATTTAAAATACAAAAATATATATCATTCTTGAGGCACCTATTCCCTTAAAAATTCAATATAAGTCTTGAGGGACCTATTCCACTTACATCACAAATTCAATGTGATATCTCTCAATGTATTTTACATAGATTTATCTAAGATATATATGCTAGTAGAAATTTTTGTTTCGTAAGGTAAAAGTAAATATATTTTTTTAAGTTTTTGAAACTATTATTATTGTTCACTTTGACCTTTTTGTCTATTAACCTTGTCTAGTGTAATAGTAATTTTAATTTTTTTACATAATAAATGTATGCATTTAAATTTGTTTATCTTAATTGGATTGTTAATTTCAACACTAATCCATATAAATTAGTCTAATTTATCTTACTAATCATACTTATAATTTATCTAACATCCCCCTTCATAATTTTTCATCATACTAACCTTACCCCTTCCCATTTCTTCATTAATTATTCTAATTAATCCCACTTATCTATTATATTGTGAATTTTAAATTCACAACCCACATACCTACCTACTCCTAGGTTTTCCTACAAGCCTAACCCCTATTCTTCACCTAAACCTTATTTTAATATATTTTAATCTTCCCCTAATCATCATTATATTCCCTAATTGAGTTTATAACACTCCACCACCCTTATCCTTCTATACATATTTTTCTCTCTAGAGTTTTCTTCTCTAGAGGATTCCAATGAATTTTTAATTCATTGGAAAATCTCCCTTCATGGCATATTTAAATCCATGATTCTCTCCATTCCAAAAAAGGAGAGAGAATAAATATAAAATCCAAGAGCTTCCATGCCAATCTTATGATCAAATCCATTAGTCCTCTCTATCATGTTATCAACTAATCTATGTCTTAAATCAAGCCAATATCATGGTGTCCATGAAAATTTGAGTCTATAAGCAATCCATAAGCATATAATATTTTTCTTGTTTTTATTTGGATCTAGATCACTTATCTTTAAGATTTAATACTTCTATGAATGTTCATCTATTTTCAATTTTATCCTAATGGCTCTATATTTTAATGGTAGATTGGTATTTTGACTAATTTTGGTTAAATTGTATAATCAAATTCAAATGCTCAAAATATTGATCTAACAATAACTTTTCTTGTTTTGTGATAGCATGTGGAGGATTATCTATTACCAAAGGAAACTATCCCAAAACCCCAACAAAAATCATAAATCTTCAACTAAACCACGTATCAACATTTTCTATAAATGCTTGGTGTAGTCAAGAATCAATACTTTGAAGCATCTTTTGACCTATAAAATTTATATCAACAATAAAAATACACCTAATATGTAATATTAATTTTCAAGGTTTTTAAGCTTGCTTGCAATAAAACATGACATTTACCCATTTTGGGGATTTGAACTAAGATTATTATCTTATAAATGTAATTCCACACTAAAATTGGGGTATTTTATATTTGAACATGCCATTTGCCTTTATTTGGGATCCAAACTTGAATAAATTGAAACTTGGTTTGGCACTTAAAATTATTTTAATTTATTGTCTCTTCTCTCAAATATATGTTTTATGATTATTTGACATAGAACATGTCATTTTCCCATTTTTGGGATTCAAACTTACATTAATTAGAATTTGGTATGAAACCCATATTTATTTATTTTTATTGTAGCCTCTCAAGTTGATATTTTTAAGTTTGCTTGACATATGACATAACATTTCCAAAACCTTATTGGCATAGAACATACCTTATTGTAGCCATTTTTGGGAAACGAACTTTGATCAATTAGAATTTGGTAAGGAACTTTGAAATTATTATTATTATTATTTATTGTATCCTCTCTCAAATGGATGTTTTAAAGCTTTCTTTACTTAGAACATACCATTTTCCCATTTTTTATATTTAGATTTTTTAAATTTATTGTAGTCTCTCAATTAGAAATTTTTATGGTTGTTTGACATAAAACATAACATTTTCACTTGACATAAAATAATACATTTCCAAAACTTCATTGATATAAAATATAACATATCCCAAATCCAAAACCTCCTTGACATAGAACATACCATTTTACTTTTTTTTGGATTCAAACTTTGATCAATTATAATTTGGTAAGGAACTTTGAAATTTTTGTTTTTATCTATTGTAGCCTCTCCTAAACAGAGGATTTTACGCATTCTTGACTTAGAATGTGTCATATTTTCATTTTGGGTATTCAAATTTAGATATGATATAATTTGATAATGCATTCATCTATTTCTAATTTATTGTATCTTCTCACTCAGGTGTTTTTAAGCTTGCTTGACTTAGAACATAACATTCCACATGACATAAAAGATGACATTCCAAAACCTCATTAACATAGAACATACTATATATACATAATATTTTTAAACTTTATCAATTACTGGCACTCTTTATCCTATAAGAACCCATCGAGTCTCAATCTCTCTCATTGCATGCCTTAAGGGGTGAAACTTGAAAGGGATGGGTAGACCATTAGCGCTTCAGAATATTATTGTCCCTTATTACCAATTGTTATCTACACACATGTTTCTTAAAGCCATTCTCCTAAGCTTTGCTTCCTATTTTTCACCTTACTCTAGTCATTTACCACATTTATCAACCCTTCCCTAACCTAAAACCCTTTTTGATGACTTATGTTACATAGTTAGACCCATCATCCTAATACTCTTATTGATAAAAATTATTAGGGTCTAGGTCAATGCTTCTGTAACCTAATTTGTTTTTATCAATAATGATACTAGGTTAACTAGGTCGACATTATTAGCCTAAACATTCAAAAAGGAATAGGGTTAGATCTACCTATATAAGCACATACATTTTTCCATTTCTAAGAGAAGAAAAGAAGAATAAATATATATTATGCATATGATTGTCCACCATTCTATTTGAGGAGCAAGCTTAGGGTTTCATACTTTCTTTAGAGATATAGATCTTATCTTATGGAGAAGTCCTTTGGATGCATTGATAGGTTATGTAGCCTAGAGATGATTTATCCTTGTCATCCTTACATACCACAAAAACATATTTCAAAGCACCTTCCCCAATGGAGAGATTGAGGCTTGATGGGTTCATCTTCAAAGATAAGTATTCATAACTTTTTTCCTCCTTTATAAGAATAGATATATATTCATTTGTACTTCTCTTTGATGCATTAATATTCCATATACATTAATGTGAGTATGTGTCTTATGCATGTTTATTGCCCCCACTTTGTTATTTGAGATTTGGTGAGAAAAAGATTAGACTTTGATTTATTTTTTATTAGTTTATTCAATATGAAAACATATGACCTAGTTAGGGTTATTACATGGTTTTCTTGACTGAAGGCTTTGTAACCCTCCCCAGTAAATTTATTATGGTAAGAGATCCCTTGGCTAGGTCTAGTGGATCAATCTTGGACATGACCCCAAATATATAATGTATCCCCAATTTAAAGTTTAAGTAGGATTAATCTTCTCAGAGTTAGGATTTATTTATAGATCTACTACATTTCCCATTGCATATATCCTAGTGAACCCAATGTGAATCTAACCCTTGCAGGTTTTATTTCATGATTTTATTTTCTATCATATTATTATATTTTTATATATTTCTAGTACTCTATCAAACTAGATGGTATAATTATAACTTTATGTGCATAGTTTTAGCACATAGTCACATAAAAATGACTCTTTTTTATTTATGCAAATCTTCATTAGATATAAGTTAATAGATTGAAAAGGTTAACACATTACTCCTTTTTAGTTCAAAATAATCATATAAGGTTAAATAGGTTAAATTTGTCATCTAATTTTATTTGGAAGCATTCAGATCAACAAACTAGGTCAAACAAGTCAATTTATTCATCTTAATATTCTTCAGCACATAGGGTTTTATAAAACTCTATTAAACTAATTGACTTAGTTTGAGAAATTTGAAAGCAACATTTAAGGCACTTAAACATAAAATTTGATATTATAACCATATTCAAACCCACCAAGGGTAGATATGGTGAACACACCTCTAATTTTTAAAGATACTCATAGGATTATGCTTATAGATCATGTTATGACTAGTACCTATCTCATTGTTAGATATTAGGATTCATGTAGCTGACTTGTCCCTAAGATGCTTGTGACTTTTCTTCAACCTTCCATGCAACCTACCCCTCCCTTACTTGATCCCAATTTATATCTTATTGCCACTCCCTCTCTAGTTGAGTCTCATCCTATTTGTGATACTATTTCTCCTTCAGTTGAGACTCATCTAGTCTCTTCACTAGCCCCACCTCCCCTTGGTGAGGGTTTTCTCTATTTACTACAAATTTCTTATTTTTCCACCAAATGGGTTGATCAAACATATTGTGATATTGAAAAATAAATTGGTTATTAGATTTGAGATAATTCATTATATTAGCTTTCCTCAGCTTCCATTTCTACTCCCTCTATTAGTGCAGCTACAAAGTCTACTAACAAGTATATTTGTTGCTTCCACGGCATAAAAAATCATTCCTCCACACATTATCATAAGTTAAAACAATATATAGACACATTACATCCCACTAATCCTTAGCCCATAGACAAGGCTACACCTCCACTGAAATTATCACCTAAATATCTTCCTGAATATGGATAGGTATATTTTCTATAGCACCAAAGTGGTACTCATCACTCTAATCATTGATGCATCCTTTAGCAGTATCTCAAGGATCACCTCATGACCATTCTAACTCCTACTACCCTTCCTCCCATAGGTCACACCCACAAGAAAGCTCCCCCTTCTTCCCTTGTGTCTCTTCCACCTATGGTCCCTTCTCCACCTATCATTTGCCCACCAATGATTCCCTCACCCATAGATCCTAATTCACCTATGGCCCTTTCTCCACAAGTAACTCCTTCACATGTGGCCCATTATTCACCATAAACTAATGACCCCTTCATCTCATACAGATTATATTCACATTCCTTATCCTGATCACCCCTTGCATGATAGTATTCATTAGAATGATACTTCAAACATTCCTACATTTTCCATCAAGGAAATTCAACACAAAGTATTTTCTCAACTTTCCCTAAAGATAGATGAGACTCTATATAAAATTCAAGTTTAACTTCATATAGATTTATGAAATGTTATGGATAATGTGTGTGGAAAAATATAACAATATTTTTTAACACAACATGGTGTTCTTTCATTTCTTTGTTCATTTTAGAGATGTGCTCCATATTTACATTTATCTATCTTCGATCATTTGACATTGTGTCAAATTATTATTTATCTTACAAGATTACGTATATTTCACACTTTTTACTAATGGTGTCATTTTCTTCTTTATGTTCTCTTATGGTTTACTTTTCATGTTTACATTATTTTCCTCTATGATTTCCTTTTCTATGGATATATTTTTCATTCTCATGATTATTTTCTACCTTATCTCTATCAATATGGATAATTATTATTATGAATTGGTTATATAAACCTCACTCCCCTTATTCATTCCTTATTTACCATGTGATTAGTTAGCAAATAATTAATATCATTTTTATCAGTCCACCTTAGATCTCCCTTTATTCCCCTTATTTACTTTCAAAAACTAAGCATACACATATGGAGAATTGAGATAACATGATATTCCATATATAAACCTAAGTATGTTAGTCCATCATGTGTTTGGATACTCAAATTCCTTTAGCCAAATCCTAAAGATCATTCATTTTTATCACTTTATTTCTCATGATTGGTCATTCCAAATCCATATGGATAACGAATCTTAAAAACCATACAAATTAAAAAGCCAAATAATTTAATAAAAGGCAATGATCTAAAAGGCAAACATGCAAATTTTTCAAAAGTCAAATCACTCTAAAAGACATTATTCTAAGCACATATCATTTCTCTAGTTGAATCTCAAACACCACAATTAGCCTCATGATAGAGTTGAGGTCCATTGGGGTGCGATAAGCCAGTAGATTGGAAAAGGAGAATATAAACTATTTGAGTGATACCTACTTTCTCACACAAGTACCCAATATTCACAATAGATCGATGGCTCTGTAAGAGGTCCTAAGGAATGGGGAACATGTTGTGGGAAGGTAGGTCCATTTTAATTTCATTTTTCAAAACAACCAACATTAGTTGATCTTAGTACCTCACTTACTTGACTACACATCTTTATGCCTATAGTGAATAGGTATCCTCTATTTATTGATGGTTACTCATCACTTAGCATCTTTATATGTCCTTAGTGTGCCTCATGTTTCTTAAGTTATTCTCATAAGATTCTTATGTTTTGATTTACATTCCCTCTTCCATTCCCTAAAATCCTAATATTTCCTCTTGATAAATATTGTTTTGTTCACTAATCACTCCCCCTAGGGATCCCATTTGTGAGTAAAATGTAAGGCCTTTAATAAGACCAGTCCTTCCTCATAAATTACTAAATTTTCACATCACAATTCCAAACATCCCCTTTTAACATACTTTTACCATTGGTTCCACCTCATTGGTGTTGCCTTTATGAGTTTTAGTATAATACAATGTATAAGACCTATACTTCCTCATATAATTTTCCAATACCCAAGTAACAATGAAACTACATGTGTCAAATTTAAGATAAGACATGATTGATTATGAGTTACACATCATTAACATGATTCCCATATTTATTTATTATGTTTTATGCTTACTTCATCGATATTTCACTTGTATATTCTTATTTTCAGATTGCATGTAAGAATACAACCATTTTTCTTAAGTTTTTTATAATTCCCAACTTGAATTAGTGTGATCAATTTAAGTTCACTTTGCCAATTTTGTTTCTTTATACATCCCAAAGTGATTTAGTATGATTTATTAACTTAAATTATTTTATTTTTATACCATTTGTATTTCATGTTTTTTTCCATTTTATTACATTATTTTCATACTTCCCAATGTGATATAGTATGATTTTACTTGTTTTAATTTGGTGCCAATATTTTTCATGGTTTAAAAACATTTTTCCCTTTCTTTTACCACTTTTTTTTGTTTATTATACATAGTAATATGTTATATTACACATTTACCATTGTGATATAGTGTTTAGTACATTTTATTTATGATTAATTATATTGTTGTAAGTCCTTTATGCATGTTTCTTTTTAACCATGCATGTGTATCACATAATGCTAGAAAATAAAACACTCCACATATATTTCCTACAGCATATGAAACAAAAATCTAAATACATGTGCTAGAAAGAAACGAATCCATGAATAAACAACCTTAACCAAAATATAATGCATGAGACTAAAATCCAATGTGATTTAGTATGATTGATCAACTTACATTATTTTGTTTTTATACCATTTGTCTTTCATGTGCTTTCCATTTTATTATATTATTTTCATACTTCCCAATGTGATATAGTGTGATTTTACTTGTTTTAATTTGGTGCCAATATTTTTCATGGTTTAAAAATATGTTTCCCTCTTGTTTATGACTTTTTGATTTATTATACTTAGTCATCTATTGTTATTACACATTCCCCATGATGATATAGTGTGTATTACATTTTTTTTATGATTAATTTTATTTTTTCAAATCCTTTTTACATGTTTCTTTTTAACCATGAATGTGTATCACATAATGATAGAAAATAAAATACTCCACATATATTTCCCATAACATATACATCAAAAATCTGAATACATGTGCTAGAAAGAAATATACCCATGCATCAACAATATTAACCAAAATATAACACATGAGACTAAAATCCAATGTGATTTAGTATGATTGATCAAATTAAATTATTTTGTTTTTATACCATATGTCTTTCATGTGATTTCCATTTTATTACATTATTTTCATACTTCCCAACGTGATATAGTGTGATTTTACTTGTTTTAATTTAGTGCCAATATTTTTCATGGTTTAAAAATATTTTCCCCTCTTGTTTACCACTTTTTGGTTTATAATACTTAGTAATCTATTGTTATTACACATTCCCCATCGTGATATAGTGTGTAGTACATTTTTTTTATCATTAATTATAATTTTGGATGTTTCTTTTTAACCATGCATGTGTATCACATAATGTTAGAAAATTAAACAATCCACATATGTTTTCCATAGCATATATAACAAAAAGCTAAATACATGTGCTAGAAAGAAATATATCCATGCATTAACAACCTTAACTAAAATATAATGCATGAGACTAAAATATAATAGTAAAAATAATATATCTATATATAATATATGTTTTATACAATGGTACAAAATACAAAAATACATAGCTCTAGCTCTATGGCTGGGATCCATCATGCATATGTTATGGCCTAGCCACGGTGCCCATAAACACATCAAACTATCCCCTCTACACAATACATTGTAATTAAGTCATTTGATATCTCAACCCTATTGCCTATCCTTATAGGTTGGCCACCTAGACCTGTACCTATCCCAACTAGATCATGGTAGCCATGTTTATGGCTCTCTTCTAAGCTAGGGCATACCAAGCCTATGAATCTCCTTCTCCCACCCCTATAAATGGATATAATACCTCCCCGTATGCCTATAGATACCTTACAACCTTCCCTACTAGTATAAACTAGCTTGCCTGAGCTAGGAAAAATGGTACCATAGGATCATCCAACATGGCTGGGTTGTATAGTACTAGCACCCCATCCAAAATGTCAAGCTACACTACCATGACTAGGGATACCCATCTGATCTCCTATATAATAAGATATACAAAACCAAAAATAAATAGATATCAAATCACATATATATCTCAAAATCTATATATCCACCTACAAATCACATAAACCTAGTGTTATATCTAAAAAACTAAAAATTACAACATTTATTACCAATATTGATGTCACCAACCACCATCTCCCTATATTCTCATCCATCAAGCATAGTCTCTCCATCTTCTCATCCCCTAATAACCTCATATATGGGTTGCCTCCTTATGAATGAAAAGTCATGAGTCACCACCTATGCATGTCATGGGCCTCTCTTCAAAGTTTCCTCTATCAACTAGCTCTATCCTAGGCTAACTATTAGACCATCATATTTTCCCACCCTCATCTATGCTCAAACTTACTAATGGCATCTCTTTATATGGTGTATGCAATATGGTTGATACTCCTACTACAATGCTTGATATAGTACCTACTATACTCCTATATTCACATCCATGTCATCTCCTCTTTTGACTATCAGTTATCATGTTTGATGACTCTATGGTCTCACACACCATGGCTTGATCAATTATCTCCTGACTTGTACTCCTCCTCTCCCCCTCATATCTATAACATGTCATGCCCAAAAATTAGGCACTACTAGAGGAGGCACTAGGTGTAGGAGTCTTAACTACCTTATCAAACTTGCCACTAATTATGACTCTACCTACTAGGTATAGTGGCCCATGATCCATAATAAGCCAGCCCTAGCACCACAATCACCCAATTGGGCCAAATAATAGTAGTATGTGTGAATGGATTCCACATGATCTCCCCTCATGTGACTAATTAAAACACTAGAATGTGGGGCATGACCCACATTACTTGGTCTTATCTCCATCTAGTCACCTGAGGTAACCTATCATTGACCATATGGGGAAACCTAGCTATCTAATACATCAAGAACCTCTCATATATCCATGCACTCAGTAAAACCATTGGTCCTATGGTCTCTCTGGATATCATTCCATACATATCATACATGAGTTGGACTTAGATGATATACTTAATATGATATAGTACCCCCTGATCTAAAATAGACTGGCACAAGGCTATCTCATACAATAACACTTTATTATTTGACTTGTGACACAACACTCATGTAGTCACAAGTCTGATCATAACCTTATATATGTTTGTAATATATGTAGTATACACATAGAATAAACTTACCCTCAACCCTAGGTAGATCCTATTTAAGCACATCACCCACTTAGATAGTGTTCATCTCTCTTCTAGATAATCTAGTGTCCTTCCTATTGGTAGTCCAAGAAATACATGGACATCCTCCATTATGATACCCACCTCTATGGTATCCCCATCCACCACCCATAAAAATGTGTTGGTCAACCATTCCCATGATTTGAGGAACATGAAAATGATATCAACACTCAATGGGATGTGCCTTATCTCCATGATGCCTCCCCAACCCAAGGCAACTAGTCTCACTCTATCTACATCTACCAAATGCTCTAGTAAATCTAGTAACCATGATGCATAGATCAATCACCAATATCTCTAGTGCCCCTACAAAATATCAAATAATAAAGAATGTATTATTTCTCCATGACATTTATAATAAAAATACATTTTTACAAATTTAACAAAACTTAGCTAGTTTGATTAGTCGGTTCAATTTCTAGTATATTTCCTTATTAAAAACTAAATCATCCCTATACTTAATTGGCGATACTAGGTCAGTGCTATCAAAATTTATAATAGATTGACCTATCTAATACTGAGTTAGCCACCCTTTCGCCTAGTAGTACTAAGTCAGCCCCATTTATACCTTGAAATACTAAGTCAGCTACTTTAAAAACAATTAATTTGGCCTACTAGTACTAAGTCATCCCTCTTCTTTAACTAACTAAGTCATCCTAGTGCTATGTGATTGGCCTATTGGTTTTCTTGATATCTATAGATTAAGTCAACTTGGTCAAATCTATTGATCCATAATGATGAATTTTTTATCAATTGCCATAAATGCCTTGGGAATTTATTGGTTTGCCTTCTTCTTACCCAATACCCCATTGAACCCCTAGTGTCCTTAAAAAAAATTTAGGGTTCATTCCAGTGCTTAGATTTTGCATATCAGTCAATTTTTTATAAATCACTCAGTATCAAATAAAAATATTCAAAAATTTGAAATTTTTTGTTGCTTACTTATTTTACACTCATTGTAGCCACTATGCATCCTCCCCATATTAGTTGTCATCTCCTCACCATCCTATCTCTCTAGTCTCTCACTAGGTATATCAGAGCTCTATTTTCTCATAATAGTAAAAGTACCAAATGAATTATTTTTCACCCTATTTATATTTACTATTCAAAATTATTTTCCCTTCAAATATTTAACATTAGATTTTTTATTTTGATCATATCTTTGTCTTTACTAGCTTTTTTTCCAAACCGTAAAATGTTATGGAATCCTTACATCGTATAGAATATTTTCAACTATTATATGTGTACATTTTTAAAAAATGTTTTTTTTTCTCTTTTTCACTAATATATATAGGTTATCCTAATGTTTCTTACATTGGACACCTTCACATGTCTTGCCTCTACTTTTCTATCTACAACACTAAGGTAAGTAAAGGTATGTTTTTTTCAATTTTGTCCTTTCATTTATATTATTTTCTCCTTACTACAATTTAATCATATTTATCATTATGTGAAGTTATGTTTTTTTCCTAAACTACCATCTCATATTTCACCTACGTGATACGTGATGAGCTTTGAGTGGGGCATATGTATACACATAATATTTTAAAAATTTATCAATTACTAGTTTTCTCTATCTTGCAAGAACCCTTTGAGTCTCAATCTCTCTAAGTGCATGGCTTAAGGGGTGTATCAAGAATGGGGTGGGCAGCCATTAGCTCTTCACAAGATTTTTGTCCCTTATTACCACTTTATATATACACAACTGTCTCCTAAAACCATTCCCCTAGGTTGTGCCTCTTATTTTTCACCCTCTTCTAGTCATTTACCACATTCATTAGCCCTTTCCTAACCTAAAACCCTCTTTGATGGTTTATGTTACATAGTCAGTCACATCGACCTTGTACCCTTATTGATAGAACTTATTAGGCTCTAGGTTAGCCGTTATCTAACTTAGTCTATGACCTAATTTTTTTAATCAATAATGATACTAGGTCGACTGGGTTGACCTTGTTAGCCTAAAATTTCAAAAAGGATTAGGGTTAGATCTACCTATATAAACACATCCATTTTTCCATTTATAATAGAAGAGAAGAAGAAGAAAGATATACTTTACATCTTCTTATCCACCATTCTACTTAAGGAGTAAGCTTAGGTTTCATACTTTCTTTGAAGATATGGATCTTATCTTATGGAAAAGTCTTTTGGATGCATTGATAGGTTGTGTAGCCTAAATCTGATTTATCCTTGTCATAATTACATATCAAAATAACCTCTTGTGAATCACCTTGGCCAAGGGAGAGATTGAGGCTCGGTGGGTTCCTCTTTGAAGTTAAATATTTCAAACTTTGTTCCTCATTTATAAGAGTAGATAGATATGCATTTCTAATTATCTTCCATGTATTATGATTTTGTATACATTGACATGAGTATATGTCTCTTATGCATGTTTATTTTTCATGTTTATTACCCCCAATTTTTTGACAAGCTTTGGTGAGCACTAGATTAGACTTTGATTTACTTGTTATTAGTCTAGTAAATATGAAAACATAAGGACTAGTTAGGGTTATTTCATAGTTTTGCTTGATTGGAGGCATTAGACCCTCCTTAGTTAATTTATTGTGGTAATATATCCCTTGGCTAGGTTTATAATATCCATCTTGGTCATGACCCTGAATATATAATGTATCCCCAATCAGAAGTGTAAGTAGGATTTATCTTCTCTGAGCTAGGATTGATTTATAAATATGTTATATTTCTCATTATATACACATACCATTTCCTCATTATTGGTATTCAAACATGGATAAATAAAAAAAAATTGAGGCACTTAAAATTTTTTGTTTTTCATTTATTGTAGCCTCTTCCAAACTAAGGTTTTTAATCTTGCTTGACATAGAACATGCCACTTCCCCATTTTTGGTAATCAAACTTATATCAATTAATATTTGGAAATGCATTTATGTATTTTTTTTAAATTATTGTATCCACTCAATCAAAAGTTTTTAATATTGCTTGACATATATCATAACATTCCACTTCACATAGAACATAACATTTCAAAAATCTCCTTGATATATAACATATTATTTTCCCATATTTGGGATTTAAACTTTGAATCAGTTAGAATTTGTTAAGGCATATAAATTATTTTATTTAATGTGATCTCTCTCAAGTAGAATTTTTTATGCTTGTTTAACATAGAAGATGTCATTTAGACATTAGGGGGGTTTTAAGCTTTTTTGACATAGATCACATAGAACTCTCCACTTGATTTTATTTTAATTTATTGTAGCCTCTCTCAGATGAGGTTTTTAAGCTTACTTGATGTAGAACATACCATTTTCCCATTTTCACATTTTTTGTGTTGCAATTTTATTTATTTATTGTATCCTCTCTTAATTCAAGGTTTTTAAGCTTGATGGAATAGAATATGAAATCTTAAGAGGGTTTTAAGTTTTGTTGACATAGAACATGCCATCTTTTAATGTTTTAAAGATGTTTTTAAGTTTGCTTGGCATATAATATGTCATTTTCATATTTGCAGGATTTGAAATTAGATTAATTAAATTATAAAAATAAATCCATGCCAAAATATCAATCCATTTATAGGATATAAACTCAAAATAATTAATGTCTAAATGCAAATTAATACAAAACACCAAATTGAAGTGATATAGAATTATGAGAATAACAAATATAAAAATTTCATAACAATATATTTTAAAATAATAATAATAATAATAATAATAATAATAATTAAGTTTTTATTTGATTAGTTAAAATCAAGTTTTATAAGGACCTAAAAACCATAGTTTAGCATGAAAATTACAAACAAGATGAAACAAGGCTAGCACAACCTTTCAAATGCAAACATTTAGCAAAAACTCAAAAAAAAGACCTAGACCAAACCACACAGATGTAGATACCTTCTAAATTTCCTTAGATTTACTTTCCTTCCTACCAACACCTATCTATTTCTTTTCATTTTTGCTCAATATCCCTCTTTTTTATCCTTTGGCCTTCTACCATGTTTTTGTGTTATTCTGTCAAACCTCTAGTCTTCTCTATCAATGATTTTCCTTTCTTTGTGTTTTAACTTAAGATGGTGAAGATTTTCTTGCCTTTAGGGGTTCCCTATGGATTAAATCTTTCTTATGTCTATTTTTCCCATGTACCTTAACTCAACTCATCAATTTCTTATTTAAAATTATTCCATTGTTCCATGTATGAAACTCGTTGCCTGCCTAGTCTCTATAAAATTTCATGGAACTCCATTAGCTTCTACCTAAGTCCCTTTGGAAGATAGGTTAGGTCCTCATCCCTCCTATAGATGTATTTTACCTTAATATAATGTATTTAAATATTGGGTTTCTCTATGCCCTATTGAAACTAAAGGATCCTACTGACTTTCTTACCAAAATTATTTTGTGGGAGAGATGGGTCAAGATCCTTTCTCTTTTCCTTCTTCCCCCTCTCATGGATGGGTCAAGTATGTGTAAGTGGAGGCCTCACTTTTTATACCCTTCATAGCAACATACTTGTCATATATTTTCTATATACTACTCTCCACCATGTGGATTTCCTAAATTATCATGGGGATTGTCTATTTAGTGAGAAGGATTAATCCTTGATGGATTATATCAGCTTAGGGTTTTTGTATAAAAAATTAGGTTTGTGTCTTTAAGATATATGAGTAAATAATATGAAATACTAGTCCATGGCCTTTGAAGTGGCTCAACAACAAGAAGCAGTGTGAAAAAATATGGGTGAATTTTTCTTCTAGAGTATGGTAACACATTACCTGTAGGAAGATTTTAGGCCATCTCTTCAGAAGGTCAACCCTTAGGAAGCCCTTATTATCTATGTGGTAGATGATATCTATCTAGAATAATGATTACATCATTTCCTACTTTTATCATTTTTATTTAAAGGCCTCCATTCCCTCACATGTCATGTCAGTAACTTCTCGTATAATTTACTCAAAAGCTTCCATAGTAACCCCCTAAAGGTCACATGTCAATGCTTCCAACCCACCACAAGATCTATGGAAAATTTTATTTATGCCCTTTTATCCTTAGCATGAACTTCATTAGTCTACCCTTCCTCAACTTCCTCTAAACTTTATGGTTGGCCTAGACTTCATCATAGGATATTGGTTCATAGAGGTCACTATTTTCTCCTATGATGTTGTTTTTTGTTTTTAAACTACACTAAGGACTTTCATGGGCCAAGTAGCACATCAAAATTTTAATGTTTTGTTTTATTACATAGTAATTAGAATAAACCTTTTTGAAATGATGTATTACACCGTTGATTTTAAAATTTGTGTCATTATCATTACACAAAGTGAGTTTAAGAATGTTTCTAATCATGATTAATGCTCCCTTGTGTGTCTCTGATTTAAGCCTATGAAATTTATAAAAAAAAATCATCAATATATAACAAGGGTTAGATATGGGGGGATGGTGTGGGGTCTTATCCATGTGGCTAGGTCTGAGTTGAGTACTCCCATATTTTTTAGGGGATTTTCCACCTTGTTGCCTTTATGGAATATGTGGGAGATCATATAATCAATTGAGTGGAGGAGACATTTAGCACTAGTAATAATTTAGTAGATTGTGTGTGAAGTTTGGACCTTTCCCATGAGTACATTAAGGATGTTGGGTGAGTTCCCATCAATGGCCATCTTAGGTATGTTCAATTGGGATAAAATATGAATGCCCCATAGGACAACCTTGGCTTCCACAACATGGCTAGATTTGGTTCCCATAAGATAAACATAGGTAGTAATTCTCATCATTGACTCATCCTTGTTGAATCCTCCTCCCCCCACCCTACCAAGATTTTTTTTATATTCTCCATTTAAAATTAGATTTAGTAACCCAATTAGGGGGTGGTGCCATTTCAAGAGATTTTTATCTAGAAAATGTTTGGCAAGAGGGAGTGTGAGGTTTTACTTATCAATAATGCCCTATTTACCTTTCCAAGCTCCTAATTGTCATTAAGAATTATCATATGCCAATTATATATAATGTCATAAAGTAGTTGACTAAAATAACTTGAGAGGTTAGAGAATTTATAGATAAAAGTGGAGGCATTTCATTTAGACCAGATGAGCCAAAAAAGTGGGGGAGGGAAAGGAACCAAAGGAATGCAAATGAGGGGATCTTCCATGGGAGTTTCCATTGGATGTTGAGGTCCAATATTAAGCTAGGATTAAATAAGGAAAGGTTGAAACATTGAATAATGAGATTCCAAAACTAGTCTCTGAACAAGCACTCAAGTAATATATGATTCATTGATTCTAGCACTAAGTTGAAAAGGAAACACTTGTTAGGGATGTTCATTCCCCTTTTTTATAAGCCTTAGGAGTAAGGGATACTAGCTATAAAAAATTTCACCTTAGGAGTAAGGTGTTTAACCCAATTTTTTAATAAGGACTAGTCTTCTAGTTAATCTAGGTTAGCTAGGAAGCCTAGTTTGATCTTGTATTCTCCATTATCTTTTGTTGGATAAATGAGAGTATCTTATTTTGGGAAAATAGATATGTGTATATGTTGGATTCAGGATTTGAGGTTGGTAACTTCTAAGTTTGTTTTCTCATTGTTAGATACTTTAGGCAAAGTATCCCACTTTGTTCTTCCATTAGATTGGACCTAGTAATCTTTAACCTTGAGGCCAGTAGTGGATTTAAAGGTTTCCTTGAGAGTGTTATCATGGGGGTGTAAGTCTAAAATTGAGGGAGAGAGATAGGGGTATTTCTAAAAGTTAACCTTTTATCCATTTATAACCTACCATTGACATCATTTCTTAAAACTATCATTTGTGCTAAAGATGAAAGTCTAGAAAGTAGAGCCATTCATGGGGCATTATTCCCAAATAAAGTTTTCTTCCTTATTATTCTCTAGATATTTTTATTTTATAATCCTAGTCCAGTGGTTGTCTTCCTTCATAATTTTCCACTTGAATTCGATAACTAGGATTTGATTCATGATTTTGACTCTTCTTAGTCCACGTCCATTGAATGCCTTATGGAGGTAAGATTTATCCCATGATACCAATGGGAATTGAAATATTTCTTCCATACCCCTCCATAGGAATTTTTTTTGGATCTACTCAAATCTATCTATAATTTTTCTAAGAATTTGGAACATAGTCATAAGTTATATATGGATGCTTTGTAATGAAAATTTGAGTAAATGTAGTTTGCTCTCTTATGATAGGAGGGTTCCTTTCCATCCCATAAAATTTTGATGGATTCTTCCAACCAAGGGATTACACAATTCTTTAAGTATTTTTCCTTCAAATAAAGGCATACCAAGGTATCTTGAGGTAAGCATGGTGATTTTTCATCTTATAACTCTCACAAATATTTTTTAGAAGACTGGAATGATGTTATGGAAGAAAGCACAAATTTTATTGAAGTTTATGCATTAGCCATAAGATTCTTCATAATTCAAAATAATATCTTTAAAAGTTGATGCTTTTGAAACTGAGGGCTCTCTGATGAGGAAAGTGTCATTTTCAAAATACTTATGGGAGATTAGGTCCATGTTATATGTCACCTTTAATCCCTAGATTATAATTTAATCTCTAGTTGTTTAAATGCTTCTTCCCAATAATTCTACCATTAGGATAAATAAATAGGGGGAAAAAGGGTCTCCTTATCTAATGCCTCTTTTGGCTATAAAAAATCCTTTGGGGACATTATTTATTAGAATGGAATACATGGGCATGGAGATGTATTAATGGATTCGGTCATTTATGTCCACCTAAAATCAAAACTTGTTAAGATCCTTGTCCAAAACTATCCATGGTAATCTTTCATATGCTTTGTTCATATCTATTTTGAGGAACATGCTTGCTTTGGTAGAGTTAGCAATCGAATGTAGAGTTTCATGGACTATTATTATGCCATTTATGATTTGTCTATCCACCATAAATTCTCCTTGTTGTTCCATAATTATTCCTTCCAGTAGTGATTATAAGTGAGTGGACAATGTTTTTGCATAGATTTTGTATGCTATTTAGTAGAGACTTATGTGTCTAAAGTCTTTTAGTTGTTTTTCCTTATTGGGAATAATGACCAAGAAGGTATTTTTTAGTTCATTTAGGATTGTACTTACTCTAAAAAAATTGTGATTAGCTACCTCCACCTTGAGGTGGATTATGCCCCAAAATTTTTGGAAGAAAAGGGGGAAAGCCATCCAGTCCTAGGTTTTTGTTACCTTCCATAGAGAATATACCCTAACATATTTCCTTGAGTGATAGAGGTTTATGAAGTTCATGATTGTCTATCAGGGAGATGAGTAAGGGGATATGCTTTAGGAGACTATCTTCCACATTCCTATCACTAATTTTAGTTTTTGTTAACTAAGTTTTAAAGTGGTGAATGATTTATCCATCAATTACCTCTTCCCTACATATGGATCCATCCTTGAGAAGAGGTTTATAGATCTTGTTAAAGTTCTTATTTATGTATTTCAACTAATGGAATATTTTAGTGTTCATGTCCCCTTCTTTCAGCCATGTGCATCTAGATTTCCATTTCCATAAGGCTTCATATTTCACATCTAGATTGTGGAAGGAGCTTAAAAGGTTTTTCTCTGTATTGATCAATTTTTTGTCATTTACATTGGTTTCCATTTCTTACTCTAGGATTCATAATTCTTATTAAATATTGTTCTTTTGAATGAATATATCCCCAAAGACCTATTTATTCTAGACTTTGAGTTTTTCTTTTATTATTTTGAGTTTTATAACTAGAATGAATATATGTCCAAATATATATCAAGATTATGGGTCTCCCATGCCTCATCAAGACCCTCCATACCTCATTAAGACCCTCCATGCCTATTAAATTCCCCTCTATCCCAAATATTGATGACCCTTTATATGTATTTTTAATTACATAATTGGATTAATCCTTAGCCACACATCTCAATCTTGAGATGGATGGTTCAGGTTGATTCTAACCATTTTCAAAAATCTATAAATAAGAGGCCTTGACACATAAATTTTAAGATTAAATTGTGAAAAATTATAATGCACAAATGATTCCAAAAGATATTACAATTATTTTTACCATGCCAAATTAATTATAAGCTAAGCAGAAGCCAAAGGTGCCAAGGAGAAGAGGGGATATCCAAGCCTCCTTTGATGAAGACTTCATGAGCACAAGTTGAGTGAACCACTAATAGAAAAGCATTTGGAGCATCCAAACAAGGTGAAGGATTCTTGTTTTTCCTTACTTTTTAGTTGTGTTTGTCATATTTTTTTTGGTATTAAGCCCACCCTAGTAACTAGGCATGAAGTTGTTAGTTTAGTGTGTTTTTTTGTCAATTTTCTTTATTTATTTTTTCACTAACACAATACTGATCTCCTCTTCTTAGTCAGATTCCTAGTTTAAAAAATCCACTCTTCCATGTTATATTTTTCTTTAAACATGATATTAATATGGTGGTTATTAGAAGTTATAATATCTCCTTCTAGGTATTTGATATGCAAGAGGACTTACAGTCCTCCTAAGGCCCCTAACGAGCTTACACTAGTACATTCAACATTAATCTAGATTTTGTTATTATAGTTGTCAAGTGTTATCTCTGACACATTTGTTTATTGTAGTCTTATTATTAAATGGTTATATTTATATTTCAAATTCGTAATCATTCTATGTTTGATGGGGTGGTTGAGACCCCTTATGTTCCATGATATGATCTTCATTTTTTGGGCATTGAGAACTGCACTTTAAGGGGTTTTTATCTCCCTTTTGTTATCTCATTTAAAGTTTATTTTATCTAGTTTTTTAGGTTGGAAGTCCTCCCTACATATCTTGGTGCCTCATCCATGTTAAATTTTTTCCTTCCTCTTCTAGATTTGATGGGAGTCTATTTATCCTATTTAGGTTTGACACCTTATTTTCTTAATGGGGAGTTAGAACACTGGCCTTGTTCTATGATTTTATATTTTCTAATCGATTACTTATGGATAAGAGAGATGATGACACCACTTTAGGGGTGAGTGGGAAGCCATTCTACAATTTAGGATGGGGTGATTTATGGCTTGGAGTAACCTATCAATGTTGTTAAAGAAAGGTTTATGAGTTATCTTCTCAATATCATTTTGGTTAGGGTATAGATGAGATGAGGGTGGAGAAGAAGATTGAGTCATCAACCTATCCATAAGGAGTTTGATAGGGAACTTAAATTTAGGTATCACCTCTAGAAGGTGAGGGGTAGGCTTCAAATTAGGTAGGGGGAAAGAAGGGCCAACAGGAAAGGAAAAGAAAGGGAAATAGTAGGGACATCAAAGATAGAGGATCCACCAAACATGGAAGGGTTAAATTGGGGGGAAATAAGGGTTAAGGATTAAGGGGGTATAGGTTTGGGGGAGAAACCAAGGTTAGAACATTGGATATGGAGGAGGAGGGGATGAAGGGATTTTATTACCCAAGTCATTTTAATGATCAGGGCTTAGGTTTTAGGTTAGACTAGAGGATAGTCCTTGGATGAGTGACTCAAAATGTTACACTTCTTGCAAAAATAATCAAAACTTTCATGACAAATGGGTTGAGACCACTCACTGTATTTTGATTTTATCTTGATCTTATGGAGAATTGGCTTGTCTATTAGGATGAAGACATGGAAGTGCACAATAATCATTCTTATTCTAAATCAAGTGACATGATCTAAGGTAATGGGATATCCCATTGATTTTAATACACCCATAATCACCTTAGGTTACTATAATTATATGGGAATATCAATAATTAAAACCCACATTGGGATGTCTTTAAGGGCTGAACAACTCAAATTCATCCCTACTTTCTATTTCTTTAAGCTGATATTCAATTTCCCCATGAACCAAGGGCCTTCCATAAGACTCTGAAGCAATCTTCTTGAAGGTTTAAATTAATGAGAAATAATTTCCTTGAAGTGGATACCACCTATATTTGACCTTTTAGACTCTATTTTTTATTGGCCCACTTTCAAAATGAGTCTATGTTGGGGAGAAAACCATTGAATTTTACAAACATGAAATTAGCTAGTTTATTATCGGCTTTTTCCACTAAAATATCTAGGACTTTGGTACAAGTATAATAATTTTATATAGTGGGATAAATAAAGTATTTGAGATATTCTTAGTCTATGGGTATTTTTCCCATTACACATTTTACCCATGATATTTTTGGTGGGGATTTTTCAGCAGTCCATGGGGCCCTATCAGAAGATTGATTAGTCACCATCAAAGAAACAACATCTTTTTCACTCTTGTCCTCTTTTCTAGGTGAGTCATCTATGATGTATGCACCATGATCCCAATTCATGCTTCCATCCCATGTATTAGGAATTTGAATTTCTTCACTCCTTTTTCTCTTTCATCTCCTTTTGCCATAACAAAAACCAAGTAGAGCTTATGTTTTATTAAATTAATTAATTAATGGGAAAATATGAATTAAAAAAAGGATCAGACACTAATAGAAATAAAAATATATATATATAATTAAATAAATGAACTAATAGAAGACAAAGTAGAATAAAAAAGTTTATAGTGGAGCCTGAAAGTTAAGATATTTCAGTGTAATCCAAAAATGTGTTAAGGACTATGGTAAATATATTTTTATAATGAAGAAAAATAATAAACTTTTTTTTGCATATTTATAGCAAGTGTGAGGAACTTTTTGGGAATCATATGTGTCACAATGTGGGGAAAAGGGATTTAACTAATAATACACTACTTTTTCTCCATGTGCATATTTTTTAAATCACTTACTACATTTTACACATTAAGAAGGGGTTTTAATACATTCACCCCAATAGTTTCTTTAAAAATTATCAGGTTTTTTAATTTTATTTATTTATTTATGGTTGCAAACATATTTGGGCATTCATTTTTATAATTTAATGTTATTTAAAAAAATTAACTATAATATATTAAAGTTGATTTTTTTTTTTTTTGAAAAATTGGAAACTGAAAAGAGAAAACATACTAAAAAAATTGAGAAATAATCTTGGACTAATATCTCAAGTTGAGAAATTTATATTGAGAATAAGATTACAAAGACGTGTTATAATCAATTGAAAGTTACTAAAATATATTAGGAAGAATAAATCTTAACCTAAAATTACCATGGAATAATGAATATCAAAGTGAAGAAAACACATGAAATCATAAAATTAATAATCACAAATCACAAGTCATTTCCATTAATAATATAAAATTTACAAGTTTTGACTCTTCAAAAGCCACAATTGATATAGATCAAAAGGAAATAGCATGGTAAAAATTTATTTCTATATCCTATGTAAAGTCCTTGGAAAGACTAAGAATATTTCTGTCATTTACATATAACCACTACGAAAATCTAAAAAAATATATTACAAATGAAAAGCTGAAGAAGAGAGATTGAAATTATTAAATGATATATAATGTCATGTACTAATCAAAAATTTATTTTTATAAATATGAAATCATTTATTATTTGACATTTTATGTGATGTATATAGTACATGTTGGTAATTATTAAATGATTCCTTATTTTAAGTAGTTTATTTTATGTATATTACACATTTAGATGATTTACAAATGTTTCATTTCATCTTATGTACACAAAAAATTAGATTATTTATAAATATTATATTTATTTTACATTTAATGTGATGTATATTATACATTTATTTTTTTATGAAAAAAAACCATATTATATGTTAGATAAAAACACAATACGAAAAAATTCTATTAACATACCTATCTTAGATGAATCTATGTAAAATATGTTGAGAGATATCTTTCTTGAGGCACCTATTCCAATTAAATCATAAAACCAATATATACATGGCTTGAGAATGATATATCTTGATGTATTTTACATATATGTATCTAAGATAGGTATGCTATTTTTTATACCTAGCTTTGGCTATCCATACCTATTCTATAATCCATTTTATAAAAATGAAGAGAGAGAAAAATTAAAAATGAAATTTCACCCATCTGAGTTGAATATGTTATGAAACTTGTACACCTAAAAAGAAAAAATAAGGATAGTGTAGTGGTAAATCTCGTCATATAAATTGTTCTTTATATTATAATAAAAAAATAAGGTATTCTAACGATAATTCTATTAAGAATAAACCAAAATATAAAATATTATTGATATAATTTTGATCATTAATACAAAAAGTAATGGTATAAATTATTTAATAATTTCATTGCCTTATCACATCTACACAGAAAGGATGAGAATTACTAGATAAATATAAATATGCAAATAAAGCATATTGTTACTAATCTACCCCTATATGAAACATTAAAGTAAAACAACCCACAAATAATGGGATATATAAGATAAATAAACAAGTCAAGTTAGAATTAAAAAATTACATTTATTATTAATCCACACAATGGTGAATTAAGCATTTATCCCTAACATCCCCCTAATTAAGCATAGCTTCAAGTGAGTAGGAGATAAATTCTCTGTATGCCTCAAATTTGTCTCATGAAAGTCCCTTAGTGAAATCATCTACACATTGATCTATCACTAAATATTAGAGCTAATGTTGTTTTTTTTAGCATGTTCATGAATGAAATGTATTTGTACCTCAATATGTTTGGTGCATTCATAGAATACATGATATCAAACAAGCTTTACTACTCCTTAATTATCTACATGGAGGATTATTGTATGATGATTTGGTATTATAAATATTAAAAATACATGTCTAAGCTAAATCACTTCAAAAATAGCTCATCTCGTTGCATGATGTTATTATTTTGTATAAAACCTTAAAACACAAGTTTGTTTTTTCTCCCCCATGATGTCAATTTAGATCCTAAAATGAATACAAATCCTAAAATGGATTTTGTGTCATCAATCTTCCCAATATGATCTGAATCTAAATATCATGTCAAGAATAAGTTATCATTCTTTTTGTATTCTATGCAAAAATCCATGGTCCCTTTGATGTATCTCAATATATGCTTTGATTATTTCCAATGACAATTTTTTCTGATCTTACATGAACCGTGAGAAATAACTAACAACATAGCAGATGTTTGGCCTAGTATATTTCAAGTAAATGAGAGTCCCTATCAAATATTGAAATAGAGTTGCATTTACTTGTGGTGATGGATCTATTCGAGATAACTGAAGTCTTGTCTCCATAGGTGTGGAAATTGGCTTATAATCCATCATACAAATATTCTTGATAATTACCATGGCATATTTTAGGTGAGACATGGAGATATAATTTTGTCTCTACCAAACATCCAAACTATGGAAATAATGCATATTCCGAAGCTATCTCATGTTGAATGATTGGTTTAGATATTTATTTGTTGACTCAATCATCTTCATTGCACTCCCAATGATGACTAGACACTTGACATATACAACAATAATTATCATCACCCCTTGATGTTTGAGGTAGATATTTGAATCATAAAGACTCTTTTTAAATCCATGGTTTTAAATATGTTCATTAATTTTGATATACCATGCCTGGTGAGTCTTATTAAGACCATAAATAGATTTGACAAGTCTATAAATGTTTCCTTCTTTTCTTGGTATTAAATAACCTTCTAGTTGAGTCTTCTATACTTCTTCCTATAAGTATATGTTAATAAAGTCATGTTTTACCTCCATTTTATGTAATTTCAAACTATAGACACTAAATCTAAATTATATATCACCTCAATCTTATACATTTTGAAAATACCTATCATATTTTTACCCTTTATGTTTATGACCTTCCCTCTACCAAAGGGATCACATTCACTATCTCTTTATGCCTAAATTTATTATCTCTTAATCCAACCACATATTATTCTGATGACTAGAGCTTCTATACTTTGTAAAAAATTTAAAATCTTGTCATCATCCTTCTCTGATAGTTTTGGACTTGTACCTATTTTATAACTTCCTACACACTTGCATCCCAGCTAGATACCTATATCAACATAGATTTCCATTTTAAAACTAAGTTCTCAATGCCCAAAATTCATCCAAATATCATATATAATATATCCTTATAGTCAGCCTAAATTCTATATTGTAACATCCATTTGATCAAGTACTATAAAAACTCACCATATGTTTTAAGTTATCATTTATCACCATGACAACAAAATGTTAGTTAAACACATTTCAGTGATTAAACTAAATTCATATAACTCCCATCTGATCATTAAATATAAAATATCTCTATGAATTATATTTATCTAAACAAACATGAAGATAATTTACCCTGAATTAGACTTGATACTCTTACTTACTTCAAGGTGGATACCAATTCATCACTCCCATGTCTGATACTCTCAATGGGTTATGAACATGCTAGGATGCAAGGATAAATTAGGCTACCAATATTGTATTTTAAATTGTATAACTTCATAATATAAATTAGTTTACTTATGACATAACTAGAACAAAGATAACCCTTATTACCTCAAATCCATCATATACTACCACAAAGATTCTTTTAAGTTAATTTGATTTATTTTAGAGTCACAAAAAAGAATCTTCATTAATTATATTCAATAAGAACCTTCGTATATAAGGATGAGTCCACTCAACTACACAAGGAGAGTCAAGTCAAAAATTAATTCAGAAAATTAATTAGATATAAATTTAAGCCGTTAAAAGTAACTTTAGCCTTAAAGGTTTTAGGATCCCTTCTCTAGTCCTATTCTTTGTGCATAATTATGAGACATACAACCTATGAACATAAATCTTATATGGTGAAATCTTAAATATCCTTATTTTTCTTCATGAATTAGTTAATATAAATTGGTCAAGCCTGACATTTTTTCCATAGCTAATTCCAACCCCAAAATTAAGGCTTCCTTGTTTAATATTATATTATACTTCCCTAGATAGTGGTATTCACAAGGAGGATATAGATACAAAGGCTTATCAAATAAAGTATGTATTTCATTAAATTATTCTATTCTTAAATTAGTCAAAATGGGAAACAAGTCTTGATTGAGAATTTGTTATTCCCTTATAATTATAATTATAATTTATTTTAAGGCCAAGTTATCAATTTAAGTGATTTATCACAACACTATGTAGTGTCCAAGTTTACAAAATTGGGATAATATTGCTAATCACTTATAATATATTTCCCAAACATGATGATAATGGATAATTTCCTTGACACATGGGTTATTTAACCTTTCATTAGTAATTGGTAATTAATTTTATACAACAGGCATTCAACATAATATACATGTAGATTTTCATCTTTGCCAATGAGAAACACATAGTTTTACATTATTATATTTTCCCTTTTAAAATTCCTAACTTCATACTAGAAAAAAATTCATATCCTATTAAGTTAGTTACAAAGAGAAACACATAATTTTAAATTTTTATTTGTTCTCTTTTAAAACTACTAACTTAATACTAGAAAAGGTTTATAGCCTGTTAAGAAAGTTACAATTCTAATCAACTCATGTCATGACATAGGAAATATGTAATATCGTATGAATTGAGAGGATACACTTATAACATGATAGTCACCTAATTAATGAGTAAAACTTAGGTAATATAGCTTATCATTAAGATGCTAGATGCAAAATAAGTTGTATCATTTCCATATATATTTTATGCCAAGTATGTTTATTTTAATAAGAAACAATATCCATTTTGGAACATTAAAATGATAACACTAAATACAATGACCTAATAATCCCTAAAAACCTTGGTTAACCATTGTTGATATAGTGATTGATACTAGAACATGGTATCAATGCCAAAGGTTAAAGAACATAAAATAATATTACATTTTTTGGATCTAATCTTCAGATAATTGAGAAAAGAGTCATAACCAAAGTTGCATATAGAGGGTGGGACAACAAAATAAGGCTTTAAAAATGGTTTATGACATGCTTAATTTAATGATAAATAATTGGATCAGCACATGCTAGTAACATTTGATATCCCTTTAGGTAAGAAACTAATACATTAAGTTTTTAATTTCACTGAGGCAAATTTCAGCAAGTATTCTGTTAGAATAATTATGTATTTTCCTTGGGTTAAAAGGTCAATTTCTTTATTAAGCTTATATATTTCATGCTAGCTGATGTAGGTTATCACCCACCATCTCAGTGATTCTTGGGCAATTATTTTCTTTGCCTGTTTAATAGACCTTCATGTATAGTTCATAATATATATGTGATGTGTAATAAAATATTATTCTCTTTCAATATAACATGGTCATTATAGCCCATGGCTTGTAGAGCCTAAGTGGAGGTCTATGGAAGCTAGAGAGGTTGGTGTCTTTTTAGGGAGGAGCTTCATGTACCCAATAGAGAGCCGAAGGAGAGAGAAAGCATCATAGAACTCTGTGAACTCAACCATAAGATTATAAAACTACCTAAGAAGATCAAAAGACCTAATAAGATTGAAAGGAGGTTAGAGGAATTAGTTTAAGAGGATTTGAGGCCTCTATTTTTTTAGACTGATCATATGGTATATAGTAATGTATAATTTAGGGGAGATCCAAAAAATTCAAATGTTGATCATTTTTAGCAAAACAAAGCTCTAAAATGCATTTTAAATACAAAATTGATTAGTGGTGTAGATGGTTTATAATTTAGTTGAGAAACAAGCTTAAAATATATGCCTAAAGTTTCATAGGTAGGCTAATTTTCTAATTGGATGATTATTTTCAAGAAATTTTTAACCTAGACTTTTATTATTTCAATCATTTTTAATTTTTTAATTGAAATAAATTAAAACTTTAGCCAATAGGGGTTATTGGGGAGCTAAAAATGATTAATAACCATTGAAGAATTTTGGAAGTTAATATTTTCATCATTTTCTAATTTTTCTATCTGGATGTGGATAGAGAAAGATTTTTTTAAAACAGAGTTGTAGGTTTCTCGATTTAATTGTTTCAATGAAATAAATTATGTGATCTTGCAAACGGTATTGAGTTTGTTATTAAAACTTGGAAGAATTATTTAGTGTTAGTATAGAATCTATGTCTAGAAGGAATTTTTATAAAATTCATTATGGTTTTTCTAATTTAATTGTTTTCATGAAAAACTAAGTCAAATGGCTAGTATTCAACATCTGTTACTACTAGATTCTCAAATAATTGATAGGCAAGAACTTTAGTTTATGGAGTCATAAGGTTTTGAAGATATGTGAATATTGGAATCTTTATCCAATAGTGCTTGATAAATATAAAATTCCTACCATTGATACTGATGACTATGATAAATGCCATCATGAGGCTCTTATGTTGTTAAAACTATTAGTAGAAGATAATCTAGTCTCAAAGGTCAAAAATGAAACCACTACATCAGCTTTGTGGACTAATGTTACTTATAAATATCATGATTCTAAAGTCATTAGGGTATTAAATTTAAAGAATTTTTTATTTTCTACTAAGATACAGGAAGGTGGCTCTATTTATGAGTTTTTATTGCAGATCAAGGATATTGGTGATCAACTAAATTTTGTGTAAAAGCTTGTTGATGAGCAAGATTTGATTGCTCTGGCTATGAAAAATCTTCCACCTTAATTTGAGTCATTTGTGGAGTCCTTTCACATGATTGTTGATATGTAAACTTTAGACTTTGAGAAAATTTCCACATTGCTATTGCAAAAGGAGAGAATGTAGGAGTAGGTAGTGTTGTCTACATTTACTTCTACAGAGTGTGCATTCTTCATTAAGGGAAAGGGTAAGTAGTTATCTTATATAAACTTCAAAAATAACTTGGTCACATTAAGAAACATTGCAGGAAAAGACAATAGGATATGGCTAACCCTAGAAAGAAATCTCATCATGCAAATGTAGTTGAAGGTGAAGGTGAGGATGCATCTCTTGATTTTTCTTTCATGGATTTTAGTGGTAATTATATTGTGGATCGAGCTTGGTACTTTGATTTAGGGGTATCTCACCATTATACATGCCATAAGGACCGGTTTGTGGATTTTATTAGAAATAATAGTAGTAATGAATATGTATCTTTAGGAGATGGTAGAACTCATTTTATGAAGGGATATGGTAATGTTTAGATAAATTTTACTATTATGGTATAATATACATTTAAAAATATTAGGTATGTGCTTGATATGAATAAAAATCTACTTTCAATTAGTGAGATCACTTCAAAATCTAATTTTGTTATAAAATTTCAAGGATAACAATGTTTAGTCATTACTAGAGATAACAAGATTATTGTTATTGGGATTGGTGAGAAAGGCTTGTATAAGCTTGAAATTCCACATAGGGCAAAGGAAAGTTCACTTTCAATGGTTGATAACACAAGTTCACTATGACATGAAAGGTATGGGCATTTGAATTTCTAATATTTGACAACATTGTGCAAGACTAAGAAGGTTAAGGGGATTCATTCTATTTAGGATAATCATCATGTATGTATTGGATGTCATTTGGGGAAATAAGCTAGATATTCATTTAATGTTGGTAAAGCTTTAAGATTGAAGGGAGTATTGGATATGGTACATGCATATTTGCATGGTCTAATGCATACACCTAACCCTTCTAGATCCCATTATTTTTTATTGTTGGTTGATGATTTATCTAGGAAAAAGTAGGTATACTTTCTAGTGAATATATCTAATTATTTTTTTAACTTCCTTACATGGAAATATATGGTTGAAAAATAGGTAGGATAGTAATTGAAATATCTTAGAATGGATAATGGGGGTGAGTTCATCTCAAAATATTTTAAATTTTTTTGTGCCACTAAAGGCATACACAAACTACATTACCCTTTACACTCCATAATAAAACAAATTTTTGTAAAGGCAAAATAGGATGGTGATGGACATGGCTCATTGTATGGTCTAAAGCAGAAACGTCACAATATATATTAGGTAGAAGTAATGAATATAGTAGTATACATATTTAATAGAAATCCTACAAAAGCATTGGAGAATATGACTCTAGAAGAGGCTTGCTTAGGTCAAAGGCCAGATGTAAGTGCTTCTAGAATTTTTGGTTGTGTAGCTTTTGCAAAAAGTAAAGCATACATGTTTGTTGGGTATAGTGACTAGTCAAAGGCCTATAGATTACTTGATGTTTTTACTCAATTTTTTATGTTAAATAGAGATTTCATAGTAAATTAACATATGTCATACTTCATAGAAACTGGTATAGTTCTAGATATTGAGTCATTATTTTCTTATAATAATTCTATTATAAGTTATTATCTAAAATTTGAGTAGGATTATAGCTCATCAGTGGAATCACATTCCAAGGAAGGAATTATTTTAGGTCATTATGAGGTTCCAAAAAAACAACCAAATAATCCAAAGTGGTGTTATGCCATAATAGAATCATTAAAATAAGAAGACTTGCCACAAGATATGGAAGCAAGAAGATTGAGATTAGGAAAGGAGTCTGGTAATAGAGGTGAGCATGAAATTTTTTATCTAACTATTATTTCACATGTATTTGAGCCTAATTTTTTCGAAGGCCAAAGGGAATCATGAGTGAGAATCAACCATGAAATTGATATATGATTCCTTGATGAAAAATAAGACTTGGAAGCTCATATAACTACCACCAAGAAATAAAGCCATTGGTTATAAATGGATTTACAAGGGAAAATGTAAAGTAGATGGTTCCTTGGAAAAACACAAAGCTAGACTTGTTACAAAAGGTCATGCATATGAGGAAGGGGTTGATTATGAGAAGACTTTTTCTCCTAGTACAAAGATGGTAACTTTTCATTTGATTATTTTTATTTATGCTTAGTTTGGATGGCAAGTGCACCAAATGGATGTCAAGAGATATTTCTTGAATGGAAATATAGAAGAGGAGTTCTCCATGGTTCAACCATAGGGTCTTTAGTTTTTTGGTAAGGAACATCTTTTTAAAATTTTTATCAAGTCCTTTTATGGACTTAAATAGGCTCCTCAAGCTTGATATATGAAGATAGATTCATACCTTAGGGAGTAAAGTTTCAAAAAGCATAATTTTAAACCAACTCTCTATGTAAAAATGTTTGGTGATGATATATTGATTCTAATTTTATATGTTTATGATATAGCCATCACTAGAAGTGGTGATAGTCTCATTCAACAAATGAAGGCTGATATTTGATGTACTTTTAACATGATAGAATTAAGACTGCTAAAATACTATTTAGGTGTTGAGTATTGGCAAGGTGATTATGTTGTATTCATGTCACAATATAAATATGTCAAATCATTGATGGAAAGGTTTAGAATGATGGATTATAGTCAAATCACACACCTATGGAAGTTGGAACTAAAATTTCAACTTACACTGCTTCACCCTTAGTCAATGAAATAGTGTATCAACAACTAGTGGGTAGTCTCATTTACCTCACTACCACTAGATTAGATATTTGTTTTGTAGTGAGTTTTCTATCTCACTTCATGTTTAAAAGATAGGAATTACATTTATTATCTATAAAATGGGTATTAAGATATGTTAAAGGTACTCTTGACTTTAGCATACTATATGAGAAGTCTATAGCTTTTGATCTTTCAGGATATTCTGACTCTGACTGGGAAAGATCAGTATATTCAAGAAAATATACAATACACTATGTTTTCACTCTTGGTTTAGGAGTTTTCTCATGATATATTAAACTATAAACTACAGTAGAATTATCTTCAATAGAAGTAGAGGATAAAGTTGTGGTCAGTACAGGTTGTGAAACTATGTGGGTAAAAAAAATCTTGGAAGATCTTTAGTTTGAGTCATCAAGGCCTAATCTGATTTTATATCATAACCAGAGTGTTCCTAAGATGATGAAGAATCTAGTATTCCATGCCAAGACCAAATGCATTGAGTTTCACCATCATTACATCTGATCATTGGTTAAAAATAAAGACATGAGTCTCTTTTATTGCCCCACTATAGAGTAGCTCGTTGATATAATAACCAAACCACTTGGTGCAAGCAAGTTCATAAAATTTGGAGATAAACTTGGTCTTGTTTTTGGTTTAGTCATTAAGAGAGGGTGTTAGCATAATTACGTTTTTACCTTAGGTTAAGAGTTCTATTTATTTTATTGGGCTTATCTATTTCATGCTATCCAATGTAGGTTATTTCACCTTAGATCTTCATTATTCTTAGGAGGTTCTCTTTCAATCAAATATGTAAACAATCTTATTCTCTTTCAATCTCGGTGCTCAATCTAATATATTCTATAAATAGCTTAAGAGAGATTTAGTGCAATATTACTAAATTTTAAATCATGAAACTTAAATGTAAACAATATGCCTTTATTTTTACAAAAATTAATAGATGAAGAGCTAACTTATTCTTAATTCAAGTTCATGCATATGGTTTCGAAACGTTATCTACCCACTTATATTGAGCTACCAATCAGAATTAATTAATACTTTTAACACTACATTTGTGTAACACATAGAAACTTAGCATTCAAATTCATTCCTAAACTAGTAAGGAAACTTTTTAATCAATAAAATACTATTAAAATTGCACAATTATTCTCTTTCAATGTCAACATAACACTCTTTGAATTTTGGTAAGTTATATAGGATATTAGATAAAAGGTTATACTATGAAATTTATTCTAAAATAAATGAAGATATAGTTGTTTAATTATTTAGATCAAATTAAATAATATATTAATTAAAACACACATGGTAACATGACCATTCAATAAGATCAAATAAGGGATTCATTACAACAATTAAGAAAAACACAATTATCATTGTTGCCATAATTGAAAGCATACAAACTATGCATTGACTAATAATGTACTCATGGATCTTACTTATGAAATCCTACTATCATTTTAATATTAACATTTACTACCTATATATTCTTATTATTAAATCCATACATCATATAATCCATTCAATGTAGTTATTTATTCTAATCATAATTTGTCATACGTTGGGTGATACTATCCATGAGGTAAATCAACAACAAATTCCTAAGAGGGTATATATTATATTGTCAAGTGTAATATTTCCAAGCAATAAAAGTGGTTTGAGCATAAATATATATAGTACTATGTTATTGGTAGCTACACCAACAAGAACAATTTAGCTAGGAGTTAAACAAAGCAACCAATATGAAGAAACATCATATTGCAAAAGATATATTAAATATTTAATTTGAATGAAATATTGACATCTCTCTCATATCTAGTTACCACTAGTAATGAAGCTATTAATTCTTCTAGTATAGTTACCACAATAATGGATCCATACCACACCACAAATTTATAAATGGTTTATGCTTTTAATAAGTAAGGATTTCAAGTGAGCTACATAATTTGATAATATCAATAGATAAAAGATCAAACATAATTTCATATGATTTTTTGGCTATACATTCCACTATGCCAAACCAAAAAACTAATTGAAGACCTATATAAACCCATGAATACAATATGTTGAGATTAATTATAAATCCACTGTAGTTATGTTCTTAAACAAAATAATCAATGCATATATATATTTAACATGATAACATAAAACTAATGAATCATATCTTTCCTTACTAAGGATTTTCCTTCATATTTTTTTATTATTAATTACTAGAATACTTATATCAATCATACCGTACAACATCAACTCATTGAGGAGTTTCAAAACCAAATTTTTAGTGATACAACATTGGGGCATTTTTTCCAAAAATTACCAACATATGTCATTGAGATAAAATTTTAGATATATGCCATTGAGGCATTTTATCAAAAAATTACTAGCATATGTCCTTGAAATATTTTATAAAAAAAAAAAAAAAAAAGCCAAATAACTACCAAACACATGCCATTGAAACAAAATTCTAGCTATATACGAGTATGCAATTTTGACAAATAATTACTAGCATATGTCCTTAAAACATTTAAAAAATAAATTACAGCTGAATAATTACCAAACAGATTCCATTAAGGCAAAATTCCATCTATATGCCATTTACAAATTTTGTCAAAAAATTACCTATATATGTCCTTGAAGCATTTAACAAACAAATTTTATCCAAGTAATTACTAAATACATTCTATTGAGACAAAATTTCAACTATATGCCATTAAGGCATTTTGTTAAACGATTACCAGAATATGTCCTTGAAGCATTTAACAAACAAACTATAGCCAAATAATTAATAAACACATGACATTTAGATAAAATTATAGTTATATGCCTTTAAGGCATTTTTTCAAACAATTACCAACATATGTCTTTGAAGAATTTAACAAACAAATTACATCCAAATAATTATTGAAAACATTCCATTGAGATAAAATTCTATCTATATGCCGTAAAGGTTTCTAGTCAAATAATTACCATAATATGTCTCTATAATATTTTGTTTTATGTAGACAAAAACCCTCTTATATTTATCAAGAACAACCAATATTTAATATTTCAAGCATAAACCACTATGGAGTATATCAAATATGAAAAAAAAAAAAAAAAAACCATGTAGTATTTCACACCAAAGGAGATTTAGTCATATAAATATCAATGGATATATTTTTTTATTAACCTTTTTTGTGCAAAAAAATAGGTTTGAAAGAAATTGATATGATTAATACAATGCCCAATCATTCAATCGATAGTAAATACATCATCCCTTATGCATACACTAGATTTATACATATGAGATTATGCCAAAACTAGGCTTTATATCCCCTAGGATGTGTCAAACCTGATCTACTAAATAAAAAATATTAGAAAGTTAACTAGAGGAATAGATACATGTTGAAATGGAGGACACCTAGTTTTTGTTTGCTGTTATTGCCTCCTCCTACCATTTCTCTTGAGTGACCAAGTATGTGTTCCATTCTTTTTCCAAGACTACTATTAATCACCTTATTTATTTTATCCACCCCTTTGTCACTGACCACCATTATTTCCCTTACAACCTCTTACCCAAATGTTAGTTTTCCATATTCTAAATGTTCCATGATTATAATATACATTCATTCTTGTTCTTCCTATAAATAAGGAAAATTAATTAAAATCATACTAAATCCAAACCCTAATCATTTCCTTTGCATTTTCCAATGTCAAAGATATTTTACTCATTTTATTTACTATGTACGTTAATTTTAATACTATTTATTTCTTAAAGTTTTTGAATTAGTAATCACTCTCATTTGGGGGAGATAGTTAAATGATCTAATTTATAACCATGGCCAAGTCTTTGTTTACCATGTATAATAGGACCATACCAAAAGTAATATGTATTACATTAGGAATAAGATAACATGGGCAAGGAGAAATTGATAGGATAATAGAGGGCACAACTATCCCTCAAGACAATGATAGCCTCCTGACAAAAATGTATAACTTAATAATGTTTTGAATAAAGAGAACAAACAAAATAATGTAATCACAACATATCTAACTAAGGCAAGTTAAAGCATTAATATAGATAAATGACTCCTTCAAAAAAGTATGTTATTATTATAGATAATAAATGATTTTAATCTTTAACAAGAACTATAAACATAAAAAATCATTTTTATGATCAAATCAATAAGATTAGTCTGATTTGCAAGGATATATAAGAATCCTAACCTCTTCCATAAGCCCAAGTCACTTATAAATGGAAGCTTAACCAAATCATTTATTAGTTACATGTTCCTTGAAAATTTAACATGTACAATCAACTATGAGCCAATGATTGTTGCCTAGCAAGACAATGTGACTCAAACCACTAACACAAGTAATTAGTGATTCAAAAGATATGAATCATATCAAGGAATCATTCCCCAATCTCATGTAAACTAAATAGTATTATCTATGTTTTATGGTGTCGGTCACTACTAGGTTCCCTTATTCTAGAATAAGACAAAATGGGTTATAGCATCTAGAGCATGATATTTCCAAAATGGGTTGGTATATATACAAGATCTACCCTCATTCACTCCTCACTTATAAATATTGAGAACTCATAAGGAAACTTACCAAAAATCACTCAATAAGGAATTCAAGTGAGAAAACTTACCCCATTCATCCCTATTTTCATATCATTCATAGGAGTAGTATCCCTGTAGGTCTAAATTAATAAAGGAGCATACCATGATCCATAGTTACCAAGTTACAAGATAGATCATTATATATACTTGCTTATCATATAATGCATCTTTTTTCACACACAAGATAACATGTATGGGATAAATACATAAGTTTAAGGCCTTATTAAAAGTATTTTCTATGTAGGTTGCACTAATTTATAGAGGGTTCCTTAGGGTAGTTCAACACCATGTGCCTACTAACCCATTTTTCCCATAGTCATTGTAAGGTTGAGAAATATAGGATTTGATCATTTGATAGAGAGTGACAGCCTGTGTGTATGATACGTATACAATAAAATAAATCTTAAATAAAACTCATAAGGCTCTAGTTGTTCGTGTTTATATCTGATCACTATTTTTTATTAGACACCTGCATCTAGTTTAGACACCAGTGTCAATGTAACTATCTAGATTTTAATGTAAGTATATAAGGCCTCAAAGTGAAAATATCTAGAATCTAAAGACTATTTTAGGATCCTAATCTAGTCCACTTCCTATTTTAATCAAAATATATATGCACACAATAAAATAACTAATTACTTTTATTTTCAATTCATTAAAATATTAATCAATAGTTGTAATTTTTTTTATTTAACATATCATGATATTATAATTTAGACTATTATTTATCTGAGTTTACAAATTAATTGGTCTACTATAAATTTATTTATCACCCTTATATTTATTAATTTATATATTCTTAACCCTAAATATCCTCATATCTAAATTTAGGTTTAAATTTTAGTGAACCTGAAATCTATGTCTTTCC